>VZTE01003729.1:22926-76104 GCA_013397775.1 Eulacestoma nigropectus
CCATGTCACCCCCTCTGCTGTGGATAAGCTCCCCCCCCCCCGCCCCCGGGTGAAGGGCCCCTCAGTTGGGCTCCTCTGCACAGCGGAGGATGGGCGGTCACTGCACCTCTCACCAGAGGCTTTTCCAGCACACACCCAAAGCCTCTCTCCCCCCACCCTTTGCTGCGAGGGTCTGTGCGAGCCTGGTACCTGATAGCCCTGGGGCTGTGGTCCCCACCCTGGAGGTGTTAAGCTTATGCTTTGTGAATGTCCCCAGCCCTTTATCTTATCTTCATCAGCGAGCCGGTCCAGGGCCTCTCAGAGCCCCATTCAGGGTGCTGCAGCTTTTGTAATACAATTTTAAGAGTCCTTAATTAAAAATGTTTTAAGTCATAAACTACAATATTTCGGTCTCTGACAGTGCAGTGCTCACTTCTTAAGCTGAAGAATTCATTTGTACTGCCTGGAATCCCTTGTAGGGTAACCATGATGACAATCAGCACATGCTGTCTTTCTCCAAAAATGCTTGCAGAAATTGACTACTTTTATTTATCATGTAAAAATGATGTCTGATTTTATTTAGCTGTTTCCTAAACAAGGGGCACATTTGCACCGACAAAAACAACAAAACCAAAAAAAACCGAAGTGAAGTCTTCCCAGATGTATTTTCATTAATTTATTCAGGATGAAAACAAGAAGTAGAATAATAATGTAGCTAGAGAACAGATCCTCTGAAGACTTTATTAAGAATTCCGACCAAACTCTGGTTGGCAGCTGAAAATACTGCTTCAAAAATCGAAGTCCATTTTCTCATTAGCCGTCATTTCTTGCTGCTGTGCACACTCAAAAACTGGAAAAAGTCTTGAAAATTCCTCCACTTCAAAAATGTGAAATTCTTTGCTTTATTTCTGCTCTCTTGAGTGCTAGAAGCAGCTGGAAAACTCATGACAGTTTGTGTTCATACAGGAATTTTATGCTGGTTTCAGTTCAATGAAGACCTTCATGAATTGCAATTTTGTTAAAAATCATGGCAGCCAGATTAAAATGCCTCTACTATAAACAGCCCTTGAGGAGGGATGGAAAGCTACTTTCTATCATTAGCTGAAGTCTCTGTTTTTCATATTTAGTCCCATCTAATTATCATCTTGATGACAGTAGTTCCTTAGATCTGTCGTTAATTAACTTGAGCTTTTCAGGCTGAGTTGGACTAGGAGAGGCAGGCTTATATTGTAAATATTCAGCCCAGATTTTTCAATCCTTTCTTTATTAAAATATAACTGATAGAAAGAAACAACTATGGTCACTTCCGCTCAGACTATGAACATACAATAAGGAGATGGTAAATTGAGGAAAAACATGGCATTCTTGTCCTTGTTAAGGTGTAACGGGGAGGAGGAATCCTCTCGTAGCAGAGTTTTCAACATACAGACCAAACTGAAATGTAAGGGGAAAGTGTAGTCAAGTCTATGCTGTAACAAGATCATTGGATGAAATTTGCGGAACAATTCAAAATTGCTTTCAGTAGCAACCAGCTTTTCAAAATATAGGGTCACTTTCTGAAATGAAATACATTAAATTGGTGATACATACATGAGGAAATGTGCTAAATTTAGTAGTAAAACTTGGGTTTGTAAAGTTGTGCACATGCCTGTACAAGTGACAGCTTTCACTGTGGCACTGACATCTCGTGCAGTGGTTCATTTGACTGTCATTGATTTAGGTGGAGCTAATTGCAATTGTAAGTTTAAACATGTGAAATCTTGACAGTGCTGTGAGCTCTGTAATTAAGTCCTAGAGTTTGTCTCAAAACTTTCATGAGAGATAGAAAGTACAATCCTTGGCACACCGAACTCCTTTACCAAGAACCACTAATAGAAGAAAAAAAAAAATTTATTCTTTAAGGAGAAAGTGTGCTTTAGTTAAATCTGATTGCAAATAGAAGTTTCATTTCCATCAAGTTTGCTTTAGCCTGGGAGGTTTTCTGATTGCTTGTACAAAAATGTTGATTAATGATCATCATTTATAAATAAATGTTTTTTCCTGCAGTGCCAGTGGGAAAAGTGCTAATATTTATTGCTTTCCAACAAAAGGTTTTCAGCAGGCCTGTCAGCATAACTAAAAATGCTTTACAGTGTTAAGGAAGATTAAGCTGACAGCAAGCCATTTTCTGTTGTCACATGAACAACCTTACATGAGGTTTATTTATTGAGTCGAGTGAAAATTAATTACATATATCAAAGGGGAAAAAAAGTGTTGATTTAATTTGAAGATTTGTTTACCTTTATTTAAACAGCCTGAAAGCTCTTTTCAAGATTAAGTATTTTAATTAAGTGAATTAATAAATTAAGGTGATTCAGGGTCATTTTCTAAGCCAGAGTTGTTATAACTTTAGAGTAAATATTATTAAAGTGTGTAATTAAGTAACAATTAATTATCAATCGCAAAGCTGACTGTATCACATAAATCTTAATATTGTTTGTTAAAGGGAAACTCCATGAAATAGTACAGGCAGTCGTCATTATTTTAAAATTTGTGTTCTCTTGAAGATTGTAAAGAGGAAAGGAGTTATTTGCAATTTTAATGCAGGCAGTGTTTCAGCTGCTCCTGCAAAAACTGGCAGATGGTAATTTATTAATATTCAATAGACTGTAATAGAAAAAATAAAAGCTAGTAAAAGTTTGTTGTAGCAGCTTCTCCTCCAGCAATAGGTATAAAAAGATGCTGGCATTTCATCACAAACATATAGGCAGGTTATGTGTTATTGTTCTAAAGAAATTAGCGTTTCTGCCTTAGAATGAGAAAACAAAATTACTTCTGTCTCTAATTCCTTGTTTTTCAGATAGAAATTCCCAGCTGTACAGTCTGTATTGAATTTGTTTCGGAAATCTCCTACATCAGGACTCTGCATTTCAACATCTTTGAATTATTTGCGACAGTCCTACTACTGAGAAAAACGTGACATCTAGACTTGCACTAGTGTACAGGTGACACAAGCAGTAAAATCCAGGTAAAACCAGACAATATTTTCACTGTCTGAGACATAAATCACATTCCCTCTCTCTGCCCAGACCACTGGACCTGAAATTCTTCCTTCAGCTTTTTGAAAGCAGAGGAAATGCATGAGGCTTCCACTCCCCAGCCTACGCTGCCTTTTGATGATTGTCGCACTCTCTTTCCTATGAGGAGAAAAATGGGAATTTTGAATCCCTTCAGATGGAGCAGGAGCTGCACCAGGATTTCCCTTATCGTGGGTGGTTTTTATTTAAAAACGAGAGGAGGGATGCCTCTCTGTAGGCATAAGAAAGACAGATCCATGCTCAGCTGTAGGAGTTCCTCTCTTCTAGACAGGGCTTGTAGTAACACTTTCTGAATACACAGTACTGTGGTACTGACAGCTTCAGAACACAAGTAGAGGTTTACCAGGCATTTTGGAGCAGGTTGTTCTCATTTTTTTCCAAGTCTGTCTGTGGGTGACTCCTTGCTCAGTATTCAGATTGTCCTGAATCTCATTTTGAGGAGCTGAGAAATGATACCAAGCACTTTAAAAATAGCAGAGGAAGAGGTTTGGATTTCACTCTGGATGTCAGATACCTAAAAATCTGTTTGTGGTTTGATTCTCTCAGTAAATTAATATCATAAAAAATTTCTGCATCTGAGGTGTTGTGAGAGCACAGACAGCGAAAGCTTGTAAGGTGTTCAGGTGCTAAAGTAATGGAGGCTGTAGGGGGACTGTAGATTGATGTATATTCTGAAAGAAATACTTAAAGGAGCCTGGGGATAACCGAGCTCCATTCAATCTCAAGAAAGAAAAAGAAATAAAAGCTGTAATACAAAGCTGTAAATAACAGAATTGCAATAGTCATATTTTTTTGTCCTCTGGGCTCTCCATATACTGGTAGAATTGTTTGCTTATACAAGGCAGAGTTTTTGTCTTGCTGTCAAGTTTGATGGTATCTACTTCAGTAAACTTCACAAGCTACTTACTGAGGTAAGTATATGGTGAAGAGACAGAAAAACAGGTCAACATGGAGTCAGCAACTATTTTACAGACCTCTAAGAAAGATGGGAGGAAAAAAAAACAGAAAAAAAAAAGGCAGTTTAGAGCAAATTTAGCATAAAATGTCCCGAGATGATACAATCCATCTATGAAATGCATAGATAGCCTGAAATAGCGCTTCAGGTTATGTTATTTATTAATAGTCATGTGCTAATTTTCCAGAGTGAAGAGATAAACTTAGCCTTTTTTCACCCAGATGGATAATCAGAAATTCATTGTGCTTTACTGAAGTTGGGAGGAGAAAGTACTGATAGAATTGGGTGCCTTGCAGTCTTCTAAATCAGAATTGACTCATGTGTAAATTACGTAATACACAAATCAACTATCAGGAATGATTTTTTTCATTAATCCAGTTGCAAGTCTTGACAAGCTGCCATTCATCTTTGCAAGGGCTGTCTGTCTGTGACTTCTTCCACCCTCCTCTTGCCTCCATAGGATCCCCAGCTGTCTGAGATAGGAAAGTTTTTTGCTTTGCTCAGCCAGGAGAGGAGAGGGAAGGGTCTGTTTCAATTTATTATCAAGAATGTGTGAGTTCACTATTTTTTCACCAGAGTGTAAACTCTCCTAGAGGCAGTCTAACTCTCACTCTTGTCCCCTTCTGTACAAAAATTGACCGTTCTGTAGTTTGCCATGATATTAATCTCTTGACCTTTAATTATGTTCATGAAATTCATTCATATTAGAGGAGTTTTGGATAATGAAAATTTTAATGCCTGTCATGCTACAAGAGTATGAGACACCTTTGCTCATTAACATTTAAAAGAATGGCTACTCTTCTTCCCAAGCCCAGTACAGTCTGTACTGCCTTCATTTTGATTTAAAAAAAAGGCCAGTAGCTGAACAGTACCTGTCCTGGCAGTGATTTGGTTTGCCACCATGGCTAGTGTTTGTGCTCTCTGCAGTGTGCTTTTCTCATCTTGTTTACTCACAATTGCCGATAAACTTCAAATACATAGAAGTAAAAACAATCTGAACAAACATTCCAGGAATCTCTTTACCTGTTATTTCCTTTTTCCTGAACGTAGATATTTCCAAGTCAGAGAGATTAACGCTATTATCTACAGTGGTATTTTAACCCTCTGACTGGAATGCTGTATTTTGTAACTGGTGGGAGAGGGGAAAGGACAGGCTAGAGTTCAGAGGTTTCCACGGTAAATACAAACACTACTTGATTTCAAAACAGTGTGTGTATCAGGAACATGGAGAAGTATGAGGAAAGAAATATTTTGTACTAATTTTTTGTCTGTATTGATAAAAGCTAGAGGCTGCAGAGTGGAGCAGAGAGACTATAGATCAAATGAAAGAGAGTGATATGGTGAAAACAATCAATTGGGAGAATTTTAGAGAAAGGCCAATGGTATTTTAACATAAGATTTGTTCTTTGGCCTTCAGAACAGGGGTATGACACAGAATTCTGCAGAGGGAAGGGTGAACAATCACTTTTAGATTTGCCCTTTTGCAATATACCAAGTTCCCCTTTCAATATAAATTCATAATGAGAACTTCTCTTAGCTACTATTATATAAAGATTTGCAAAGACAAATGAGACAGGAAATTAAAAGATTGAAAAGAAAGCCAAGGTAAGTTATTTACTGAATTTATATTGGAAAGAAGAATAAGAGGCAAGTGGGCAAAGGGTGCTTTCCAACTTCTGTAGTGCTATCACAAACTTATTACTCTGCAGAGATAGTAGAGTAATCTCATTTTCCTCTGGGATATTTTCTGGTATTCAGTTTAGAATAATTCTGTGATAACAAATTCCACCTCTGCTTATGGTTTTGTTCATGAGAGAAGGACAGAGTCACAGTCTAACTAAAGAAAAGTTGCTGCAAGTATACATCTATATAGGTGAAGATGTCTTCCAACAGGAACATTTTCTAAACAGCATTTTGTGCTCATAGAATGAACTTCCATAAAAGCTTTTAAGAATTTAATACTCATGTGCATCCTTCAGGGGGAAAGTTTGGTGTCTAATGGTAACTGATATTAATATTGGGAGTGTACACTACTTCGTGCATCCCTTCAAAGAGTTGGATGAGAGGAACCACCAGGCATTTTTCCACAATTGGCCAGGCCTTAATCTCTTTAACTGATATTGCCATCCATAATATAAGCTGAGATCATGTGTTTTGTGGTATGAAATAGTGATTCATTAGTAGCCAGACAAACAACTCATTTAACATAGTCATGCAGCAAATGGCAGTAGAGTATTATTTCAATGTTATAAAGCTTCTGTAAATTACCACAGCATGTGTAAATTCAGAAAGAAAAGATCAAGATAAAATATCAAAATCCAAGTGTTTAAAATTCCTTTTTTTTTATGTGAACTTGGACATAAAATTAATTTTTGAATTTATTTTTATCCCTTAAAAAGTTGTAAGCATATATTTTTTCCTGATTTTTTAACCAGAGAATTATATGTGAGTTTTTAACTGTGCTCAAGTCTGCTGAACATCTGTTAACATTTAAACCAGATAAGATATGTGAGAATCTTCAAGAAAAGCAAATGCAAACCAAACATAGAAAGACTTTCTTTTTTCTTCCATAACATAGGGGCTAGTTTTTTATGCCTTCTCTGCTCTTTCACATGTCAGCATATACTCATCAAAATAGGATAAATAAAATGTTATTGTGCCTATAGTGAGAGATGTTTTCATGTCAGAAACCACAGCTGTCATACCCTCTTCTTAGGCTTACTCTAGTAAGCACACTCTGGGACTTTCCAAGGTGACATCAAAAGGTTTTTAAATAGAGAATTAAAAAAGATGTCGTCATGTAAAATATTTCTCTGTCTGAGCACAAATGTGTAGTCTTTGTACAGTCCCTTGGAAAATAATCCATTTTCTTTCAGAGGGTATGTCCTGTAATTTAAAATAATGTGCACAGGTTCAAGAAGTATTTTACTGTTTCCCTTGCTGTGCTAAAATCAGAAGTTTTGGCATTCTTACCTTAAAAGCAAAAGTAAATTACAGACAATTTTAATAGCTTGTCTGCATTTACATGTATGTTCATCATTTGTATGCATCCATGCACATCTCAAAAGTGAAATGCCCCTAGTGGAAGAAGTGTAGTATAAGGACATCAGTATGGTTTATTCTGTGTACTCTATAGAGTGTGATGTCATAAATAAACAGTTTAAAGGATTTTTAATATTGTTATTGAAAAGCATGTAAAAGGCCAGTTACTAAAGGAGATGGTTTCTAGGAAGTCCTAGTTTATTGTGTGGCTTGTTCTTCTGACCTAGAATGAGAATGAAAGAGATCAACAGTCAGTTCAATGTAAGTGGTTTCCTTCAATGTTTCTGTTTAAAAATAATGAAGTCCTCACTAGGCTTAGACATGTCCCAGGGTAATACCTCACTACAATGAATTATAAAAAGTAGTAATTCAATGTGAGCTGTAATTACTGTGTTCTGCAGTAGGATTAGCACTCACAGTGTGATATAAAATAGATTTATCTATACATACAGCATGTCTGCAAAATGCTTGCCAAGGTAGGTTTTTAAATGAATACTGTCCTTGTTCAGAAGTACAGGAAGTCACAACTGGTTGAGGCTCTTAGAGAGGTCCCTTTGGCTGAGTATTCTCATGTTTTGTTTTTTTCTTCTCTAGAAATTCTCACTGTTATGGAGTGTTTTAGACTATTCCCTTCCTTGGAAACTCTGTAGTTAAGGAGTTCTTTCTTGGGGGCCGACTGTAGCAGTCTCTGAAAGTGTGCGGGTCCTGGTAAAGTACCAGGCCTTCAGTTTGTTCAGTTCACTGATCTGAGGTGTCTGTGTACAAATAGAACAATTATGCAGTGTAAGATTAATAACCTCAGTTTTATGGGTCCTCTAATGCATCTGATGTGCAGTTCCCTAGGGTTCAGTCATGGTTTCTTCTGATGGCATGATGTACTTTATACTCTTGTTTCCACCATGTTTACCTTCTGTTCCTCAAGGCCTCTCCTTGGTTAGTGCAAGTCCCAATAAACTTGGAAGCTTCCTTGAGGATCTCTGCAAGTTAAAGAGTTTCATTTCCACAGCTGCACCTTCCGTGACAGGCTCCATGAGACAACTGCGTGAAGAATATTTCTTCTTCTTTCTTTATATATGTCTTTTAAAAAATATTATTCAAATACTAAGGAAGTCCTCAATCTGTGCCAGCTCTCTTTTGTTTGCTGAAAGTCTCTATGAGTTCATTCTCGTTTCTTCCTCCATTACCCATTACCTGCAAACAAGAAGAAATTGCACTCAATGCTTTCTCTTTAACTACCACTATTCAATTGTAATGAATATACCAGCAACCCAAACCACATATTTTTGAAGAACTAGGATCATAGAAAAATCAGAAATATCCTTTTCTCTTTCTCTTCCTTGTTCCTGAATCAAGAGGAAATAGCAAGGTGCATCTAGCAATATGGGTTGAGGAAAAAAGTCTACAAAAATCACTCTGAAATGAAGGAAAAAAGATTGAACTTTTTATTTATTGTTAAAGGTACTTTAGGAAAGTTTGATGGCCCTTTTACAATTCATACTGTAAAAAATTCCTTGATCAATAATTTACAAACAACTGTTACTGTAGGAGTTCTCATTTAGGCAGTTTTTTAACCTTACACTTCAATAAATTCGTCTTGATTTTGTGGCAATGAACTAAAATCAAAGATAGAAGATCAGTCACGTTTACTGTAGAACTGAAAGTTTCTGTATTAGGAGCACTGGCTGGACTTGACTAGACCACCTCCAGAAGGGGATCTCTTCTGAAATAAGATGAAAAGTCAGACTACTTGCTCTTTTATGTGTCAAAGGGGGGTAAAATTCTAGTGAACTGTGCAGTAACTGTCTATTCCCTACTGTGTACCAAGATTAAAATATCATTTTGACTGTGATCGTTACCAATCTGAAACTTCAATAGTTGTTCCTTAGAACTGAAGATGCATTCATCTCTCATGCCACACAACATCCATCTCTTTTTCTGTGCTACTTTTAAAAAGATCACTTATGAAACCTGATGGGAGAAAAGTGTGTATTGGTTTGGATAAAATTGTATTTTACATGTCTCTAAAAAACATTTGCAAGAAATTCAGGTTTGTGAAGGAAGAAAAATTACAGGCTGTTAATGGAGAAGCATTTTTGCAGCATCTATAAATACTGAATGTAACACAGGTAGAGAAAGGAGGAATAGTTAAAGAGATGGAGGTAATCCACAAATTGTGCTGTTCAGATTTAGTAGATTTAATTAAAATGATAGACAAAAGACAGAGTGTTTTCCCTCTGTAAACACAACAGTACTGGGCTGGATTTCAATGTACTCAGGTATTCACAATGTTGGGGTAAAAAGGTGGTTGGTCACTGCTGCTTGGTTGCATATTGTCAACTTCATACACTAATTAGTTGGATCAAAATAGGTGTGCAACAAAAGTGCAAAGCAAGAGAAAATAATCCTCTGCTTTCTTAAAAATGAAATTTCCCAATAATTCTGTTTAATATGGAGCATGAACATTGTTTAATGTATTTGTCTAAATAAGTGAATTTTCTGAA
Organism: Eulacestoma nigropectus; assembly: GCA_013397775.1. Classification (NCBI taxonomy): domain Eukaryota; kingdom Metazoa; phylum Chordata; class Aves; order Passeriformes; genus Eulacestoma; species Eulacestoma nigropectus. The sequence continues at coordinate 32,481 of VZTE01003729.1, forward strand.
ATGCCTTTTCATATTTTAGAGAGGCATTTGCACAATTAAAAATAGGAGAGGAAATAGGGTCATTGTTATGATAGTTAACACAGGATGTCCCACCAATACCTGAGCTGAACTCCTCTGATCAGGGCTACTGGGTTTAATCATCAGGCATCGTAAATCAATGCCATCTTTAGTGTTTGTAATTTCTGTTTAGAGAATAACGCCATTCCCTACAAATTGAATATGTCTTTTTTTTATTCACACTATTTTTTTTTTAAATGTCACTGAAATTATCTCAGAGGAGCAGATCTGACAGGTCAATCACTGCAGATGGTAAGTGCTTTGTTAATTATACAGAGATTTAGAAACAATTGTAGAATGTCTTGCCTCAGGAGGAATTTCTCTCTTGCTCTGTTTGAGAGTAGATTTCCTCTACTGAATTAATTTTTTGGTTTTGTGCAGATAGCAATCTCTCTGCTGCTTTGTAGGAATGACTCCTTGCTCCATGTTCAAATATGCAACTGTAAATAAGCAGTGGATATTGCAAATAAACAATGCTCCTCTTTTTAAATAATGCAACGTGTGTAATTAGGACAGCGCAATTACAACTGTATACAGCTCTCAGTGCAACAATTAGTTTTTTTGGTAAAATGTAATTTGTTCCAATGTAAATGTTTTCCCTTAATTCAGAAGATTCCCTCGTGTTGTTACAATAACAAGCCTATTTCTACAAATATATGCAGTTTCACTGTACGTTCCAATACACAAATCAAAGAGGACAGCTACATTATAATAAGCTATAGGAATTATAAAGTCAGAGCAAAATTATATCAATCCTATTTTCTGAGGGGAAAATATGCCCAAATATCCTCTTTCCATTTCTATTTTAATCCCAGAGATGTCAAATGCTTTTTCCAGTTTGATTTGAGTTTACTTGAAAAAAATAAAATACATTTCCTTGTGTTACATTTCTACTGTTACCCTGTCCTCCGGGTGATGGTGTCTGACCACTTTCTAGCCTTTCCACTGCTTATTCCTGTGGATAAAGAAGTGCTATTGTCATTTTGCAGAGGAGTAACTGAATCTCATAGAGCAAGAGAAATCTGCTTTACATTTCATCAGAAGTTTGTCGGGAAACAGGATTTCAAATCCAGCCATGTTCCCTTCCCTCCAGTATCCCCCGTGTGCTCAGAGGACGAGGGCAGCAAAGTGCCTGTGCAGTTCTTGCTCACAGGACAACCACTGCTCCATCCAGCTCCCTTCATCCAGTTCCACACAATCCCTCCTCATGCTCACCAGTTCACATTCATTTCCATAACGTTGCTCTTTTAAAAATCTATACTTCCCCCTCAGCAGTAAAAAAGGCATTTGAAGCATCTGTATGTATATCATTCACCACATTAGGAAGTCAAATTTTTAGTGTCTCACAGTTTTGCATTTGCTGGTAACTTTCCATGGCTAAAATTAAACAAAGGGTGGAGGTTTTGTGGCAATAAGCACAATATGCTACCAGTGCCTAAATAGGCAATTTTAGGTCAGCTGAATTAGTACTCCTGAAAGTGTCTGGGAGTTACAAGAGACAGAACTAATTACTCGGTACAGATGGGTAGGAGTGCTCAACATATTCTATGAAAAGTGAATTGTCTGAACTTGATTTTAGAATTGGCATTTCATCCTCTTTGTACCAAAGTTTGCAAAATTTTGGTGTTTTTTCTTGCCAAACTACACTGTTGTCATTTTGGAGGCTGTGAGTTATTTAATCTAAGCCCGGGCCTGCGGTTTCCCGTTGTCAATATTGCAGAACATTCAGTGAACAATTGATAAAACCCCATGCGACAGTAGTAATGTGCAATGATTATAGGGCAAGAGGCTGCGATAAGCATTGTCTGCTCTGGTTAAGTCATTGCTAATGAAACATCACAGCTGATTAAACTGGCAATGAGAGCAGTTCCCTATAAACAGGCTCTGTTTTCTCATTGGATCTTCACCTCTCTTTCTTAAAAAGTAAGATTTAAGCAAGACAAACAGAAATGCTCTTTTAATTATAAATCATGCTAGAAATCACATTTTATGATTAGTGGCATGTTCTAGAAAGGCTTTTTCTTAATTATATGTACGTCACTACATTTCTTTCCCTGCATTCTAATAAGATATGGAGAATGAAGAAAACACAGGGGAAAAAGTACAAGAATCTCTGTTAGTGCAGTGAAACTGAATTGCTATTTACATTCATCCTGTAACCAGACTTGGGCCTCTTCTTGAATAACAGTAATGGTGATCAAAGCAGAGAAGATCTTTGAACCCTGTGCTTTCAAACTGCTCACTAATCACTATAATTCAGCAGAAAATAGGAACAAAACTACCCCAACAAACACCACAATCATTGCACTCTGAATAAAAGGGGCTCTCACCAAATAAAGCTGAAGCAAGGTAAAGATTGCTTTATTACACAGTATGTCAAAGTTAAATACAGGTCTAAATCTATTCAAAAATTTAGAACAGTCACCAACCTAGAAATGAGTAGAGAGGCTGCTTTATTAAGTGAATAACCTTGTCCAGAGCCTGCTGTGGCATCACCACCAGTGACAGCAGTATCTGTTTCTGCATAGCCCTGTTTCAGTCTTCACACTGCTAACTGTGATACTAAGGTGGTGTTTGATTTAATTAAATGCCACTCCAAAGAAGACCTGTGTACCTACAGCACGTGTACCTGGAGGAGCTTCTGGTTCTTCCTCCTCAGCAGTTTGGTATTTTTCTGTTTATGCATGGAAATGAAACTGCTTTCAGACATGAAGCTGAACAGTAGCCAGGTGCTTTATAACTGTGTTAGCCTGAAGCTCTCATGAGAAATATTTTTCCTGGAAAATAAATTATAACACGGCTAAGTGGTGCCTGACAAAGCTAAACAGGAGCCATGCTGCTCTATTGCAAATTCATCTGCAGTCTCTCGGTAGAAAGACAAATAAAAGCACTTCATCAAAATCAGTCAGGGAAGCACAGGAATGCTCATCAGAGACCACTAAACTCTAAATACCAATCAATTTCACCAACTTTTTTGTCAAACTTGCAAGTGCCCTCAAGCACTGTCATCTAGAGCTGCCAGAAGATGCTGCATAAAATGTGGGAACAGAGCAGGTGAGCAATGGCTGAAAGCCCCTCTCTGACACTCGTAATTAGTGCATGTGCTTATGATCAGCACGGGCCAGCATATATTGAAGTCAGTAGGTGGGGCTCGGCTGACATTAAGGTTTTGAAACCAGGCCTAAGGGCTCAGAAACCTTATGGTCCATTTGAGAATTGGGCTCACCATTTCTTTTTCCTGTATTGGCTATTTTCCAGTGACCTGGGCATGTCCCAGTGGCCAGCAGGCATTTTTGTTGCAAACATCATGAGTGCAGACAGCAGCCTTTAGACTGCCCTTGAATTCAAAGTCAATGAAATATATAATATTGAGGGATTTCTGTCGAGGAATTTACGCTGAGACTTTTTCCTGCACAAAGAGATCTCAAAATTGTTTTATAGCCAATGGGACATTAAATGTTATGACAGTGTTAAGTCCCACTCCCTGCTGCCTTTGTCCTCGCTATTCTTCTCTGTCAAATGCAAAAGTAGTTCTGAGAGAAGAAAAAATTAAAATGTAACCTCCTCACCCATTTTTCTAAGCTGTGGTTATGTCTTCACTGTTTTAATGTTCACATTTGTCATGTCAGAAATGTATTTTAAGGTTTTGTTTAAACAATGTCAGGTCCTGTGAACACAGCATAATGGACAGAGAACAAAATAGCTTCTCTACTGCACCCCTCACCCACTTTGTGTCTTTCTGTGCCAGATTCAATCATTGGTTTGCCTTGAATAGAAAGCAAAGGGAACTCATCAAATGGGCTATGAAGCAGAGTACAGTACAACACAAGCGCGTGGTGATTAGGTCTAACTTGACTCTGAATTATTATTAAAATAATCCAGCCCCTCCTGAGCTGTCTTCCACCTCCTCACAATACCCTACTGAGTGTCCTTTTACTCTCAAGGCTTTTTCTCTGGGATTCATTGCTTTACCTCCAGGTTTTTGCTTTCTTAAGCAATCTCGGCCACTTTTTTTCCATCTCATTATTTAGATATTTCTTCATTCTTCGTTTCATGGTTTCTTTACATTTCCCATCCAAAAGAAGACCTTCTTTTTTACCTCCCTCCAGCTCCCCTGTTTCCTGGAATTATGGATCAACCCAAGATCCACATTTCCCTTCTGGGACAAATCTTGACTCTAGGCTTCTTGAAACAAATTTGATTTTATTTTTGGATACAGTTTGCTCAGAAAAAACAAGATCAAGTCAACAGAGGTTTCCAGCTACTATCTGCTGAGTTCTGAGTCTTCAGTCTCAAGGCTGTGTGCATTGTTCTTTGAATATCATGTAGAGCACATTTTAAGAGGCTTGTGGTGTCTGTGTGTCAGCTGAATCATGAAAAGGTGAGGGAAGCAGGAGAGGAGAAGGTTGTCTTAAGCGTTGAAATACTCACCTGCAGTGCTCTATAACACACAATTCCTGTATACACTTTTAAATGCTGGGCATGAGGAGAGATGTAATTTATTTATTTATGTACATGCTTTGGTAAGAAAAGCAATACAAAAGCAGTCACCACTGCAAAATAAGAGTGCTTCTGTTTTGCTGGACTTACAAAACAGAATGTGCTTGGATCGATGTGCTGCTATTGTATAATCAACAATGCATCACAATTCTGTATTGTTTTCTATAAAAATTCTCCATTGCAGTTGACCATAAATGACAGGAAAAGATACTTATGTTTTCTGTCACTTCTAAATGATAAAAACAACATGTAACCTCATCTTAGAAACAAAGCCTTAGCAGATGGAATAGAATGTTTGAATATAAGCTCTAACAACTTTGAATCCTACTTCAGGTGAGGTAGTGAGTCACCTGGGGTTGAATTCTCAGCAGTAAAAAAGTAGAGGGAAACAAATCAGTAGTTTTCCTGCAGAGCAGTGGTCTAATCACATTGGACACTAATCAGCATCCTTGCCGATGGTCCCTATTAGGACATAGTTGAAGTCTGAATTACGTGTCTCAACAGTGCAGTGGTCATTTTGCTGAGCAAAACTGAAATGGCCATAAAGCCAAGGATGAAAAAAACATCTTTAAGAACTTCAGCTTCAAAACTGTCCCTGAAATGGGCCTGTCCTTTTTTCTGTCACCGTGCTTTCAGCTGAAACAACACCAGTTCAGCTTCCTCCTTTGTCAGCAGTAATTTTCAGAGAAGATGTGAAGTGTGAATCCACATCATTCACAACTGATCATTCAGCATCGAGTGTACTTGCCAGGGTTAGTCATTGCAAAAGGAAGAACGCCTTGAAGCTCACTAAAAAGTTCCACCTTGCTTTTGCTAGTTATATAAGCTACCAGAAGTATCCTTGCAGAAAAGATCCATGATTTTAAAAATGTGCTTAACTGGCAAAAACATGTATTGAATTGCTATAAATTTCACAGATATTGTGGAAGTCACAGGACTTACAATGAAGTGGGGTAAGGGAGAAGAAGTTACTCTTATTATATTTTCACCATCTAAAAATGTTTTGCTGTGTATTTTCAGTTTCCTGGAATTCGCCAGGCAAAAACTGCTATGTTAAAGATCTACTGGACCTTTTTCAAGTGTAGCTGACTTAAAACCCAAGAATTTCTTGTCCTATTTTACCTTCTCAGGTCTTAAAACATATCTATGCACTGAAATTGTGTCAAGAGACACATATTGCTTAATTACAGAGAAGCATTTTGACAAAAAATACATTTCCTATTCCTTCTTCAGTTCTTAATTGTTCCTGCCAATTCTCCACTACCATCTGTCATCAACTCCCATTTTTCTCTTCAGCTGAAATATGAGTGTAATACTGATTCCAAAATATCATAATAGAGTCTGTGTCCCCTTTGTACTGCATTTTCCTGAAGATAACTGCAGAGGATTGCAAATCCTGTTCAAGATTGCCAGTAGGTTTGTCAGTCTTCAGAGTCAAGTAGAAAAGCTCATCTGGTAGAATGACTCATGACAACCTCATCTTTGATCACTGGGACAGTTTTCAAATTATGTATGTCCCCTCCAGTTCCAGGGCATTTTCAGATCTCCTGTTTTTCGGTTGGATTTTGAAGCTCAAATAATTTTGTTCCTGGTCCAGGCATCATCAAATGTGGGAGAAGGTCATTCTTCTCTTTGTCTCAATTTTCTCTTGATGAGGGTATTTCCTTCATGGTTTTTGGTTGCTTAATTTTTCAAACAATGAACCAGAAACAAATGATGGTGAGTAACAAGCTTAAAATTCAGGATACTTTCTGTAGAAAAAAAAATGATATAGTTCATATAAGTTTGTCTGTTCTTAATAGGAGTGTTTTCCCCCATCTTCTTACTTGACATGAAACCTGTAATTTCTTTGCTATATGGATTGACTTGGGAGTAAGTAGGAACTTCTCTTGTACCTTGAGGCTCTCTGGGGGGCCACATCAGGCACAAGTGCACCTGGATCTCTTGGCCTGTCTCAGCCGATCAGAGATAACTAAATGAAAATGGCAGCTTAAAAGAAATGAATGACGCATAGAAAACACAGTCTAGGTACATCTGGGGCATGATTTTGAAATGTAGCCAATCAGAAATGACTGAAGTTTGTTCCTGCTTGCTGACTGTAGACAGTCTTCAGGGAAATAAGTCACATCTAGTCTTTCAATTAGTAGGACAAACTGCAGATGTCACACCGAACAAATTCAGCCACATTTCAGAAGAGGTCAGTAGAGTAAAAGAAATCGGTATGTCAATGGTTTAGCAGAATACCCAGGGAATTTTCTTCAAGGTATGGTTGCACCAAAGGAGGGAGTTCTCCCTGGAATCACTAAAATGGCTTTTCTAAGGAAAGCTGTCCTCATTGGAGGCTGAATCTCTCCAGCCATTCATGACATGCACTGTGACTGCAACGGAGCAAAAAGTACAGTTTTAAGCTTTTTCATCCTCAGAATGTCCAAACTCACATATATGAAAATGGGCAGCTCAGACAGTGGCCTTTTGCCATCTCAGGCTTCAACAGTGAAATGCTCCAATGCCGGGGTGATGTGTGGATTTGCCTGCTAACGAGCATGCCCAGGCTGTGCTGGTTATGAGGGCAAATTGTGGTTGTTGCTAGGATAGATTAGAAGTGAAACTGATGCATAGAAATGAAATGATTGATATCTTATTTTTCTGAGCGTAGCAGTGTGAACATTTGCTGTAAATTATATTTGTTACAGACCCAGAATCTTTTGGCAGTGACTCTGAGTTTGGATGGACTGGCTAAACAACTTGTTAAACAAATGGGTTTCAGTCTGCATTTTGCAAATGATTTTGATTATACAGTGTAGTTTGCATGATTAATGAGTTGCAGAGTTTTATTATTTCGGTTATCTGACTAGACTTATTTTTTCATGGAAATAAGTACCCTATTCCATCAATACTATTAGATTTGAATGTAGTATATTATATTATTATCTTGTTTTCTAGACAGAGGTGTAGATTTCTACTTACAAAGGTACCATGTTGTATTTAATGATTCAGCCAAATTATTCCTAACAAGTACTGTTGAAAATTTAGTTGCTATTCAATGCTAACTTGGATAAAATGCAAATTTTGGAACAAATATACATGTACATATGTGCTCACACACTCCTTCCTGTCCCTAGATACTGAATGTGATTCGTAAATCAATCTGTTGACATATCATTATTATCAAAAAACTGAGTTTCCATACAACGAGGCAGTAGCAAGTCAATGATAAAACCTGGTTTTTATTTTCATCTTCTCTGAGGTTCGCAATGAAATAGTGAAGATCCTATGAAACTATAGAAACTGGTGATATGTATTGCAATAATACAGCTGCAAAATATTTCAGGTAAACTGAAAGCATCAAAGGAAAAAAATATTCCAGATATGCTGCAGCACATATGTGCATTAAGTGAAGGAAAATTCCTGGAATTTAGTTTTGTTAAAAATGAACTAAATTAGTTTCTTTTCTTCTAAGCAGAATTTTTCTACCTGTCATTTGTAAACTGTGTCATTCTATTTAAGTGATTCTTAGGGCTGCAGCAAATGAGTCTGCCTGGCAAATCTTACTTGAAACAGCAGCAGTAATGCTTTCCCTGTTCCTGGCCCATCTGATCTTTGTAGCGGTCACTGTCTGCATATCACAAAGGCAAAATGGGCCAACACACTTGAGGTGCCAGAATAAGCAGCTGCCATGACGTGGTAACCCCCAGCAGTGGGCTGCAGTAATCTCTGCAGTTGTCCTGGGAGGATTCAGCAGACCTGACTTACATGAAGGCTATCAGTGACCTGCTAGATTCCATGTGTGGACTTCTACCTCTTGGTCATTTGGTGTAAAGATGAGCTGAAAGGAGGATTAGGTTCTATTTCATGTAGGGATGACAAGATACGCTTTTCTTTCTGTGTTCACGATTTGCTTCTTGTTTGTAGTAAATCTAGTGGGGTTGGGAGCATCGCTTTATCCTACTACAAGCTGGAAAGAAAACATAAGAAAGAGTCATATGCTACTAGAGGAGAGACCTGGGTCAGGTCCGCAACTAACTGCTGTGATCAGCAAAGGGGCACTCATCAAATTTTGCATATCAAACAGCCTTGACAACTGGGATCACACCCTAATTAGTGCGGTTAAGGGGAGAATCAAAAGGAGGAGATGGTATGTGTCAAGGATTCTTTATTTGAATACAAACAGAATTGTGCTTCTCTCTGGCATGTTTATAAATCTAGATTGTGCTGCAAGATGTTAATATCCTGCCCTAGCCTAGTTGGGGATGAATTAGTCACTAGGTGGGTCTCTGTGCACTACAGGGAAGCCAGAGCCAACACCCCACACCCCTCAATACTGAATACCAGAAACAGAAATCTGTGAGTGTTTCAAAATATGTGGATGCTTCATCTTTCCATTTCTCCCATTGATGTTTGAATCACAGATCCCAGAACAAGCATTGCATAGCAGTGTCACAGTAGCAAATTTTCAGCAGCTATTCCGGTGGGCCAGGTCATGACTGAAGGGTTTAAGTATTAAAATCTCCACGCAGCACCTACTATGTCATTGTTTGATACCAAAATGGATGTGAAATATACAATAAAAATAAGGGAAGGAATGAGACAGGAAGGAATGATGCGACTTTATTGTTACTAACGGGAAATATCAATATCAAGATTTGGCTATTAAGTTTATCCTGATGCTGATGTGCATGTGAGGGTACACAGGAAAATGTATATGAGAGGCAAAGTGTAAGTGGATTAAAAAAAAGGAAAGAAGAAACAGTGTGGATGTCAGGAAACTGAAAGGGAAGGAAAATTAAAATAAGAGAGTAAAGTGGGAGATATAAAACAAAGAGTACTGTATTAACAGTATGCTGAGACCATCACAGTCATTATTGCACTATCTTCACAATATTTTTGTGATGCAGTGGAAATACTTTCTCATTCTACAGAACTGGATCTGATACATAAACAGATTAAGTGATTTGAAGGTCAGTGACAGAGCTGACATTCCTGACTAATATTAAGATGCTGAAACTCCAAACCCTACATTCAAATGTGTGAGCTGGTAAATTCTAAATGGAAGAGCATGTAAATTATTGTTTATTTTACTGTTCTCTCTGATTTGGGCCTTGGATATTTCAGACTGTGTATCAATACTCTTAGATACCCACAAATGAAGATCAATAATTTTTTTTAGTTCTGTATGTCTTGTATAACTTAACTAAGTTGAGATCACATTTAAAAAATTACTCAGAGTCCAAAACCTTTTGAATATCTGAAACATTTAATCAGCTATATGAGAACTATGTTCATTTGCATTCAAATTGGAGTCATACATTCAACACATTTGGGAATTCTCTCTCTCTCAGTTCCTTTGAAAACCTACAGTGCTATAAAGAAGTTTTATACACTCAAATATAAATAACACCAAACATGAATCATCACTTGGCACCATCAGCTAAGCTGACTGCAGGTTAATGTAGGAACCCAAATCACTGGTCAACATAGCACACCCCAATGCCATTCATGCCTCACTGAATTGAATTTACCAGGGCATGTTTGCTGTGTAACCACACCTCAAACTGGAGTTCCACTGAGTACTGTAAACATGCCTTTAGGCTCCTGTGAGCTAAAATCCCTTGAAAATGAGATGAAGAGACAGGTTTTCTAAAATGAAAGGGAAATAACTAGTGGGATGTTTAGCAGGAGGTATCATACATCACAAATCACAGTAACTCTCTGCAGGCCTAGAAACATCTTTAACCTGTAAATATTTGATAATTTTACTCTAAGTAACTTCAACATTAACTTCTGTGCCTAAGATAAAGCCATTTATAAAGGGTTCGCACATGACCTTATTTGTTAGGAAAGTAACAGAAATCTTTCATTAGAAGACTTTGCCAAGTCTTCAAACCCAAGAAAATCCCAGATAATGCTATCCTTTTTCATAGTTGCAAATACACATCTTCAGTAATAGGGCAAGTCACAATTCACTCTCAACATTAAACAAAGTTTCCTACAGTGATGACATAATAAAGGCAACATCCCAGACTTCTTTCTGGAGAGTTTAAACAAACTAGACTATATGAAAAATACTGAATAGTCAGTAGTGGACTTTTAAGTCAGGAACAAAGCAAGTCCTCCTCAATCCAAGCAAAAATATGAAATAGCTTTTAATAAAAATATGACATGAAAACCTTAATCGTGAAAGGAGAATACAGCTTGAAAGTCTCTATTTCCCTTATTTGATAAGCAGTCTCAATGACTTTTCAGTGAACAGTGATGTTTCATACAGAAATCACATTTAAAATAAATCAATATAAGTTATTAGAGGCCCCTAATATTTGGAAAGACTTGGATTTTACCTATAAAGTGCTTAATATTATAAAACTGGAGAATACTATAGAATAATTTTTCAGTTTGAATATATAACAAAGCATGAAACACCTTAATGTGCTTACAGATTTTGAGTTCTGAGGCTGAACTAAACTGCAGGAAAGGTAATGATCTAAATTCATATATTTATTGGCTTAGGAAAGTAGTGAGCAAAAATAAGGGTTTTGGGATAATTTCATGCTAACTATATAGTTAAATATGCAACAATTTTTTCAGAATATTTTTACGTGGTCTTTCTTTTTCTGATATGTTAAAGAAAATAATAAACAGTTATGATTCACCTAAAATTTTGTTCCATTTTTCATATGAATCTCTTTAATTAAAAAAAAAGAACAAACAAGCAAACCAACACAACAACAAAAAACCCCAAATCCTTTCCCAGCTTTAATTCTAATCTCATGGAAAGGGGCATTTCTTGGAGGAGATCACCTATTGTGGTACTGCAATAGGTCCTTTGTGTTCCTTGGGTCAGTCCCAGAGCCCTGCGAAAGTTAGGAGAGCTGGTCCTGCAATCTCTGGCTTTTATGTAATGGAATAGATGACACAAAGCAATAGACTTCGTTTAAAAGTTTCTGTGGCCCAGCAGTACCAACCACTTCCCTCTACAGTTAGAAACATTTTTATTTGGTGAGCACACAAAAAACCTCTTTTAGCAGCACTTTGAAAGTCACTGGTCTCAACTTGTTTTCTTGAAGAAACATTTCTGTAAAGGAAACCTATGGAGATAAATAGTAAAATTCTTTTCTCCTTCAATATGATAAGCAAGTGTCATAAAAAAATCTGAATTATAACTTCCCAACTACACACAAACAGGATTAGTTTCTGTCATCATGCAAAGCTTGACATGAGAACAAAAGAGCCCTTTACTCTTTTATGAAGCTGTAGAAAGGTGATTGTTTTTCTTTTAGTTGACAGAGATTATTACCGAATGGCTATAATCTTAATTCCATTTCTAGGATGAAATCAACCGTATTTAATATTTAAAGGGAATAAAATAGCAATGCAACAGTTGAATGAATAATTTCCACAAATAATTGAATTCCCATTCACTTTGTTTTCTGTTTGTACTTCTAACTGTGAATGGGTGCCAAATCCTCAAATATAATTGTATTCATTCTTGTTTTCCATATTTCTCCAGCAAATAATTTCTTGGATTGTTATTTATTGAAAACATTGAAATTGGTGATATTGCAGTCAGGTTAATTACATTTCATGTTCCTTTTTTTCCCCGATTGAGTGTTATACACAAGTAACCAAAATAGTATAAGTTACATATGGAGAAAAAAATACAGTAACACTTGTATATTAGGTTACTGTAACTAATTAAGCTTAAGCTTCATTTTCTCTGTGTTCCAATTGCAAAGCAAGACAAAAAGAAAACAAACCGTAACTGTATCTTTGCCTGTGCTCCCTGGTTAATGCAGATTTCTTTCTGGCAAGATCACCTGGGTGAGATTCACAAGTGCTGTGAATCTCCACGTGTCTCGTTCCTACTCTAAACTTAACATCAACCATATTTATTTTGTAAATTTAAGGCTGATATTTCCTTTGGTAAACTGCAGTGTTGAAGTGCATCAGTCACACTGAACAGAATGAGTATTATAGACATATTTCACATATTTCCATAAACAACGAGATGGAAGCTTGTCACTGCAGAAAAGCAGATTTAAATAAAATCAGTCTCAACAAAGGAGAAGCAGCATCATGGAATTGTAGAAACAGAACTAACAGGTGAGGGCTGAAGCAGGGAGAGAATAGAAGGAGTGAAACAGGTTCATGCTCAGGTTCTCTTTCTGGTGCAGAACTGGAAAACCAGATTATGTATTTTCACTGATGGAGGTATAGTTCTTTGTATTAGTTTAGTTATTTTAAAAACCAGAAAAGACAAATGGGATGTGATTAGCTGCAAATTTTACACCTCACTGTGTTGAATAAACACCATTGCAGTAATACTACTAGGTATAAAGCTGACCAGATTTGGCAGTGCAATCCTGGCTTTCCTGAGTTGGTGCCAACTCTGAAAATAGCCAACCTTCTCAGGTTTTGTGTTTTGTTTTTTATTAATCTTGATCACTGCAATTAGGGCTCCAGCATAGTTCTCAGGTAAGATTGCTAAGATGCTACCCTTTTATTTCTCCTTTTCATTTGTTTATAGTTTTCTTTCCTCAGAAAAACTGGAAACAAAATCTTTTTTTAATCTTTTGAGTTCAGTAAAAATAGGGTAATTGTACTTTTCACTGCAATTTAAAATGAGGCAAAGGACAACTTTCCTAATCTGGAACACGGCAGCTGAGTTCAGGAAGCAGGAATGCACCACGATGGCGCTTTGAGCTGAGCAAAGATCTTGACAGTTCTGTTAAATACTGATCAGATTGCTCAGTGTTCCGAGCCTTGCAAACATATGTGTATGTACAGTTGGAGTCACTATGACATTTCAAAGAATTATTTTTTTCTTCAACCTTTGAAGAGAAACACAAGTGTGAAAGAGAGGAGCAATGGGTCCATTGGAAGAGAAGTTCTACCAGGTGCATTTAAAGTTGTGGAAAGAATGTTGGATTATGAAAGCTGAATGAGGAATCTGCCTAAGTATCAAAAATATGTCTTTATGTTATGCAACCCCCTTGTTTTCTACTGCCTTTTAGTGAGGAACAGGATAGTGATTCTTTCAAAATAAATTTAGTGCTGCAGTTGAGCACAGAGAAAGATTTCTCCCATGTGTCTGTTGTTTCTGTTCCATATTGAATGCTAATTTTCTGTCAGATCTCCTTAAAGTGAGTCTGACAAAAAAAAAAAAAAGTCTGGGATTAAAGAGACTCCTCTACTATTATTTTTTTTTTAACTGGGTTAAGTCATTTTCATTCCATCGACATGGAGGAGATGAGAGAGTGCACTCTCAAGTTTCTAGATGACACCAAAATGAGGGTAAGGACTGATGTGCTTGAGGACAGAGCTGCTGTGCAGATGGACCTCAACAGCCTGGGAGAATGAGCAACTGAGACTTAATGAAATTCAGCTAAATTCAGCAAGGGCTGTCTCAGAATAGGAAAGGTTGCTATAATGTTGCTAAAAATGAAGTTCATCTGAGGGCCACCAAGATGGTCAGGCGGTGGGAGCACTTGCCCTACAATGAGAGGCTGAGGGAGCTGGGAGTCTGGAGAAGACACATCTTTGGAGGTGATCAGTGAGCAGCCTGCTGATTCTTTGGGAACATCAAGGATATGCCACCTTCACAGAGGTGCATGGCTGGAAGAGCAGCGATGGGCATATGTTGAAACAGGAGAGGTTCAGACTGGAAATAAGGAAAAAGCTTTGACATCCTGAGACACTGGAAGTTTGCCCAGAGGTCAAGCAGTCTGTGCTCTTGGAGGTTTAGAAGATGAAGCTGGATAAACCCTGAGCAACCTGGGCTGGCCTCAGAGCTGTCCCTATTTTGAGCAAGAGGTTAGACTGCAGATCTGAGGTCCTTTACAGCCTGAAATATCTTGGGATCTTCTGATTCTGACCAAACCAAGCAACTGATCACATCTGTGAGGAAAAAAAAAAAAAGCATCCAAGTGTGATGTGGAAATAAGCACAGAGGGGCAAAACCTCATGAGCCTCACTGATCTGAAACCAGAGCAGCATATTTGAGTGCAAGTAAAGCTATTAAGGATTTCCTCTTAAAGCTGATGGTTGAGCTTGCAGAACAGCATTATGATGTGGAAATCTATTTGTTTTTGAAGGGTCAACTTACAATTTACTCTAGTTTTGAACAATTGCAAAAATTTTAGATCCTTTAGCTAGAATATCCTGCTCTGTTATGCTTAATATGGTCTTAATTAAATTCAATTTTTGAATTCTGGAATTATAAGTAAAGTTTGATGAAAAACACCGAAACCCTTCCATTAAAAATGAATTAAGCACACCAGGGTACTTGGAAATGTGTATGCTTCATATAAATACTGATCTATCACCCACAGGCACTGACAGCCAGGTTTACCAGAGCCTGGTCTCCATACTGAAAGGCAGTTTGTTGGCTAAGCAGTTTGTTCTTGCAGGATGTCCATCCATGCTCTCTTAGAGTATTAACATGCACTTTGGAAAGAGATCTTGTTTGAAAACATCCAAAAATCTCCATCTTTAATAATGGAAGAATGATTGTTTTTCAACTAGACAAACCTAAATAGTTAAACATCTGTGACAAAAAATATTTATTTATTTTTAAAAATTTGCTTATGATGATAGACAAGAAAAACAAAAGATTAGATGGAGGTGGTGTGTGGTGTCTACTCCCATATTTGTGGGGGCGATGTAAGTAAACCTATAGGTTTGTCTTACACTGTGTTTCAAAAATTGCCAATGGATTTATAGTCCTGATTCTCCTGTAATGCTACGAATAATTTCCAGTCTACTTTTCGTAGTTACTTGCATACAGACTTGGAGGCAGGACATTTCACTAATATAAGCAACATCAGTACTTACTAGAGGTGGCAAAAGTGGTTTTCGATTACTCCTTTTCCTCATCTTTGGACCACATGCCAAAATCATGCCTGGTTACAGTTAGAGCAATTGTTCACTTATGTTTTATTCTGTTATGAGAATTTCTTGAGGCTACAGAGTAGAAGGCAAAATACCTGTAAAACTACTTAGTGAGCCTGGTAATTCACACTCCATGTTGCTTTATTAAATAAAGCAAGGCAGGGAGAGACTCTCTATTGAAAAAGTTGATTGGTTGCTTTATCTTGTGCAAGTATGAATATGACTTCACCACATTTAACAGCGTTAACAAATCTTTTCTAAGATGCAAATGCCAACCTTGAATTTATAGTTTCACCCTTTAACCTCCAATCATATCAAGGATAACAGCATATTTTACAATTTCTTCTCTGGTCCCAGATAAGTAATAATTGCCAACAAGAATCATTAAACAAGTTAAAGCATTTAACTTCATTATAGTAATTCTTTTTAGTCAGGCACATCGTGCCATTATCAGGCCTTTTACATCAGTAGAAACAATTGATAAACCTGTAATAATTCTGTGTCTCAAAGACTGGATAATGATCCCTTGTAATTCTCTGACATGACACACACAAGGTACTGCTTTTCGGTGTGTAATTTCTCATTTCAGAGAACGTTAACCAGAATGAAAAAAAAACCCGCTTTCATACAATCTGTTCAGTGGAATGTAAATGAATGTGGGGAACAGTTTCTTAATAAATGAGCCGCCATTGTGATTATTTTCAGTAACATTTGCTGTACTTAATGGTACCATCCATCTAAGGTTTTCTACATTTATTCTGTTTATGGGATGGTTAAAACCTTTATGAGGGAATCATTAATTTCCTTCCAAATGTCACTGACTTTGAATTCTTTGATCATTCCAAGATTAGCTCAGCCCCTGTCATCAGTAGTCTCTGATGAGTTCAGGCTGATTTGCTTTGTACATCAGAGGCATAAAAGGACCACTCCAAGTCTCAGCCTTTTTGGTTACACTTTTGAAGTCTCCTGAATACACAAGCCATTTAGTTACAGGAGAATGAGTAGTTGAGGACCATTGTGCATATGGTGGATAATGTGTATCTGGACTGATGTTGCTTTTCATCAGAGACATAGACCGTCTCAGGATGTCCCCATGGGTGAAATTAATGGCTCCTAACCATAATGATACTCATTAACATTAAAAAGGGAAAAAGTTCCTCAGACATCTCAGTATAGGATAGTCCCAATTTTACCCTGTGTGTTGCAAGGTGACAAAATACATGTAACTGCAAAGCTGGTATGTTTTACTTGTTGAAGTCTGTGAAGAAATTTTGTGTGCCACACAGAGCTGAGAAGAGTCAACCTCTTCATTGCAGGGATTTTTATCCAAGTTTTTCATCTTGTTTCATCTTTCAAATTTAACTGCATTTGTATTTCAAAGTATGTATAGAGCAAAAAATAACAAACCCCTGAGTATTTCATTACAATTTAAATAGTAGCTATCTGTATGTGAAATATAAATTGCAAACCTCTTTGAATTACCTGTTTCATCCTTCAGGCCAGCCTATAAATGAGGTATAATTTTGTTCTAGGTTTTGTCATACAGAATTTATATTAAAAGTTTTTTAAAAGGTTCCTTTTTCAGAATTACTCTGTATATTATTCTGCAGCTGTAATCTCATATGTTTATAAAACAAGTGTCTGAGTCAAGATTTTCAAAAGTGATGCTTAAAATTAGCATCTTGAATGTCTATTATAGGTCCTAATAGGCAGCTTGATTTTCTTGAATTGCTGAACAGTTTCCTTTAAAGAGGCTTCATTCAATAATGAGGTAATTAAATAAGAGCTTAAAAGGTTTTAAGACACATAAAAAGATAATGACAGATTTTATATGGTTGATATGTCATAAGGCAGCAATAGTAAGACCATGTTAGGCTTCACAGAATAGAACTGGTCATAATAATGATCAGTGACAGAAAAATGTGAAGTGCAGGGCAGAAAAACCAGAATTGTCTAACAGTAGAATCTGTAGAAGTCTGTAAGCTTCTGGTGTCAGTGGGCAAGGGTTTTACAAAGCAGTGCAGCTGAGAAATGGCTCTAATATTTGTTTGGATACATGGAGATGTCACGTGACAAATAGGTGAAGTTCTCTCTCTTACACACTACAGATTGCATTTGGGATGGTCTACAAATAGCTGTTTAAAAATTAACATCAGTTTGACTCCAGCATAGTGTATGGGCTCTTTAACAGTCTTTAGAGAACTGGGGGGAAAAAAAAAAGGTAGAGGACTACTGAAAATGTTAGTAAGAGTGCTAATTAGAGTCAATGGGATGAAAGTGAGAAAACAATGCACACAGTGAATGTAAAATTCAGATGAGTGTTACAGCAGGGAATACTGCCACTCTGAGACCTTCATGTGACAGTCAGCCTAAATTCTTAGACAGTACAAACACAGACATAATCATGGGTATCTTTTACCATGAAGATTTTAGACTGTGTAAAATGAGCAAACCTCTGGAGAGAAAGGAAGGAAGGGCAGAAAGAGGCGTGTGGTGGGAGTGGTGCTGTAGAAGGTGTGGAAGGTAAGTTTCCACTAACACTGGCAGGAGTGTTTCTCTGCCATCATTCACTGTTGTCCCGAGTGTCCAGCTGAGAATCCTCTTCTACTGATATGAAGGTGGATGAAGTTACCTATTTGGCCATTGCCAGCTCTCATTTTTATATTATGTTCACATGCAATTCTCCAAATGAAAATAGAAGCTGTGAAGAGAGCAATTAATGGTTTGTTTTGTTTTCCATATTAACTAAAGTCTTTTCAGCCAGAGCACAGATGGCCTTGTAGCAGTCTCCTAACAGTGCTCTATAGACTGCACTCCTGTGGGCCAAACAGTGCTGCATGAAAAGCCCCTTTAAAAAAGCAACACAGGCATCAGACTGCAGTAGCTCTCTGGAGTGCGAATACATGTGTTGGATGCTTCACAATGGAGAAATTTTAGGACAATTCCTTTTTCTTTTATCAAGAATTAAAGTGAACTTTTTGCTGCATTTACTGTTTAGTGAAACTTTACTGTAAATACTACAGATTGTTTGGTAAATTTAAGTGCAGTATCTGCCTCTCCTCAATGAGGATCCCATCATAGAATTATAGTGGGTTCATTTTATAGCAACAGACATAAATATCATATGCATCTGCAATACTGCTACTAAAATGTTAATAGATTCAAAGTAAAATTATTACCATTTCTCACCCCAAAACAGGTTTGTTCTTATGTGTCATAGACACTTTAGAAGATATCTTTGGAATATATCGTCGGAATAGAGTTTTGGGAACTTATTTTTCAGTTCTTCAAATTTTTGGTTTTGAATATCTAAAGAAGAAAAGTGCAGGAAGATTATGGGAGGAAAAAAAAAGCATTCTATGCCTCCAAGTGCTGTTTTTAGTTTGGCATCTTTTGTTGTGCCATGCTGTCACAGCTGAGGTCCTACTATGTTGCTGAGAGGGTTCTGTCTAGTCAGAGAAAAGTGGTTGCCTTTCACAGATATCTTAATTTATATCTCTGCACTGTTACATAGGTGATTTCCATCATTATTTTCTGTCTCTCTGTGCATGTGTGTTTGTGATCTCTACAGGATGAAAAATGTTGTAAAGCTGTTGGAATTTTCTGGCACAGATGCATTTAGAGAGTGAGAGTTGCTCTGCATTGTTTAAAGCAAGACATTTTTTGATTGTTTCCATGATGACTGGATGCATCGTTAACCCCTTTATTGTTGATGTCCTACAGAGACCTGATATGTAGTCTTAATTATTTTAAAAGACATTTCTTTGTTACTTAGCTGGTGATTAAAAGTAAATTAAAAGATGGCAATGGCAGACTATTGTTGTTCATTAGCAGATCTAAAACCCTAATCATCTAGTAAGGGACTAATTTTCACTTAATTTTAAAAACAATAAGTACGCTTGTGTAGAAATTATTTGTGCTGCTTCTACCATTTAATTAACCAAATCACCAGAGAGGGAGAGTGTGAGAGTGATTATTTTCTATTAATCGAACTGAGAAATCTAAAGCAGAAATCCCAGTCAAATCTTTTAATAATCCTTATAACAAGAAGATGAGTTTGAACTTCAGGTGGTGAAGGGTATTGAAGATTCTCACAGAGGAGTATGGGAAAGGCAAAGGCAAGACCAAGGTGACCAAAACACTCATTCATAATTTTGCAGAGACAAAAGATGAATTATGCTGCAGGAGGCAGTGATGGAGTATATAAAAGGACCCAGCCATAATTTGCAGAGCCCTTGAAAAGAAACATTTCTAAAGAAATATTAATTAAAATTCGTTGAAAACTGACCTTTAATACTTAACTTTCGTGAAAATTTCTTGAGTTCAGGAAGAGCAAAACCTCAAATTTGTTGGTTCAAATAGTGCTTCAGTTCTCAGTATTAGTTGTTGTTAGTGTTAATGATCTTCTTTTTTCTCCATTTTCAGGTTTTTATCTAGCAAATGGTGGTTCCTTTGGTTAAATAAAGCAATAATTGTTGAGGTTGAAGTCCTGCACCTCCCTCATACACTTCCAGAGTACCTGGCAGGTAGGACTGATCATCAGAAAAGGTATCAGAGAACTCTCACTCCCAAGGAGGAAATACCTTCTCCTGGAGAAGCTGGTATTTCTGCAGAAGGGATGGAATAAAGCATAACAAGACAAGGTTTTAATATACTTTTAAAGCTGTGATTAAAATATTTCAGCTTTGATACATTATATGAACATTTTAAGAAAAGCAAAGGCACACACTGAATTTTTTAATAAGAAAGCAATTCTTTAGCTACAGTGGAGGAGCAAAACCCTGAAAGCTGACACTCTGCCTCTGTATATCACAAAAATTCTAACACTTCCAACTACAGCCCCCTGATTAATTTAGGTATTTAATTAAATCCTTTTCAACGGTTATAAAATATGTTGTGGGACTCTGCCATTCACTCAACTTTCTGTTTCACTTTAAACAAGACACAAGTATGCTAAAACTTGACAGTCAGATGCAGGAATACCCCTCTGCGGTCCTAGTGCTGACCACACTGCAGTGTGGTAGGAGTACTCTCAGGAGTAGGAGCTCTTGTAAAGGAGAGAAAGGCCTTTTCTGAGCTGCATATCTTTACTAGCAATCTTTCTGTTTCTTCCATGATCCTGGTTTACTAGTCCTTTCTAGAAAGATAACTAGAAAGTTACTAAAAATGAACCAAAAGGGGCAGAAATGCTGTCTAAGCAAATAGATTCCTCCAGTCAAGTGAATAATAACTGATAGTGTTGGCTTAATTCTGCTGTGGATGCAGTGAGAGAAAAAATATGTAGAAAAGACAAAATAAGCTGAGAATTTCATCTGGAGCAGTAAAAAGGAATCGCTAGTGTGATCCTCTCTTGAGTGTAATTCCCTACATGTTGCTGCTGACAGTGGATTTCAGTTATAAATATTGTATCATCTGTTCTCCTCTGCTCTCTCAAATAGCTGGATCTGCTTAGTTTTATGTCATTTCTTCTTTATAATTTTCTTGGTTAATGATTTGATCACCTTTGTGTAGGTTAAAGTTTTTGTAAAAAGATTTATCTATATTTTAATATGTCTTGTTACTGGATCTCATTTTTGCTTTCTTTGTTATGAGCATCAAAAAAGAATGTGAAGATTTACTAGAGAAACAAATACAGCTTGTATTAACCTTGGCTTCGTCCTAGCACTACTGTAGGATCTTTAAATGCCTACCGATTTCCTTTCCTTTCTAATCACAGACAGTATATTTATTTTTATTTATTGAGGCTATTTGAAAGAATTGGTTAGTACTTGGCTTTAAATGACTTTTATATAAAAGTAACAGGCTGAGTCAGTAAAGAAAAAAATGACCACGTGGTAACCTCAGTATGGGATAGAGATAAATGTGAATCTAAAATGAGGAATGTCCCAAATAATGAGGGTCATTTGAGAGTAAGATGGTGTGTGCACTTTGTGGCCATGAATAATGCATCGATGTACCTGCTCCAGTAATCATGATGCATGAGTTCTCTATTGAAACTGTCATGGGATCAGTTTTACAGGGGAATCAAGTACTTTAGGTACCTCAATTATTTAGATTATGTATCTGAGAGAAGAAAAATGTTTGAATTTCATATTCCTGCTTTTCGTCTTGGTGTCAGAGAAGGAGAAGGGTGAACTGGGGACAAAATCCTGTGTGAGCTTCCCAAGCACAGTGCTGTCATGGAAAAGATTATTCTCTTGATTCCTCTTTTTCTTTTTACCCACCTAGATGGCAAACTTTTCAGCTCTGCAAGTGAGTGAACTCAAGGTCGAGTTGGTAAGAACATCTTATCCCACCTCAAAGAAACTGTGAAAGTCAATCTGTCCCACCTGTTATCCACTGTGTGAAAAGTTACACATGGAATTGCCACGGGGGAATCTCTCTCCAAAAGGACAAATTGCAGCATTTTCCCTTTTGGGGTTACCCACTTCTTTTGCCCTGAAAGAAAGCCAAGAAAAAAGATGTTCCTCTCCTTAATTTTAATTTCTAGGCCTGGTAACAGAGAGAGGTGCTGAAACACAAGGCAGCTGAATCAATGAGAAAGGAAATGCTGGTGCTATCAAAGTGATTTGCCATGGGAGATTTGCTGCAACAAGAATGCTACTTAGAGCTCAGCTTGTGAGGTTGTTGATTCTGCAGAAATTTCAGGTGCAAGCCCTCACTGATTGTTCCTCTTATGCTTGCTTAAGCCAAACAGCCAACATTTAGGCCCTGGTGGAAAGAGAAATCAAGCACTTGCCAACTTTGCTTCTTGAAACAATAACTGTCTCAGAGGCACTTTTGCCCCCATGGTCCCTTGTAGCCTCTGCACTCTTGTTTTCCCTCTTTCGCAGGCAGAAGCAATTGTGTTGTTCTGTTCTCTTAGGAATGCTCGACAGAAGTGTAGAAACAGGCTGAAGTGGTTTGTAGAATCCTTTGCAAACTGAGCAAATTATTTGTTTATTATCAAAAAACTGAATGCTCTCATCTTGCTGGGAAAACTCATTCCCAAAGAGCTCACTAAATAAGTGAGTCTTCCCCAAGGAAAATCTCCCACATAAAACTTTAGCAACATGCTCAGTCTAGAACTGGTTTTGTTCAAATTCTTCCTCAAAACTATTAGCAATTTGAGAGCACTAAGCACGTCACTAAGAAATAGTAAATATCTTTTGCTAGTTCTCTTTTTTCAGATAAATTTGTGTTAGAGGAGTTTTTGTTAGTGTGTTCGCACTAAGTGACGAGTTCATTCCCACCCAGGTGAATCTTATCACCTGGGTACTGAGGAGTTCTGCACCTGATGCTGGACAGTGACCAAATCTGCCTCTTTTGAGGATCTTTGGATTCCTCCTGATGTTACAATGAGTTCAAACTTAGCAGTGGGCAAGCTCTAATGATCAAAATGCAGTTACTTACAACACAAATTTACATAATGGAATACAGTTACAAAAGTTAAAGAACAAATTGCAGCATTAAGATTATAGTGAGCCATACCAATTGTATTTGTTGCTATAAAACCCCAGCTAAATTGCAAGGTTGGCTAATTGCCTTGTGCAGCCTCCCCTTTAGCTGGCTCTGCACTGAGTTACAGCTCCCCTGATCTGACCATTAGCCACGGCTGTTAAACCATCTGAGTGTTAAATACGAGACCAGCTCGCAGAACCTGCTATAGGCAGCTTCTTTTTTTTTTTCCTAGCACAGTAGGGTGTGAAGTTTTTCTCTTTCTCTTATGCCCTTCAATCCCTCAGATTTGAGTGTGTGACATAGAATGCTAAAGTGGGAACTACAGCATTTCCTCTCCTCTTCTTCTGTCCTATCCCTTTATTACCATTTCTATTATGCGTGTTAATTAACACTTTGTTTGCTTTAGGCTTCAAATTCCAGTCTTCTGTTGCACATTTTGGTGAAGCTTTATATCTCATATCATAAGAAATATTAAATATACACTCTGCTTAATAGATTCTTTCTCTTTGAGCATCATGAAGAAACAAAACAGATGGCAAAACTGGGAACAGGATGTTTCTCTTGGGTAATACTTCACTTTGAATTCACTGTTAATATTAGGGTCCCTAGTGATGAGCCTGCCTTTTTTAGAGTACAAGGACAAGTTATCCTTAGAAATAATAGCAGGAAAATTACAAAGAGTCTAAGAGGAAAAATTTCTCTGTACATATTATTTAAAGCCTGTTGGATTCATGCCATAGGGATAAGTTGCGACTGAAATTTTAAAAAGTCTGGATCATTTCAGGATACTTGCAGTTCTTACTAAAATGACAGCAATAAAATTTCATGGTTCTGAGCCTTCACTAACCACAAAAGGAGTCAGGAGGGCATTTTCCTCTTTCCTCTACGCAATAGCATAATTGGCTTCGGGCATTGTTGGAGATGTATCATCCCCGCACGACACAACAGGTAGCAAACTATTTACTGAGATAGGACTGAAGGGACCACTGGACTAGCCTGATCTAGTACTCTTTGCAAACTTGGTGCTGATGTAGCAACATATTCCTGAGACTCAGATTTCCTATGCTGATGTTTTACTCCTGCCTCAGTATCAGAACAGCTGAATTGAAATCCCAGGGCTTTTAGTTTATTTGTGAGACTCTTAGCAAAATTCATTGCCATCTCTGGCTGCTTCCTGAGCACCATAATCTAAACTTATTTGGAGTACCAGGAGTTGTAAGATCTGTCATGCTCTGCTGCTCTGGAAAACGAATTAATTAATGGAACACCTTCCAGCTGCCCAGAGGAAGCCAGAGCCTCTTGCATCTCCTTTGACTGCCGTCATTCCTCATGTTGGTTCCAAGAATCCTCCTGCCAGCTGTCCCACTGATGCTGTGTTCAGGAGCTGACAAGCAGCTGAACTGGTGCACATTTTATGAATGAGCACAAACTTGGACTTTATGGCACTTGCAAAAGAATTCAAAGGACAGGGAAGACTTTGTTCAAGTGCTGACATATCTTTGTAAGGGAAGCAAAGCAATTTTCCCTCCCTGTTATCTAATCAACTAAAAAATAATCAAACTAGAAACATAAACAAAAACCACAGCTGAAATTAATGTTCCATGGCTTACATACCACTATTTATTTGCTTTAAACTCCAAAGCATGCTTTCAATTAACAGGACGGATTTTTCAATTTTTTTTTTTTTTTTTACATTTTTAGAACATATTTTTGGATAGTCTAGCATTATTGCACAGTAATTTAGAAAAATCCAAAAGGAAGGATGTATTAATGATTTTAAGGTGATGACATGTTCAGTCTATTGGGCTGTGTCAGACTGCTGTTAGTACTTTGTCCTGCAGCAATTGAACACCTCCTTCATGCCAAGGCCCAAACTCCCAGCCCGCTGCTGCTTCTGTTGATACTGTCAGGTAAAAGGCTTTGCTCAAGATCATTCCAGAATGATACAGGAGACATAAGGAGATGAGTGTTCGAACGGAGGTATACATGATGCAAAATAATATGGAGCAAAGAAAAAAGCAAATTTCAAATTTCCTGTATTGACCATGATTTATACAGTACATTATCGAGACAGGATTTCTGTTTCACAGTGATAATGAGAAAATAGTGTGATTAATTTTTCATCAGCATGCATTTTTTGAAAGTGCAAAAACTGACTTTTCAATGTATATGGAAACTGCCCTAGCTTCATTTTCTTTTATCTTCATTCTTAACCTTCTTAACAAAAAAAGAATATGAGTTTCTAATTTAAAATTAAAAAGGCGTATCATACATCAGAGGTTAAAAATCTAGTAGGTTTGCTTGACTGAGGTACATTTCTATGAGCCCGTATTAGCTGCTAATGGCACACATCGCTAGAGGCATTTAGGCATCTAAATCCCTTTGATACATCTATTTGTATATCTTTAAAGCATTGAGCATGAATCTCATTAGAATAAGTGACACCATCCAAGTAGTGGTTAATTGTCGGTTATTGAGGGCATTCTTAAGGTAGGGTTATTCAAACAATTAGGCTTTAACACAAACTTTTCACCAGGCTTGATAACAGAGCCATCAATTTGTAATATCATGCAGTTCTTTATCCTCTCTTCTATTTCTTGGCTATAACGGGAAAACTTCAGTCGTGCTGTCAACAGCTGAATTCCTTGAATATCCTTGAATCTCTAATACCAGTAATATTTCCCATGTGATAAGATCATTGTGGTTTTAATTTAAATCATGTGTCAATAGCAATTCAACAATTTTTAATTGATTGTTCTCAAGATACATCTAGAGACTCTATGAATCTCCGTCGTTTTGGCAATTCTTTGGTTTTGAGAATGTCACAGTAGCTGACGGTATAATTAAAAGAGATGGTTTGTTCTCCTGTAAGTCTCTTGAGATCAGTTACACTTGTCACACAAAAAGAGTCAATCCACCTGTGGTGGAACTGAGCTTTGGACCATGACTTGTGCAGCTGTGTAACATGATGCTTTTTCAAATCATCAGCCTTGGGTACAGGTTACAAAATAAAAAAGTAGCTCCTGATAGTTGCTCTTCATAAGAAAACCAGTAGTCTTTCAGTCATAATCTCATGTCCAAAAGCATCACTGCCTTTTTATCAGCAATTTCCTTTGATTAATGATCAGAAAAAATGAACATAACATTTGCATTGAACTTCTGCAAAACACATGGGTTACGGAATAAGGTATTCAGTCCTTCTGAAGGGATGTATAGTTATTATGGTGCTGAGGAAAGAGGATAAATAAGCCAATAAAAGGGAAAAAGAAAGATGATATTTCCCCTTAGAGGCTATAGTTGGTCAGGTTCAAATTTGCAAGCGAATGTGCAGGGTTCTGTTCACTAAACCCCTCTGGAGCAGGACTGTAGTTTTCTATTTTGTCACGTCAGAATAGATGTTAGGAAGACTTGCCTGAATACAATATATGTGTCCTTTCAGATATTCCATCTATCTGTCATTTCAGTTCGAGTTTGGTTGGCTGACTTTTGATTATTGTACAGGTCTGATGTGTGAGAGCTACACAAATAGCTCTCATTCCTCCATGCAGCGATTGTCAGCTCCGTGCCCAATGTGTGCTGCTGGGATTCTTGAAGTCAGCGGGCTTGTTTCTTTCATGACACAGCAAAGAGCTCGTTAGGAGTTTTGTAAACTACTTCTGTAAGTTTTAACTCCCATAACCATGATAATGTGACCTGATTATTATTCTGACATCGCTTTTTGCTGTGGGAGAGTCTGGCTTCCCAGAGCAAGGGGGGATGACATTGGATACAGGGAGTCTAGACTGCACCATGCTTCAGCAAAGCTCCCTGGGTGATCTATGGAGTGGAACATCTGTGGCAGCAACACTGGAAGCTATTCATCCATCTTTTCACGTGATGGTAGCAGCTCAGATAGCAGGTAAATCTGTGAAAAGAGTCGCTGAGGACATTATGGAAGACAGAACGATGAGGCCCTGGGCCTTTGTTTAGACATCTTGGGACTCATTCTGGGGAAAAGAACACTTTTCAGGTTTGCAGCACAAAAATGCTGTATGCTACAGGTTAAAAAAGATTAAAAGATCATCTTTTTTAATAGCTGAAACCAGCTCTAAATTTTCTGAGATGCAGACAAATACCAAACTAAAATGAGGTTAGGTGTTTAGATGTCAGAGGAGTTTTAGTTTTTCCTAGAATTTGCATGGTGTTGGAGATAATAAGGAGTCTTTTATTATTATCTAGGATCAGATAATAATTCTCTCTAGCCTGTCAGGTACTGGAAGCCAGCATGTGTTCCTACTCTCCCTCTTTGAGTCATTCCTTTTTCTAATGGAAAACATTTGGGCATCCTCTAGAAGGCATGCTGATTGGGAAAATGCAATATAATCAATGAATTTAGAGTCTCATTGTGCAATTCCCTAAGACTGTTGGACTTCTCCCTGTTCATATCCATAAACTGACCTCTTGACTTATTGAAAATGTCTAAATAGTTCTCAGGTGTTTAGTATGGTTTGAGGTATTTAGATGAGAGAACAACAGAGTGAAGTATCCGTCACATTTCTGAATGAACAGCATTGCATTTGATATGTACACTGTTAATTCACAGGATTACTTTTAGTAACACTATACACTGCACAAAAAATTTATGCACTGTAGTTGTACAGAATTCTGAGAAAAGTAGTATAACAACTTTAAATTTGTTGTTCAGAAAACCTTGTACATGAAAAATTTAGGCAGAATTCAGCATTCTGGCTGTGAAGCTGACGTGAGTATGTGCTTCAAGATTCTCAGTTCAAAGCCCGCATTTTTGTTACCAAACCATCTGAGAACACTTTTGCTAATAAAGGGAGACATTATAGTACACCATTATCACTGGTGTTTGTGTCTTCATAGGTTTGCTTGAATGCTTGGGGTTAAATTTGGATGTAATTTTTCACGATGCCCTCAGATTTGTATTCTAAGATACATTTAGTCATAGGTTTGGCGAATGATCATTTGAAGAGTGCTCAGTAATTTTAAATATGTTGGTGAAGGGGAGGGGAGGTGTGGAAAAAAACTGCCAGAGAAAATAGCTAAAGGGAAGAGGGGGAAAAAAAGTAACTGATAGTGAGATGGTGAGAGGTACATGACCCCCAAACTAGCATTGTTTCGAAGGCATTTCTGCTAGGATGCCTCCTCACAGCTGGGCATCTGTTCATCTTGCTTTTCTGCTCTGGCACAGCAGGGCCTGGCAATTGCAGAACAGCCTCCCCTTCCACTTGCCTTTGCTTCTTGCAGATCTGTGCTGGTCTGGGCTGGGGTAGATTAATTTGCTTCCCAGTGGCAGATATGGGCTGCGTTTTGGGTTTGGGCTGGGAACAGTGCTGATAGCACAGGGAGGTTTTCAATATTGCTGAGCAGTGCTCTCACAGAGTCGAGGCCTTTCCTGCTCCTCACCCCACCTCACCAGTGAGCGGGCTGGAGATGCACAAGAAGCTGAAAGGGGGCTGACCTGAGGGAAATTCCACACCTCATGGCATCATGCTCAGCATGTAAAGCTGGGGAAAAAGAAGGAGGTGGAGGGACATACAAGGTGATGGCATTTGTCCTCCTCAGTCACTGGGCTCCGTGGTGAAACCCTGCTTTCCTGGGGATGGCTGAAGACTTGTCTGCCCTTAGAAAGTGGTGAATGAATTCCTTGTTTTGATTTACCTGTCTATGCACCTTTTGATTTGCCTGTTAAATTGTGTTTATGTCAATCCGTGACTATTCTGCTGTTTATTCTTCTCATTGTCTCCCCAGTCCCACCAGTGAGGGGAGTGGGCAAGGGGCTCTGTGGGGCTGAGGTGATGATTGAGGTTAAACAGCAACAATATCACACTAAAATATGCCAGTTAATCATAGAATCATAGAATATTCTGAGTTAGAGGAGACCCATCAGGGCCATTGAGTCCAGCTCCTGACCCTGCACAGGACACTCCAAGAGTCACACCCTGTGCTCAAGAGCATTGTCCAAATGGTTCTTGAACTCTGTTTATGGATTTTTTGATGTGGTAAGGAATTTTGCCACATGCTTTCTTCTCCCATGAGAAGAAAGGTAAAACCAATGTTGTTTCAAAACATTCCACTATTTATATCTCAGTGAAATATCAGGTGTTTTAAGCTTTTTTTCAGTAACAGATAAAAACTTGTTATTATTATAATTGTATGAAAAATTCCAAGATTGTTTCATTGAAAGCATCACAGATTTTGTAGTTAATACCACAGGAATTGTAAGAGACACTAACCCGTGTAGTTAGTTGGAGATAGAAAAATTTAATGCTCTTTTTTCTTCTGTGGACTCAGTAAGGCCACTTATCCTACCATAAATTAAGCTATGGTTTCCTGTGTTGCCAGCTGCAATAAAGATGAAGAGGCCATCGTGTACTCTGAAGTAATCAGCACTGGAGTTTTTGTGGCCTTTTGTTCCCCAAAGGAAAAAGAAAACAACAAACAAAGTATCATAACTTTCAAATGCAGGCAATCAAATAACATGAATGTCTAAAAAAAAAAAAAAAAGAAAAAATAAAGTTTTTAAATGAACAAGAGGGTTTATTTTGGCTTATCTTATTAGCTATAGCTAATGAACTATAGCTGGTCAGTTCTTAGTTTTGTCATACTGTAATGAAAGTACTTTATTTTAAAAAAAAATAGCAAAAGAAAGTCTATGCATTGTACTAGTCAGACAAAACTTCAATTCTTTCTGTTTTGTATTCAATTCCCATGCATTCTTTAAATTTTTAAAGTTAGAATTTTAGTGTTGTGGGGTTTTTTACTTTATACAAAATGTTTTCCTGTATCTGCCAAAAACTGTGACTGAAAAGAATAATAAGAGAGAAATTTGCCCAGCACATCTAATTACATTAAATTTAGTGCTATGAAACAGAGTAAAAGATATTTTAATATCATAGTATCTTAATAACTGTGTCTTAACTGTGTGTTAGCTTAATAACCATGCAATTTTGGAAAGTTCTTCCAAGAGCAAACATCCTTTCCCTGATATCTGAATTAAATTAGGCTGAACAGTTTGGTAAAATCATTAAGGAGGCCTGTTTGCCTATGTTAATGCCTATGTGTTTGCAGACACAACATGAACATAGGCATGCACTTGTGCAACTGGAGTCCTAAAATAAATACAACAATTGATCAATGTAGAGTTTACTACACTACTCCTGAGAAATCACTAATAGCAAACTTCATGGCTAAGAGCGAGAGATGAGAACTTGTGTATTAGATTTGATTTTAAAGCAATGAAGACTGGAAGAGCTGTGTAGAAGCAATAACAAGAATAATTTCATTTTTCTTTTGTATATTTTCTTTAATGCAATTAAATTTTCTTCTGCATATCCAAGCGCTTGTACAGGTTCTCTTTCTTCTGGGTTTTAATCAGAAACATGACAAATAACAGAGGTGTACTTCTAATGATGTTTGTTTCCCTCAGAGCAGCATGAAGCAGTTCAACATTATATGGAGCTGCTAAGACAACTTTCTTAATATTTAAACTTGATAACTTTGAGGGCTGATCACTTGGAGGATTCATTACTTCAGTGTGAAGGGGCAGTTACATTACCAGCTCTGTCATAGCTGGCCCTCACCCAGAGGTGTGTCAGAGGTTTGGTGTTCAGCTATTCCTTCCTTTGGTCATTGCTGTGTTTATTGCCCGGGAGGGGTTGTGACCAGTTCAGTTGTTGCTCATTTTACCATGTTTTTTATTACAGAGTCAAGCTGTAGGTGAACAGCCTAATATGCCTCAATACTTGGCCTACTAGTTTAAAAATTGTATCATTTGGATATACATGCACTGAGGGTTAAAAATGTGCTCCGCTTCCTAATGACTAAGGGGTTTTGAGACTATTGTTGTCTGTTTATTGCAAATTTGCAGGGCAGGCAAATGGGCTGTAGCACTGTGTCTGACTTTAGACATTGGCACTGGGCTATGGAGTGGCACTGGGCTGTGGAGTGGCACTGGGCTATGGAGTGGCACTGGGCTGTGGAGTGGCACTGGGCTATGGAGTGGCACTGGGCTGTGGAGTGGCACTGGGCTATGGAGTGGCACTGGGCTGTGGAGTGGCACTGGGCTATGGAGTGGCACTGGGCTGTGGAGTGGCACTGGGCTATGGAGTGGCACTGGGCTGTGGAGTGGCACTGGGCTATGGAGTGGCACTGGGCTGTGGAGTGGCACTGGGCTATGGAGTGGCACTGGGCTGTGGAGTGGCACTGGGCTATGGAGTGGCACTGGGCTGTGGAGTGGCACTGGGCTATGGAGTGGCACTGGGCTGTGGAGTGGCACTGGGCTATGGAGTGGCACTGGGCTGTGGAGTGGCACTGGGCTATGGAGTGGCACTGGGCTGTGGAGTGGCACTGGGCTATGGAGTGGCACTGGGCTGTGGAGTGGCACTGGGCTATGGAGTGGCACTGGGCTGTGGAGTGGCACTGGGCTATGGAGTGGCACTGGGCTGTGGAGTGGCACTGGGCTATGGAGTGGCACTGGGCTGTGGAGTGGCACTGGGCTATGGAGTGGCACTGGGCTGTGGAGTGGCACTGGGCTATGGAGTGGCACTGGGCTGTGGAGTGGCACTGGGCTATGGAGTGGCACTGGGCTGTGGAGTGGCACTGGGCTATGGAGTGGCACTGGGCTGTGGAGTGGCACTGGGCTATGGAGTGGCACTGGGCTGTGGAGTGGCACTGGGCTATGGAGTGGCACTGGGCTGTGGAGTGGCACTGGGCTATGGAGTGGCACTGGGCTGTGGAGTGGCACTGGGCTATGGAGTGGCACTGGGCTGTGGAGTGGCACTGGGCTATGGAGTGGCACTGGGCTGTGGAGTGGCACTGGGCTATGGAGTGGCACTGGGCTGTGGAGTGGCACTGGGCTATGGAGTGGCACTGGGCTGTGGAGTGGCACTGGGCTATGGAGTGGCACTGGGCTGTGGAGTGGCACTGGGCTATGGAGTGGCACTGGGCTGTGGAGTGGCACTGGGCTATGGAGTGGCACTGGGCTGTGGAGTGGCACTGGGCTATGGAGTGGCACTGGGCTGTGGAGTGGCACTGGGCTATGGAGTGGCACTGGGCTGTGGAGTGGCACTGGGCTATGGAGTGGCACTGGGCTGTGGAGTGGCACTGGGCTATGGAGTGGCACTGGGCTGTGGAGTGGCACTGGCTATGGAATGGCACTGGTTGTGGAGAGGCACTGGGCTATGGAATGGCACTGGTTTGTGGAATGGCCCTGCTTCTGTTCCACTGTGACAGTGAAGGAGTTTCCTGGAATTTCTTTCGATGGGTGGAGGCCAACCATATCATTCAGACAAACCAGACTGAGTGTGAGATCTGGTTTCTTAACTCTGTCCTAAATAAGTGTTACAGACCACATTTATGCAGAAATATATTACAAGTAAAATAGCTGGAGAAGGGAACTTCCAGCCAATGATGTGAGCCAGCTCAGT
The DNA here is from genome assembly GCA_013397775.1 of Eulacestoma nigropectus. Taxonomy (NCBI): domain Eukaryota; kingdom Metazoa; phylum Chordata; class Aves; order Passeriformes; genus Eulacestoma; species Eulacestoma nigropectus. The sequence goes on from VZTE01003729.1 coordinate 64,796, forward strand.
TCCTCATTCCAATCTATACTTTTATTCCTCATCTATCTTCTCTAGAGGTGATTTCTGGATGCTTTCTTCAATTCAGGGTGGAAATTTATGAGTAATTCTAGCAATCTAAATTCCAGATATGCCTTCCACTGACGTTCAAAAAAAACATGGAGTACTAAACTTCTCTTAACTACATCTTGATATTTGGTCTAATTATGACTTCTATATAATAATAATATATTGATACAGTATGTGTGCCTGCATACCAAGAGTGGCCTTAATAACCATTCCATCTTAATGAAAAGGAAAAGATACTATTTGGTAGGTACTGTTCTGCATAATGTGATATTTTGGAGAATAAGATCCTGATTATCAAGATATATTCAATATGGGACATAGCACATTTTGATTCGAAGATTTAGAAACTTTTTCTTGAAAGGGCAATAGAGGACTTCTTCCATGATTACTTCACAGAATATTGTCTGCTCAGAAATTGAGTACGAATATATGTGTGCACACATATACACACAGAGCAGGTAAAATTTTGCCTTAAAAAGCACACTGGCCTCATATACCAAATTCATTCTTTTTACATTTGATTCCATCTCTTCCTTCTTTTCACAGCTTTAATGAAAAGGGAAACCAATGAAAAATGTTTGCAGCCCTGATTATAAAGCACTGAGCAGAACTAGCTCTGAGCACACGCACATATGAATCACAGCTCAAATGGATCTTTGATTGCTCGTGTGGCTTTATACAGGTTGTGATTTGTGATATCAAGGAGGGCTACAAATAATTTTCAATACATTATGTTGCAGTGCACTTCAAATCTGCTGTGAAAAAACAAGTCAAGTGTTCTGCTAGCCAGTTGCTATCCCTGTTATTATGGAATGCTTTAGGAGGCTTCCTTTTAGTCATACCAGTTGTGTGGTTTAATTTAAAAATAATACCAAGCATCCAATCTTCTCCTTTCATGTTAAAAGAGTGCTATTTAAAAATTGAGAGAATTCAGTCATTGGTTGGAGACACAAACATGGTATAAATAAGCCTTGGCATTGCATGTCTGATGATTTCTGATGTAAATAGTTTTTCACTAAAAATGAAATGTCCAAATTACCAAATCATTGTTAGTTCCATTATAAACCATTTTACCGTACTTCTCCAGCATCTTATCTCCTAGCTGCAGGATGTTTGTGGATAATGCTGCCTTCGCGTGAGACAAGCAGACAATAATTTGATTGTTCTGTTTGCTATGTTGCACAGAGCAGTACTTTAAAACTAAAATTCTTTCGTATTTTGTGATGTGACAAAGTCTAATGCTTTTATTTGTTGGTACATTGGAAAGCTTCAATATTATTGCTGTAGACCTTTTTCTTCCTTTTAAGTTTTTCCTTGCAATCAGTTTGATATATGAACATGATGTAGCCATTGTAGTCACATACCTGCTAGATCAAGAGTGGGGAATTGTGAGGAGAGGTAAGATAGAATTGGGTTACAGGCTGTGGGACAAAAAAGCACATGGCAGCACAAAGGAGCACATGGCGGCACAGAGAGGCTTGTCTCCGCCGGACCCTGGGGGGAGGAGGTGTCACGCGGCAGAGCCCTACGGAGAGGAGCTGCCGGAAGCTGACAGACGGGTGAACAGCGCCTGATCACCCCATAGAAGGACATTCAGAAATGTGTTGCTGATGTGGCAGCGTGGGATAGGTCACGTAGTGAGTATTGCCCGTAAGGAAATGCTGTGCCTTGCAGAAGTGAATAAAACCAGCTCGTTTCTTTGAATAAACGATTCAGATTCCCTGCCGGTCTGGGTCCGTGTCCCAGTCGCTACAGGGAATCTTATGTTACCCAAACTTGCTCCTCAAGCATTCACGGAGGTGGCACCAGATGCAGAGAGAATGATATGAATGGTTTCCAGTATGAGGTAGTAGGCAGAAGTAAATCAAAAGTTGTTAGTCCTGTTGTCATTATAGGTTCTGATGGATATGATTTTTCTAAGGCAAGATAATTATACTCTTAATGTCTTTTGAGATGACAAAAGTATGCTGAAGAATTTTTAATGTATATTTTCAATGTCAACATAAAGGTACTTGAGTGTTGCTGTTCTGATTTCAGGTGATGGAAACAAATAGTCCCCAAACCCACATTTTCAATCAATGGCTCAAAAGATAATGAGTTTGTATCCAATTTATATGGAACCAGGCTTTTTCAGTAATTAAATGTGGCACAGTTTCATAAAAAAATAAACATGTTTATAATGATATCTCAGTGCAGAGGATACTTGAACATATGAGACTATTTTCTGATGCTTATGATCCTCACTGCTTCTGTTCCTAGTGGGTTACAGCTCTGTCAGGATATGTCAGACTGTTGAGTTTTTGCTGGTACTGTTAGACAGCCTGGTTCAATTCCATCAAAGCCCAAAAAGTAGTTTCCAGTTGATTTGGTGAGTACATTCACTGCAGGTTTGTATTCATCACCCCAGAAGAAAAATATAATATTGGTGGAAGACAGATGAGTGGAGTATATTTTAATTTTCTGTTTCCATTCCTCGTATACTGTTGGTGTAAAACACAGTTTTGAGAGTTACCGACACCCAAATGGTGACAGTCTTGTTCTGCCTCTGGACGTGTGACTGCAGCCTCTGTACTGAACACCTTCAAATCCAGACGCAATGCAGCATCAACCTCCTCTTTGGAAACCCTCCCAGAACGTGGCCTGGGGGGCAAAAGCACAAAGTCCCTGATTTTCTGAGTGTGGCAGGCTATGGTAATGGCTCTTGTCTACTCCCTGTTTGTAGCACGGCAGAGATCTCAGTCCCACCCCCTTTCCTACTCTACATATGCTCTGCTGGGCATATACAAGTAGCTGCCCCATCTGTAGTCATGTTTATTTGTTTTAGAGGATTCAACTGGCATTAATTTACAAAAATGAGGAAGGGTTGCCATCTACAATTATTAATTAGCATGCACATCTGCCGAGAAGGTGTTTCCATAAGCCTGTCTGAAGTACTTTATTGTTGTTGTTTTTTTCATTTGAGGGGGATCAATGCGCTGGTTTTGGTGTTTACCAGCAATCATAGATGACTTGCAGTTAAAAAGCCATCAGCTCTGTCACATTTTTCAGTGAACAGAATCCCTTTCCAGATGGCCCTTCATTTGGATAATGGACAGCCTAAGGGGATAAAAATGTCACCTGTTGTAGCTAGTCAACAATATTAATAAAAACAGGAGAATAGACCATTCATAAAATGGGAAACAGCCCAAGAATAATTTGTGAATTATATAGTGAATATTTTTGGTAGCAATCTTGCTTTAAGAATTCACAGACATTCTCAAATCTGGACATGTTTGCCTTTGTACTGTTACCTTGCTGTTTAATCATGAGCTAATCTAATTTTTTAGTGTATTTTCTGAAAACAAGAGAAAATATATGAGTGATTACATTGTGATTATGATTGCAAAAAATCATGATTACAAGGAGATCAATAACAGATTTCTTGGCTTGTCTCACACCAAATAATTTGGAAAGGTGCTTTAGGTTTAACAGAACATTCAGATTGATTGAAAATACTGACATTTATTGGATTTTGGGTTTTTTTGGTTGTTGGGTTTTTTGGATTTTTTAAAAATTATTTTGGTCATCTTAAAGATACTTTAAAAGTTACGAATTATCAGGTGATACAGCAAATACTTACATTAAAAGTAACATTTACATTTGAAAAAACAGCAACACCAAAATTTTGAAGTCTTTTATTTAAACAGTATTTTTAAAGAAAATTCAGAGCATCTCCCTCCCAATTTAGCAAAACTTAATGAATTTCTGGAGCATCCAGGAGTGGCTCAGTATGCCTTTTTGCCAAGAAATATTTTATCTGAAAATTTTTGTCCAGCAATTTTGGTAATCACAGCTATCTTGTATACAACAGTTATAATTGTGAATACTAGTAACATATTTTTCAGAGTTTTCTGATAATTAGAGATAAGTGAAATGGATAAAAACCCAAGACAGGAAACCAGATCTCCATCTAAGCAATGCAGCAAGAGGTGTTGGAGCCTGCTCTGAGAATCTGTGCGATCTTGCCCCACATGACCCACTGGAGGACAAGGTTTATCTGTGAGAGTACAAGGTTTATCTGTGGGTGGACAAGGTCGATCTGCTGGAGGACAAGGTTTATCTGTGAGAGGACAAGGTTTATCTGTAGGAAGATGAGGTTTATCTGCCAGAGGATGCTGCATCTCCTCACTGCTGACAAAAAGAGGCTGGAGATGAAGCCCTCCTGATCCGAGCATCCACCCTAGAAAGGAGTAGTGAGGATTTCTGAATTCTCTGTCCACTTGCAGAGCATTTTCTACCTATTTTTTTTCTCACACACTCATTTATGCTTCACATGAAAGCAAGTGACTTTATTGATAATCCATCTCTTCTTTAGAACCTGAAGGCACTCACTGACAAATGGGTGATGTACATACAGGAAAATAATTAAGTGGTTGTCTTGAAAAATTCTCACCTTGAAGGAATATTCTAGAGCAAATGAAAGGAACTGTGCCCTCTTTATAGTTTTATATATTTATAATCTTATAGATATTTAGGTGATAGTCCCCTGTCTTCTTGTTCAGAGACCTCAGATTACTCTGCTGCATGAAGGCTGGTTTTTTCCATCTCTTAGGAATTCATTTAGATCAAGCATAACCTTTTGCACCAAGGTACCTGACCAATTACACAGTAGGAGGAAAAATCACTATTTTCTTTAATAATAACACTGATTTCCATTGTGTGTCCTTTAGGAGAGAAAAAACCAGATGTCAGTGACATGCTCTTTACTTAGGAATCCCAGTCAATAGACCTTGAGTGCATAACAGATAGACTTTCCAATCACAAGTACAGGTTGTTTTTTTTTTTTTAAGGAAAAAGATTTTTTAAAGATTTTTAAAAAATATTTTTTCTTTTTAAGGAAGAAGTCTTACTCATGCTGTGCAAAGTATTTTTGCTAATTACTAGCATGCTTTCAAGGGATTCGTGTTGGGTACTCAGCTCCATGCCTTTAAAAGAGGTAACATTGGTACTGTAAGTATATATTTACCTTTGTAAAATCATACCAGAGTCTTATGAGAACACATAGAAGGTAAATATGTAAAGCAATGAAACCCGTGGAGTTACACAGAGTTATCCTAGAGTAAATGAGTTAATGTGGTGCATAGATCAGTAATAGCTCCTACAGCTGCCAACAGATGCATGTGTAATAAGTTGTATATATTTTCTTAACTTAACTCATGGTAATTAGAATTCTTCTATGCAGGTGAACAAATGCTGAACATGTTGCATAGAGACAACTCTCCAACCATCTGGAAAAGAAAGTGTTTTCCCTTGGTATTTAATGACCCCTGGTTAATGTAAAAACACTGTTTATGGGCCTAACTGAGATCAGTAATTAGCTTTTTGTAGGTAGGAGGTAGATTGAGTTAATGCAAATTTTGATGGTAATGGAAAAAAAAAAGAGTGAAATCCTCAGAGTGGAAATCATTTGAAGGAGTGTTCTCAGGAAAGAAGAAAGGAAAACCTGCGAGTTCCTGATTAACTTAGAGCATATTTTGGAATCATGCACCAGAATAATTGTGTTACAGGTTTTTGTTATGGCTACGTATTGACTGAGACCTATCAGGGGACCCCATTTTATTTTTCTGACTATTTTTCCATTTATTGTTTAAGTTGAGTGTATATAAAGCAGCTTATTTTCAATGATAGAACCATTTTTCTTCCAATAGCAGGTGAGTTTGAAAATACCAATATATGTCAGCTTTGCAATCTGACTAGAACTACATCCTGAAACTAAACACTCTCATCACAAGCAGCAGATAATTCCAATAATTTCTTTCCTCCCTCTGTGCTGTTATAGCCAGGCAGGCAGATGTGGCCCTCTCCCAGAGGATTTGCAGCTGGAAAGCCTCAGCGCTTCTTCAGAGTCCTTCTTGCTGTTGCTTTTGTTTGTTCTTCCTACGAAGTTCTAGTTGCCAGTCATGTCTATTTGATCATCAGAGGGCCAAAAGAAAGTCATATTTGCCATCTTTTCTTAATCTCGAACTTCACAGGGAGTAGAGCACTGTGCAGGACAAAATTTGATTTCCTATAATAATTATTCAGTTGTTTTGTGAATGGGATACAAATCTGTCTTTGTGGTACTGGAAGGGATGGTTAGAAGCAGGTGGCTTTTATTTATGAAATAAGTATGTAAGAAATTTATTTGTATTTAAAAATGAGAGAACAATTGAATTCTAATTGCTACCTATGGAAGCAGCAAACAGATTCTTCAGCTTTAAACTTATAAGGAATTTAGCAAGGATATAGATACAGAAATTGCAAAGAAAAACACACAGAATACAGATGTTGAGGGAATCTCCTGATACTAATTAAGTAAATTATACTTAATTGGCCAATGCTTCAGTCAGACCAGCTTTTATTTTTGATTTGCAACAACAGAGAGTGTGTTTGTCAAAAGACTAAATGCTTTAATATTTTGCTTAAATATAATGTTCTACAAAGGACACTCTGTCAGCTTCTATGTTCAGTGCTTTGGTTTTTCTTGTTAGTCTGAATATCTTCCTCATCTGTGTCTGATATTAAAAAAATCTCTTGCTGAGTACTACAAGGCTATTTTTCGACTTTGAAGTGTATTTTCTCTCTAAGATCAGAGTACTGCGAAAATAAATAAATTCAATACACCATCTATATAAGAACATGACAGATTAATTTTGAGTCTCATTATGTGAGTGCCAAAGTCCTCGCCATCCTCTCCAAGGTAGGGTTTCACATCATATGTATTCACAAAGCCAATCTTATTTACAGAGAGAGACTACTTTACTGTTATTGTTCAATAATTAACAATATTTTGATGTTGGGTCAGCAGTGAGTTTCCATAAAATATTTCAAAAGAAACACTGAGTTAAAAATTCCACTGCATTCCCCCAGCATTTCCCTGGAGCTCAGGTGTGCATTTGCTGCACAGATGGTGCAGCAGCAATACCACACAGGGCTGTCAGATCCCTGATATATCTGGTGCAGCATCATGAGTGCAAGATAAATGAAAGCCTGAGCTGCACATTTCCCAGTGTTTTAGGGATTAATTCTCCTCTTTATTGATTCACTGATGCCTGCCAGAAAACTTAAAAAAATATCTCTGTGAGAATATAATTCTACATCTGATTTATATTAGATGGTGTCTTAGTTTGCTTTAATAATTTTTTGTTATTATTGACATTTCTTTGAATTTATGTAATATTTTTTATCCTGACGAGTTCATAATCCATTGGGTTGGATTACATCAGATATCATAGTCATGGTTTGTGAGGCCAAAGACTTCCATAATTTATCTCTGCTATTAAGGGGCCATGGCTCAACTGCTTGATCTTGTAAGGCCTTGTACAGTCTTGAATTAAATTTTGGAGGAGGGCTTTTAAAAAATTTTATTTAATTTTTGCATGTAGTTAGGAGGTACACCATGTACTTACTGTGTCTGCATATATGTTACAGGTAAATACTAATTTTTTGGCATGCAGTTTATTGCACTGAGGCTTACACAGACACAGTGAATTGGTAATTCCTGATTAATGGGCTAAGCTTTGCACTTTTCCAAAGAAGCAAAGCATAAGAGCTATCTGAGCTTTTCTTGCAGGAGAAAATGGACTTGAGGGCCTCCTCATGCATCTGCCCAGCCTTTAATGGAATTATTTTAGGATTGTCTGGTCAATGCTGTTGTTTCATTTGTTTTATATTAGTTTCTAAAAGCATCTCTGCACACTCATAGTGAGGGGCTCTCACTTTAAAAAAATAATTAGAAGTTAAATGGGCAAAGAAAATAAAAAGAAATTACTTCCTCTGCCACACAAAGATGAAACTGATATGTAAAGAAATGGGTTATTTGTCTAAATTATACCATGAACATATAGCCAGCCAATGTGACTCCTTATCTGCAAAGTACAGTGCCTTAGGTCAGTTCTTGACTGCTGCTGTTGATGAGTATTTATGCATATACAAGTACTCATTTTGTGCTATCCCCCTGCTGATATGAATGACTGGTACTAAATGATTGCAAAGGTAATGCAGCCAAAGCTGAGGTTGGCAATAGGCCATGTCCAAGTCAGGACACCATAGCAGCTCTGGTACATCCAAAACCCTCTGTATTCACTCTGCTTCTATTATAAAATGAAACACATTATTAGATCAGGTTTTCTGAGGTGATGTCAAATCACATAACAGAAATTAAAACCAAAAGTTTTGCAAGTCCCAGATGCTGGAAATAATAAAATATTTATCATTCTCGTAGGCTGGTGTTCAGCCAGCAGTTACAAAAATCTGAATTCTACTTATTTCCCATTATGGTTTCAGTAGTATTTTGCTAGAAGGGAAAGTGGAATTTGTGAGATTTCAGGGAAGAGGTGATACTGCAGTATTTCCTAGCTAATGTAGTATCATACCACATCCATTTGTAATGTGCTGTATTCCCTGGTTGAATGCCCAGGGTAGTGTTCAACGTACCAGAACAGCATGGAAACAGATACAGTGGCAAAGTTAAAAATAAAGCCAAAGGTGGTGGATGAAATATATTGACTTTCTAGCAGTGAGAAAGTGGATCAATGCTGGACTTTGTCAGACTTGTGGCACAGGGCTTTTCTCAGGCAATCATTCTGTTGATTTAAGATCACTGGTCTGGAGATGCTACAAGAGGCTGAATAGGTATGAATTCTTTGTTGTTCATCACCTGCCTTCTTCTTTCTCCTGTACTGAAGAATTTAAAATGTGCCTGTTCTTCTATGAAATAAGACTGGGCTGAAAGAAACTCCACAGTGTAAGAGTAAAAATCCCAAATGCTAGTGCAGTAATTTTCAGCCAGTGACGAATGAAATATTCTTTAGCTTAACCAATTTAGAACTGGTTTTAGCCATTTAAAATCAGTAAGGATTGTACATTAAGTGTTATACAACCGGTATTGGAGAAATTTTAATTTGGATTAGACTTTATCAAATGTCAATTCTATGTTATACAGTAAAGTGGGTTTTTATCTCAGAAGAAAGAAAAGGCCCAAATTTGTGCCCATTATCTTTGCCAGCAGTTCCATGCCTCTGACAGATGACAGAGATGGTTCATTTCTGGGGCATGGTCTCACCACTCTTCTCTCAGACTTTCCTTCTCCAGTGCAAGGAATTCTGAGCTTTTCCTGCACTGGCTACACAGTGTTTTTAGGTTCTTAAACTGATCCAAAGGCAAAACTCTTGACACGTGGTACCCTTAAATAACTACAAAGCAACCACATGAGGTACCTCAGAGAGGAACCAGGTAGGCAACTGGGGATCAGAATTGCTACATCTATCTCAAGCTGAACCATTCTACCCTTCAATGAAAGAAAGAAGGTAAATCATCTGTTGAAAGATCATCATGTATATGGAATCCTAAAATCACATGCCCAGAGTGGCAGTCAGCTACTCCACACTTCGTGTTCTCCCTGACCATTTCCTGCACATCCTTTAGATAACAGTTTGAAAGAAAACATCATGAAATCCATTGTGCATATGCTAATGGGGCTTCACGCAGGTGTGGGAGAAAATAAATGGCAATTTGTGCATGAGCTCAAATTCATGTACAATGCTTATTTTTATCCAAAGATATCAAAGATATTTTCATATATAAACTCTTTTTCCCTTTTATTCAAATTGGCTTTAGCAGAACAAAATGATTATGAAGCCCATTAATCTTAATTTTTCACACTGAGGTTCATTTTACAGAACTGGAAGCTACAGAAATGGAACCATCCACCTCTTTCTCTGTCACTTGGATATCTAAATATAATGCAGATTGAAAATTAAATGCAAGAGACAAGATAGCAGTTCTAATAACCCAGTAGTTTCTAAATGAATAGACTTAGATTGATGGAAGAGAAAAAAATCTGTTTACCCGATAACACATGATAGCAGCACTTATATAAAGACTCTTATGTTGATTAGGATTTTCTAAAGTTTAAAATGTATTCCTCCAGTCTATTTAAATGTGTGTGAAGTAGAACTGATGCTCTTATATCTTCTTCAGCCACTAACAGGAAGTTGTAAACTGTGGCAGATTTGGATGACAGGATTTCAAATGTCCTTTGCACAGTTTTCTCAAAAGGGCAAAATAATCAAGGACTTGATTTGGTATGTTGAATAAATATTCACTTAATGCAATAGATAACCCCATGAAGTGCACAGCCCCATCCAGAAATGTAACCTTAAATGCTATGATATTTTAAGAAGACTTTTTGGATCATGTTTTACCTAGTTGATACCAATTATTATCTAAGAAAATAATAAAAGAATGTTATTTTGATTAACACTTTTACTTGAGAAGAAAAGGAATAATTTTCCACTACTTTTTTGTATTTTTCAGTGGATACAAAATAGTAGGATAGAATTCAGAAAATTATTGGTTCAGAGGTAACCTGTATACCTTCCTAAAACTGAATTTGAATTATTTTACGTCTTTGAACTTGCTTTTGTAATGTAATATTTCAGTATCCCCCAAAAAATAAAAATACAAAAATCTCTCACTCTGCTTGCTTTCATTTAAATTCTGATCAAGTTATCTAAACCCATTAATTTCACCTGATATTTGTGGAAAACTAGTCCAAGATATATTAAAATTTGGCATTTTCACAGTTCACTTCAGAAGCCTCAATTATAAAAATGTCAGGATATTCAGGTAATTTTTGAAAGTGTTATTTTTTAATAAACTTTAGGGAGATGGACTATGATCTCACATACATTTATAGTCTGTTACTAATTATGTTTGATAGGAACTTTGCAGCTTTTGCTTTGATTAGGAAACCTTTAACACACTTAACTCATGTGAGTGCCTGCAAGACCTCTGGATATGTTAGCAGCTTTTCGAATCGACTCTGCCGCTGGATGATGGCAAAGGTGGATTGGAATCATGTTTGAGTGCCTCTGTCCCTTACTCTCAGAGAGATCCCACAGGAAGGTGCTGGGTAATTGCTCGTTCACTCTGAGAGCTCTCTCTTCATTATAAAATAAATAAATGAATAAAAATGAAAGGGGAAATTGCATCATTTGCCTACTAGACCAGAGGTAGTAGTAGACAATTACTTCATGATTGTTCATCAGAGAAGAGGGGAAACCAAATCCTTTGCTCTAAAGTGTGCAAGCACAAGAGAAGAAATTAAAGAATCTTCTGTATCTGGGTTGCAGAGAACTGTCTGTGTTTCATCTACCTATCAGGTAGGGAACTTCCCCTTTGTCAAGCTATTTTGTTGATCAACATTAGACTGGCATCAAAAAAAAAAAAAA
>VZTE01003729.1:83990-145366 GCA_013397775.1 Eulacestoma nigropectus
GTGCTGGAGGGAAGAGGGTTTTGCTTTCACTTCTTTTTATTTCTAGTTACTTTTAATTCTGTTAGTAATAAACTTCTTTATATTCTTTAAAGTTTTAGGCCTGCTTTGCATTTCTTCTCATCCTTATCTCACAAAGTGAAAAGCATGTGATCAAACCACTACACTAAATTGGTGTTTCTGCCCGGTTTGCAAACCAAACCCGCTACAAATGTAATTCTGGTTTATAAATACATACATTTTCTTAGAAGTTCTGATCTTCAGCTATAAGATTACCCCCAGAGAAGAAATGTGCAGCAACACTTTGTTGTACTGCTTCAGAAACAACCAAAACAAACCAAAGCAGCTCTCACTTGAAGGGGAAAACAAACAAGCCACAGGTGTGTGAGGCAAGTGGATCAAAGTGCGTTAGGAGGTGTCCTGAGTTAAGCAGAGTAGTTTGTTACATGGCCAGCTGAGTAGAGGGCCAATAATCACGTTTTTGCTCCTAGGTGAGGAGCATTATCTGTGGTTCCATTTGCTAGCTTTCCCCAGGAGGTGAGGGCAGCAGGCAGAGGAGAGGTTTGGCCATGTGGGCCTGTTTTGGCTGCTCCTCTTGCCCCATGAAATTCCTCTCTCTGGGACTGGACACCAGCGGTGACTCCTTGAGCCTATGGCTTGGGTCTGTCAGAACATTCTGCTGCTTGTGAGGTACTTGGTGAGGAATATTATGGAATAGCATGGCAGTGCTGGAGCTGCATCAGGGAAGAGGACTACTGAGCTCTCCCTGGCTCAGATAAAGCTAAAAAAGACAACACCTGATGGTTTAATTGATTTGTTTGTATTGGGTTTGGCTTAAAGGTTCTCTCAGGAAGTGAGCTGGCATTTTCCTGTGCTGGTTTGGTTTTTAATGCCCTATTTCAAGGTCTGTAAGGGAGCCATGTGTGTGGACATTTGAGCTGTGGGAGCTTGGTCAGTACCTCCCAGCCTGGGTGCCTGGCTGAGGTGCTGAGGGAGATGAGAGTATCAACAGCCTCCTTTTGGCTGCAGGTCTGCCTAACCTGGCAAGTTTTAATCATGGTTTTGGTAGTTCCTGGTTTACTTAGTGAGGCATTCCAGGAGCAACACTGAAATAGAGATCCTTAGGTTGCAAAGCATGGGAGGAGCTGTAGCCTTTTTGCAGGGGAAGCATTTGACAGTTGTAGTCTGAGAGCAGGCTTTGGTAGGTAGCTCTTGGTGGCCGTCTCTCCCCTGTGAAGGAGAGACCTTACTAGTTCTAAATATCTCTCTGTAATTTTTTATTTTGGCATTTAGTTTTTAAACCTTTTTTAGTTACTAAACCTTGTAGCTAACCTGAAGAAAAGACAGGTTTTGTGGGTGTTTTTTTAGTCATACAATGTATGCAAAGAAAGGAATAAAAATAATTATAAAAACAGTAGGGCATAAAGGAGTTTGCTGATTTCCCAAAATATTCTTCATAGTCTTCAAGAGCAAATACAAGCATCTGCTTTATTCAGTACAGGGAGGCATCTGTTAGTTTCACTGGAAATGCAAACGTAAATTTATAGAATGTTTGGTGGCTGAAATGGAATTTCTATCTATTAAGCTTCAGATTTAAAGCTTTTTTCTTTCTGTTATGTGAGTGTTTTTTTCCTAACCTAATTAGTAACCACTCCTTGTGTTTGACATATATTAAGTGTCCTGGAAGCTGGAAAACAAAATTCCCAAATGCTGGTGTACTTGGTAGAGGACTGAAATCTTCTGACACATTCAAACTGAAAATACATGAAATATAAGGAGCTGAGGATTTGAAAATTGACACAATTTCAAAAAGTCTTAATACCAGAAAAGACAGGTGTTGTACTTTAATCACACTAGAAGAAACAGCTGATGTATAGTGCAACAGTAATAATTCCAAGCTAGAAGCCTACAAATAATCTAGCTGCAAATTATATTGTCAAGAGACTAAAATACTTTGTAATATATTCTAATGCATATTAATTTGAGAGCCCTATAGGGGATAATCTAGTTATTAATACACAGAGGAACAGATGTGATAGCATATGGTTTACCAACTTGTATTTATGTTAATTCTGTGTAAATAGGATTTTAATAAGGTAACATTAGTCTATAGCTTCATTTTCCTAATATATCTTTCTTCTTTGAAGATGATAATGGATTTATCTAAATTAGGGTCTAGGATCATAGAGAAGGTTAGTGGACAGAGTCCATTTTATGTAAGACATAAAAGGGGTTTAAAAAGCATCCCTTTTTGAACATTCTATCATAATTTAAGCTTTTAGTGAAGAAGTTTAAATTATTTTATTCACCAATTCTACTACTTCTAAAAACACTGCTTGATACCTACTCTTACCATTTTTAGATTCTTACCTTGATTTTTGGTAGTTTGAACTTCCATTCAGCTCTCCTTGGGGAACTTGCAAAATTTTGTAGAATCCCAGAAAATTTCCAGCATTACCTTTTATCTGATGTCTGTTGAACTTGCTATGCAACTCCTCTCTGGCTGTCAGTTGGAAAAGCTGTGAGTGCATTTCTGAGTTAGCTCAGGCTTCTCGGCAGCTTTCTCTGCGGCACAATTTTTTTTAATTATGCTCCCAGGCACTGCTTGGAGCCATTTCAGTTTGTGATGGGAACAGAGTAAGCAATCTGTGTTCCTGCAAGCAGGTGAGGAAATAAAGGACTAATCAGCACTAGTGCTTCAGAGGACTTTGGGAAAGTTTCTGCTTGCTATTAGGAATTTCTGGTTTAGACTATTGAATCAATCTTTTGTGCCACCTTCTGTTGAGCTGCACCATTATAGTTTGGAAGGTTAAGTTCTGTGTCTCTGGCCTAAAAAGTCCTAAGTTTTATTGCCTGGAACTTCCGGTTCATAACCGAAAATCTGTAAATAGAGGAAAAGAATTATTTCCCTCCCCCATAGACACAGCTATTGCTTTCTTCTTTCAAGAAAAAAAAAAATTCTGAAACTCATTTTGCATTTCTAATTAACAGGGAGCTTGTGGGGGTGAGAAGTGGAAATGCTAAACTTGTTTAAGCTTAAATGCAGCTTATAAAGGAGTCTAGCAAAACTTTGTTGTGCAGGTATGTCAGAAATACTTTGTTTGGGTTTAGTTGGTTTTATTTTTCCTCCAAGTTTAGAGAAGTTGTTTCGCATAACGCATGTGCCAGAGTTCTATGATTATGTTTTGAATAAGTAAGCCAGCAGCAGGCTTTGGAATTGTAATTATTTGAAAAATGCTGATGAAAGTAATACTTCAATGTAAATACCAAAAAAACCTTAAGGTACCTGGCTGTTTTCTGTTCTGTTCCTCAGGTCTTGAGTGTAATCAAGGATCCACAAAAGTAACAGGTAATTCTTTCTAGCCAAATGCTGCTTCTAGAGTCTAGGAAAGAGTAGCAGAAATGCACAGTAATCACAGAATGGGTAAGGCTGGAAGGGTCCATCTACCCTGCTCAAGCTTTTGGAGAGAGTAAATATGCAGCTGAACAACTCTATGGAAGCAGTACCTAAGACAATGAAGATGTTTTATTTTTTGATTCTCTAGACAGATAAGAAAGTACCCTGGAAAAAAAGTGAAAACTGAGCAAAACAACTTCAAAAATTTAGGAGTTTTGTGTCCCTGTGTCTACATTTATGATAAACCATGTTTAAAGTGGTCAGCAAAGAATATTTCCTCTTACCACTAGATACATCTTTTCTCATAGTAAGAAACACTGGAGATTCATAATACATCCAAAGTGAAAGGACAGTTTGTGTCATCAGCCACAGGGAGATATTGGATCATACATCTTTACCTGACAAGAGGTGGCAATTTAATCTGACATCTTTCTTGCCAATGAGGACAGCTTTAGGAGTTCAGCTGCTTCGGTAAAGATTTGACATGTCACTGAGATGTTGTGCACAAGCTTGACAATAAACTGGAACTTGCTAATGCAGTTTAGGTAGCTGTGAAAATGTATTAGAAACCAGAGTCTGTAAAATTACTGTACTCCAGAAATGTTTTTCCTTCCCTGCTGAATATATGTGATATTTAATGCATAACACATATTTAAAAGCTTGTCTCCTGATCATGCAAAACAAATCTACAGTAATGCCCATGAAATGGCAAGGAATTCGGTTAAAGGCATGTGAGAATAAACAGAATGGGAGGGCTGCCTTCTGGAGCCAGAGGAGAAGCATGTCTAAATTGAAGGTTTGATTGCTGAATTGATGTGTCCTGCTGTGAAATCTTATTCATGTGCCTAGAGAGGGACCTAAAAGGCTTGTGGACTTTAGACGTGTGCAAAGCCCCAGGTGATATCTGATGAACTCTTGCAGCTGGACACCAGGCTCATAATATGGGTACTGGACCAAAGCTTGCAGACATCTTTCAGCAAACACTCCAAATGCCCTTTTAATTCTGGCTAATATCTAAACGTGAAGGAAAAATAATTTTATGTTTGTTTCTCTAAAGCAACTCATTTCAATATGAAGGGAAAAAACATCAACTGCATAAACAAATAAATTTCTAAGTTTGACTGGGGATTTTTGAGGTGTTTGCGATAAGGTGTTCCTAATCCCAAAGGGTGAAACAGATCTCATAGCAGTTCAGCACTCTGCAATGTGTTGACAAATGCCACCTGGAAGGATATTAGTTATGAACTCACAAAATTTGTGAATAAACTTTTGGATGAGAGAAGTGTGTATGAAAAGAAGATTGGAAAGAATTGAAGGATCTGCCAGAGTGCATTTTCAATCACAGAGTCTTTTTTGAATCATTTCTGTGTTAGCTCTTGATAGCCCTTGGAGAAAGGCACATTTAATACACCTACCTTTCCTAATGTGGATGTTTTTATAATTTCTAGCTAGGCACTCATCTTGAAATTTTGTGGTAACAGAAAATGGTATTATTGCTTGAAAATTTCATTGATTGCTGATGAAAGATGAATCATCGTACTCTTGCTGCACACTTTGTGACTTCAACTGAGGTAGATGTCCAGGACAAACTGTCTATAGCAGTGTTTGGATAGATTTTTATAGTTGTCAATATTAAGGTGGGTTACAATACCAAAATCTTGACTCTTCTTTCTAATGGCTACCTTTGTCAAAAGGGGAGTAAATTAAATGACTGAGTCTGTTCCAGAATAGATATAACTTGGTACATATCAAGGCTGGGAAATTCCCAAGAATGTCTCAAAGCTGGTTTAGTTTGTCCTAATTTGTTCCTTTTATCCTCTTAGTACAGAGAGAATGTATTGATCTCACAAGTTAATGAAAAGCCTAAAAAATAATGTCTCCAGAGAGTCCTTCCAATGGCTTTCAAACGTATTACAACCAATTAGGAAACTGAGGTCACCATGGGTGTCACTAGTGGCCAGAGCCAGTCTGAGAGTGCAAGAGGGAGCTGTACTGAGGGTGGGCTCGCACCTTCCACCTGGCTTTGCTTTTTCTGAAAGCTCTCTGTAGCTGCAGTTGCTCACTAATTGCACACTTTGGCTCTCCTTTTGGCGTATTTCTGGCATGTGGTGACATCAGCGTTCTAATTAAGAGTAATTCATGGACTTCAACAGCATGTCTTGGCAGCTGGGATCTTGCTGGGGAAAGAGGCTTGCGAGAAGGGAATCCAGTTGCATAGGGTGGTGTTTGCAAGGGGTCACATTTTTAATAAAATTCCTTGGACAGCAACTTGTATTTTGTAAGTGATAATAAAAGAGCAAAGGTCACTTTGGGAACCTGGGTTGTATGTAATTTTATGATATTAGGTCTGATGACATAATTTTTATTTTCTCCTGACTCTTGAGATGGCTTCTGTAATGCTGTAACAACTTGGCTGTTGAACTGCAGAGAGTAAGCCCTGTTGAAAGCCAATTCATGCTGGAAGGGGGTTATATTTTGGTAATGAACTGCTTTGAGTGTAGTATAATTGTTAGAATATACTCGAAATAGATCTGAAATTAAATGTAAAATTAGGTAATTTTTTTTCATTTAAACAAATATTGTAATAATAAGCTTAATACAAAATGTGGTGTCACAGACTCCAGGATTTTGTTGAGAAGTCAGAACTGTAATTCTTTAGCAAATTATTTTGTGGGGGGCAGGTAGGGCACGTTAATTCTACCAGAAAGTAGTGGCCTTCTTTGACAAGTCTTGCTGTCATGCTTGTTGTTTGTGTACGTCTTTGTCTGCCAGAACTCCATTATTGCACCGGTGCTGAACCTGCAGCAGCCCCCCAGCCTTGGATACTTTTCTGCTGGAGGGGCTGGTGAGCTTCAGTGTGGAAGAGCAGCTTATCCAGAGCCACTCTGGGAAGTGCATTGTTCAAACTGTCTTAGCCACCTTTGCGCTCTTTATTTGTTTCTCTCCCCTGCTGCTTCAGGGGGATCAGCTGTGTGTTGCCAATTAGGCTCATCAGCATTGTCAATAACAGATGTGGAGCTCCTGGTAATCCCCCACCCTTGTTAGTGGACTGCAAGGGCTTCTGTCTGTTTGTGATGAGATTTAACCCTTATCCCCCACAGGGAGCCAAAGCACTCTGTCAAAGACCAAGAGTAATTTTATTCTGTTCCTGTATTTTAAGGGTTCTTTTACCACTATCTTAGTCTCAGTTGGTTTGATTAGACTTTGGTTTTGACTGTGGGTTCCAGCTTGCAGGAAAACATAATTAACTTCACCACAAATCAATATGAAAATGATATTTGAAGAACTCTGCTTCAAGCTAAAAGTAATTGCAAGAGGTGTCATTATCTGTCAACTAGGTTATTTGGACATGTTTTGAAATGCAAGCTGCAAGCAAACCTTTTCAGTTACCAGCCAGCATGCCATTACAGAGCAGACCTGGCAACGTGTTCATTAGACAGGATGCTCAGAAAATTCAGCTTTTGCACAGTTACTGCCACTTTTGCTCAGGGCAACCCCTCAATGCATGTTCTTTATTTATTCCAAGATGAGGCAACTTCAGTGCTTGTGCTGCAGTGACTCTGCTCCTCCCAGGGGAGTGATTCTGTTTAGGGAGAATATCACACTTCATGACTTCTGCAAACAAGTAGAAATCAAAGTGGTCTAGATTGTAAATTTGTTCCTGTGAAAATCTGTCTTGCAGTGTACAGTTTTCTTGAAAGAGTAAGTTCTAACTAACCTTAACGTTTTTTGCTGTCTTACTAACGGCAGGGGTTGTTGGTCTAAACATGCCACAGTGCCTGTAGGTGAATAAAGAACCTACAGATTTGTTCTCTGGCCATTAAACAGGACTGGGTGAATGTCACGACAGAGTGCTTGTTTCCTCTTTGAGCTCAAGAATAAATTTGGAGGAATGCCACAATAATGAGACTAAATTACTGTCTAATTACTAATAGTGTTAAGATAAATATTTAGCATATGAAGTTACTCTCTCATGAGCAACCTCTACAGAGTGACACATCAAAGTATTTATGTACATGATGCTATGGACCTTTGAAACTCTGAACCAAACAAGTAAACAAAATCTCAGCTGAGTGTTTTATGAGCCAGTTGCTGTTCTGAGCAGCAGCCAATGACAGGATAATGCTAGTGAGCCCTTACCTTTAGCTACCAGTGACAATAAGTCAAGAACATGAAAAAGCATAGCACAAAATTGGAATTTATTTTCAGAAGGTATCTTAATTTTTTTTTTTAATTTGGTAAAGACTGTATGAGAGCTTGAGGCACAATTTCTATCAGGAAGATGAATTATAGTGCTAGAAAAATACATACTGATCTGAAATGAGCTAAGAGTATTTGACTCATCTGAATTGCAGCATTGAACAGTGATCTTGTTCTCACCAGTAACACTCTTGATGCATTTAACTATTGAGATTGGAAGTGTTTTCTGGGATACCTTAAAGTCTGAACTCAGACTAAAGCAAAGCACTTCACTGATGCATTTTTTTCGTTAACCAATGCAATATTTTTTTTTCAAAGCTGAACAGAACATCCCAAGCTTTTGTTCCACTCAGAAATTTTAGTAGAAATTTAAATACCAATAAGAGATTTGCTTCACAATACCATGGCTGATGGATTATTGATTAATAACCAAGTTTTAATCCTCTGGATATTGAGTAAATTATGAAACCATTACACTGATATGAGTGCATTCCATCTCATTTGTCATTAGCAAGTTACAAATTATTTAACTTTGGTGCTTTGTCAGCAAAACTTTGTTGAAATTAGATTTTCACAAGTTAATGCCTACAACAAATTTTTGAAGTGAGCTGTTATCAATTGGTGAGTGCTTAGAAGTTTGTACTTGAATTCTATCTGAGGGTAGACTCTAGGTTTTCTGGAAGGTAACTTCTAAGTGTTAGATCTTAAAAAGGAGTTTAACATAATACTCTGTACAAGGATGAGTTTGTTCTCCATGATTATTTTCCTGTCTATTTTGCTGTGTCCATTGGGACCTGTAGGAAAGGTATTTCATGGAAAAATGTACACTGGGGTGAACATGCAGGTCTATTTATGTCACTCTGCAGATCGGCAGAACATGGGAGTTTCTGAAGAATATTAAGTTAAAACAAAGTGTCAACTGCCCATGGACTGTGCAGATACAGCTTCCATAATCAAAAGTCACATACCCTTTCCTAAATCAGGATTAAATTACAATTGCTGCATAGCCCTGTGTGTTGATTTTTACTTTCTTTGTATGTCTGAAAAGTGGATTTTCATTTACTTCTGCTATCAATTCCTGAGTTGATATCTTTGGGTTTCCCATGGCAACAGATTTCTTTGTGACTGAGCAAGTATCATTTTCTTGCTTTGGGTGTTAGCTAAGGTATGAATGCAGAGCCTCAAACAAAGAGCTGGTAAAATACAGTTTTCAAGGAATTTTTTCTTTGAACCTTAACTGTTGTGTTTGTTGTTTTGTTTTGCGTTTTGCTTTTTTTTTTAAAGCATTACGTTGGGGTACGATTTCTTATCCATATAGAGCATGTAAATACTGCAAGGTTTGAAAGTAAGTGTTTTTGTAAGCAAAATGCCTTTAGCGCTTGAGATCAGAACTCTGTGGGAAGTTGAAAGAATAGCTCAACTTGGTGGTTTGTTTATTGCTTTTGTGCTTGGCTTGTGATCACTTAAATGCTTAGGAGAGACTGTGATATTAATTACACTAAATACCACTATTCTTTTCTCTTCATAGAAATATCTAATTTTATTTTCACTTTTGCAAGTGATTTCTGTGGAAAGGATGCTCCTTGCCCAACAAATTCAGTTATTATAAGATTAGCTATGTTCACTATTTCTGTCCTGATACAAGCATTTTTTTTTTTATCCCCAGGAATTACATTCATAAAATGTGAGATACATCCTAAAGAGCAGAAGGCTCTCTTCCAAGAGACACGATGTTGACAGAAACATGTTGTAGTAAGGAATTAATCTTTACTTTTCCTGATTTGTTTTATTATGTATAATTACTCCCCCAGGAAACAAGATTGAGTAGTTGTGCTGCTGCAACTTGAAGCATCCAAACCAATCGGATGTAAGGCTGATACAACTGTCTGTCTCATAATTAACAATCAGTCAGAAATCAAAGCAAGCACAAAGGAAACATTTTGCTGCCATGGATTTCTGCCTTGATGAAAACACACATTCTTTTGATAGGAATTTCTTATTACTGCAACCATATGAGATCTGGAATATTTAGATTATTAGGAACAATTTGACTGTGCTGTAGACAGCTGTTTGAGTCAAGTTCAAGTTCACTTACTCTAAGTGGAATGATCTGTCAAGCTGGTCTTTCATCAAAAAGCCATAGGTGCAAGTAGTTCTCTGTTAATATTTGTTCAATGAAAAGGAAATAGGTTTTTTTTTTTTTTTAATAAAAGAAATAAACCCAACCAAGCAAAATCTCTTTTTATAATTTTTATTCTTAGTAGAAAAAAATAGTATCTCTAACAACGAGCCAGAAGCAGATAGTGATGAAATCACTAGGAAGTACTCTATATGACACTGTTGCAGTTAGAAGCAAATTTTGTGCAGTCTTTCAGCCCTGAAAATTGCAAGAGCCAATTGCAAATACCCCTTGACCATACAGTCACTTGATTTTTTTTCTACTATCTTCTACAGTCTTAACCCAGTGTACGTATGTTACTAAGAACATCAAGCTGCTGTACAGCTTTGTTCTGAAAATGTGAACTTGTTCCTATTTTTGTGTCATACTCTGTCTTTATTCTGTCACTTGTACTGCAGAGCTTGGAAGTGAATGAGTTTGACTATTCTTAAGTGCCAGGATATTTTCCCACTTTTTGAGTCAATGTGCTATAGCTCTGTGATAAGTAACATCAGAGCACATTTTGTTAATTCATTACTCTCGACAAGATTTAATATTTGCTGCTCTGCAGCTGTATTCCTTAAGCCTGTCTTACCTCTGACTTTTGGCACATGAGAAATAGGAACCTATCATTTCAGTCCATCGGTTAGTTGTTAAACAAGATGGATGTTGTTTGAATAACTTTGTCAATACTGTTCTTACTGTTTTAAAAATAAAGGAACTGTACAAAACTGGTAGAGTAGCAATGAACTATAAATGTAAAATGTGAAACCTAGACTTAAAAATATTTATAAAAAGTCATGCCTGCTGGTTCAGATGGACTATACTTGCCACGTGCTGATTTCCACATGCACAGTGTGGATGGTCGTGCAATGTGGATAAGATGAATCTTTGAAGTGGCCTGAAATAGTATACTTTTGTTCCAAGAATTAGTTAATTTGCTGTTTTCCTTTTTTGTTCTTGTTTAAATTGATTTTCAAAAAGGTGCATGAAGTCGCCAAACAAACCCACCAGTAAGCATAACATTTGTCAGGCAGTAATCACTGCCAGTGTTTGAAGGATGACATTATTGCAAATGGACCTAGCAATGGTAGAATTAGCACTGAGCAACTCTTAGTTGCAAGGCATTTATTCT
Organism: Eulacestoma nigropectus; assembly: GCA_013397775.1. Lineage (NCBI taxonomy): Eukaryota > Metazoa > Chordata > Aves > Passeriformes > Eulacestoma > Eulacestoma nigropectus. The sequence continues at coordinate 94,878 of VZTE01003729.1, forward strand.
TCATCAGGATGCAAAATAGGAAAGGCATCCTTCATGTGGTCATTTTTTATAGTAGGTATTAGTAGCTATTTATTAAGACTAAAACGTGGGTACAGCACAAAAACTCGCATCAACTCTATTTTTAGGTAATACTGTATGATTGATAAAGCATGATATTGATAATTCATCACAATAAGAAAAAAGATTAAAATCTTTGTTTAATAAGATTTTTTTTCATCATGTATTGAATTATGAGAACTCAACATCATAAATCTTTGTTAGAGAGGGAGGATATTTCCTTTGCAGGTCTGCTGATCAGATTTCTGCAAAATTGTTGACGTGTTAGAAAACGATTAAAAGAATAGAAGTACAAAATAGTTGCCTTCAAAATTGTGTAATTAGACCCAGCTTGCTTAGGTTGCCAGTAAACTACCACAGGACTACAGTTCTGTGTGGAGTCTGGTTTTAAAAATGTGTGGTTGCAAGGAGAAGACTTCTTTCAAAGCATCAGTGTAAAATTTTCGTTCCCAAGGACTTTATTCAGCAATCCTCCAGTTGACCAGGTAGTGGTCAATCATAGTTTAAAGAGCATTTATTGCCATTTGACTATTAGAGCATGTTCAGTTTTGCTTATGTAAGAGGTTTTGGGCAAACTGGAACACTTTCCTTCTAAGTTTGAAGATGGAGCTCTGGATTAGAGCCTTCAAACTGTACAAGAGTTGATGCATTTCTCATACTGCTCATGTTGTGCTTGTAAGAGCAAAGGTAGGAAAGGACTTGGAGGTTTTTTGGTTTTTATTAGCCTGTAACAGATTTAAGAAATTCACATCTAAATATGTCCAACTAATTAGAGAAACCATTTCCATTATTTTATACAGATTTTCATAGACCTCTTTTGCCTTTTAAATATGGAGCACTTCTTTATCAAGCAGCAAGAAGCTCTACAGTGTTTTGCACCAGTCATTTTAGTGTTATCATAAAACCTCCTTTCCCCTTACACCTATAAAACTCATAATTTGCTGTAAGATCAGTGGAGCTGTTTGTAATATTATTTTAGATTTAGTCTTTACCATGAGCCCAATGAGCAGATTTACTCTGGAAAATGAGACTATAGGTTGAAAGGGAATTTTTTGAGAGCTTAGTACAGGGAAAAAAGTTTTTGCTGTTGCATGTATTTCTACTTGATACTATGTTTACAAAGTAATCAGGTTTTAAAAATGATTAAGTTTATTAGTCCATTGTCAAACTAGTGTTTTGAAGAAGAAATTACAGTAATTGATATCAACTTAATCCTCTGTGACTTTGTTTATATGGAGCACTATGATTTATAAAGAAGTGTTTATGAAAAATGCTTTTTGAGGTGTCTGAGAAATGCAGGCCTACAGAATGCTCAGGCCTGGATGATGTACCTTGACATTCATTTCAGAGTAAAAAAGTTTGATAGAGCAGTTAGAAATAAACTCAATGGTTCTGTTATACCTGGCAATCTGAAATTAATTTGGTGCATTAGTTCATTATAGCTTTACCTTCACATTTAAATATCAAAAATGTAGTAATTATATTTGCAGATTGGCTTTGTATTTTTCTGCTTTCTGTGATACATGGGCAGCTGTCATTGCTAATCTCAGGGAAATGCAATCATGGAGTTTAATTTCTTTTATTTACAGCATTTGCAGCTTTTTTGCTATGGTAACAAAAGCCATATGAAACCTTTTGTCTCTGGATCTCAAAACTATATAGAAGATGACCTACCCTTGAACCATAGCTATGCAATGTTTTTCTATGGCAAAAGGTTCTCTACTGTAAATGAGTAAACCAACTGAGTTTTTTGAAATTTATGAAAGGAGGAGAGGGAGAAAGCACAGCTTGGTTCCATTAAAAAATGACAATTCCATTTTAAGTGTTGGTTTTGAATAGATTTGGGAACTTAAAGCTCAACTGTGCACTTAATGCAGGTTGATTGCAAGAACGAAGCTCTGGAAGTGAATTGTGGAGGGACAAGCAGAGAGGCAGTGCTCATTCAGGGTCCCTTCATTGCTGCAGTCTGCCTCACCACGGCAGGGCCCGCAGTGCCTTCGCTTCAACATTTACTTTGATGGTATTTGCACACATAATCTGATAAATAATACCTTTGACTTACTACGTTTAGGGTAACATGTCTAGCTGGGTCATGTCCTTACTGAAACAAGCTTTACATTAATTGCTGTTTGGGTCCTTAAATTGATTATGTGCTTGGACAGTCAGCTTGGAGACCCTTAGTTTATCATAAAGACTTGTCATTGTAATCTAAAGAGGCCTCTTATTTGTGTCTGTTACTGTAATGTCCCATTCCTAAATGAACTGCTGCCCTTTGGGGCCTGAACTAAATTCTTGAAAATACTTGAGCTGAAAACTTGCAGTTTTGAATGAATTCCTGTGAATAACTCAAGTAGCTGTTATGCTACTTAAGTAACTGCGGCTGGTTTCATATTCTCCTGCTTCGTTTGCTGGTAATACCATAGTTTTTAAGCAAATCTATTCAATATTAGTTGCTAAAACAACTAGCTGGAGCAAAAATAGTGTATTGCCTGAGGTATTTGCCTTATTTAGGACATCTAGTTTGGACAGCAAGGTAAGGAGCCTCAGCTTCACAAGCAGTCAAAGGAGTCTGAGGAAAACTACTCCATTAATTTAATGTTATGATTACCCCTGTGTTGTTTCTAGCCTTCAGTGGATCCTAAAATGAGGACTTGCACATCTGGTTAAATCAGGCACTCCCTTACAGAATGGGTGTTCCAGTGCCTGCAGTTCATTTTTTTTGTCTATCTTTAAATGAACATCAACCCTCCACACCTCACCATTTGTCTGTAAAGCAGTATCTTCCCTGACAACAGTCCCCTTCAGCAATTCCCAAGCCCCCTGAGAGAACTCTGGGACAGGGTGTCTGGGCTATATGTTTTTTAACATTCTTGGACACCGTATTTCATCTGGCTTTCTGCTTGAGCCCATCCAAAGACTACTTTTCAGCTTTGCTGCTTGCACATTGCTCTGCTTCTACGTTCCTTAATTTCATATTTGTTACCAATAAGGATTTTTCCTCTGCTGTAATCTAGTTAAAGTTGGGGCCCCATTAAATCAATAACTGATCAGCTGATTGTGGAAATTAAGAAGGGGAATTGGATTTTGTTGGATTTTTTTTTTGGTCATCGTATAAGATAATTGTTGCCTTTGTTACTGTAGGACATGGGACCAGTCTGCCCTGCACTTGAGGGTGCAGGTGCCACTAGGCTGAGCTGGGCTCGTGCTTTGGCTGGCTGGGCCATCATCTGTCCCTGTCCCAGGGTGCCAGCACATCTGTCCTGTCCCAGCCTGTGGGCTGAGAGTAGTGGCTGCCTGCAAGGGCAGGTGTCTGGCTCTGTGAGCAGACGTTCCTGCATCTGGGTGCTGTTTGTCACTATAATGAGTTGGCTTCTTACCATCTCATCTCTGAATTCCCTTAATGTGCTTGCAACCACCTCCATACTGTGGCCACAGGCTGATTTATGGGTTTCTGTCTTGCTGACCACTATGCCGAAGCTTCTTATGTGCTGCTAAAGCTGCTCGATGTGGTTTTAAAGCACTTGACCGGTCTAAATATCACTGTGGCCAAATTGTGCCTTTTGCCTCAGTGAATAAGATCATCTGCCCCCAACATACCCTTAGCCTTTCCTGCACTGGGTCACTTAGCCAAAAATAACACTGACATTCAAGAAAGAACTTTAGAGTTCCTGAAAGCTATTGGAAAAGACCAGGAGCTGCATATGAAATTTTTTTCATTTGTTGACAAGTGGGTGAAAATGTGCAACAATAAGATTTCAGGTAACTATTTACTCCCCTTTGCAGCATAAGTAGCTGGCATGTTTTTTGAATGCTTTACTTTTGACCTTCATCCACAGGACCCCCCTCTTAGAGGGGATTTCTGTCTGATTGCCTGAGAATGAAGGATAGTTACACATAAAACTGGACTTCAGATATTTGTAAAAGATTATTAATGATTCCTTCAATAATATCTTTTTATTCCAGCTGGTTTATATCTAAGCTGCTTCTAAATGCAGCTTATATTTTTAAAGCCCAAGAAAATGAGCATACAAATATGAACATTTGTTAGGGAATTTAAATTTTTAACAGGGTTTTCACTTGTCAGTTTCCTTACCTGGATTTTCCTTGGTGATATTCCCAGGGGAAAAGCTGTTACATGAAGGGCACTACTTTGCTTAAAAAGGCTCAATACTTAGGATGGCTGTTCTATACTGAGTTCCCCCAGACAGTTAACAAAACTGCTGCAAGCAATATGTTGGAGAGAGATGGTGCTGCTAAGACCAAGTGTGGACAGAGCTCCCCAGGCAGGCCTGCAGTGCTGTGCAGGTGAAAGCACATAGTGTTGGCTTGAGCTGATGCTGTCCTAGCAGAAAAAAAAGTGACTGGGACTACTTGGTTTTGACAGACTCCTTTCTTCTCCATCATGATTTTTGGGGGTTTTTGTAATGGAGATTTTTTTTCTCACGGAGACCATGGTTCCTGAGAAACAAAACTTCCCCAAATCTGATATTTCCATCACGTCCAAACCTGCACATAGTTCTAAAGCACACAATTTCCAATTGGCTCACTTGAGAGGTGGATATGCTGCAGCATGGCTTTTCAATATCTACATTTCCAGTACTGATTTCTTATCAAAATTTTAGTCCAGTTTTAAACCAAAAAATATTTTGTCAATTGTTTATTAATAAAAAGATTCTTGAAGGAGAAATGCCAGGTTTCTGCATGGGAAGTGCATTCTTTTGGAAAACCTCAGCTGTTCCTTCATTAGCAGGTGTGTGTACTCTTTACCAATAGAGGAATGAAGTTATTTTACTCCGTTTCTCTAGTGCTTAAATGATGAAAGAAATATAACGGACTCTTTACCTGTGCTCTTCGGTAGACAGCAATACGGTTCATTTCTTGCATAGTTTTGTCATGGACACCATGAACATGCCAGTGCCTAAACAATTAACTGGGAAATACATCAGTGCTGAGTATAATGCAATATGAACAGCACAGAATTATTCACTAAGGCCTGAAATAGATCTGAGTGCAGTTTAGTCAGTGCTGCAGTGCTCCAAGTAATGGTTCAGACTTCGGAAGTGAGAGTAACCAAAGCAACTTGAATTGATTTTGCTACAAACAGCACAACTTAAGAGCATAAAATTGAAGGGAAGATAAGTAACACTGTGTTGCACCAATACTTAGTGCTTCTCCAGGGAGCTGCTCCATGTGTGCACTTGTTGGGAATAGTTCTGCAGACCATGGCACTTAAATCTGAAAGGTTGCTGGAAAGGACTTTATGCCCAAAAAGTAGCTTGTAGGTTTGTATTTAACGAAATATGAGGAACACACGTCTAAAAAAGAGAGATTAGGTTTAATTTCACCTTTTCTTCTATGTAGAACCCTATGTAGAGGGTTTATGTGCTTTAGGTATGTTTTTCTGTTATGTCTGAGGTTGTTATTAGACTTGCAACTCACCAGGCAGAAGATAGGCAATGGTAATAGTATTCTAAGGCATAGGTAACTACAGTTTGTAATGGGAAAGAGCAGAAATAATTCAGCTGTTTTGAGTCGTGACCCAAAGATGTTTCTTACCTGGACAACTGTGGTGTACAGAAAAGACAGACATTCTTTGTAAGATTAATGCACATTCTACAGGACAATGTGGATAGTTTAATCTGATTTTGGGGTGTGATAGTAGCAAAAGCATATACAGGGCTAGATTTTACCAGGAAGAGAGAGGAGATATGTTAATAGCAAGAGATTAGAGGATGATAGGCAATCTCGTCATACTTAAATTGTTGCTATTCTTTCCTAAATCTGCAGCCATTTCCACTTCAGATTGCTCTGGGTGCGTTCTGGTGTCAGTGAAGTTACTGATGTCCAACAGATGTTCCAACTCTTTTCTTACAGAGCTATGCTTTGTGCATTTCAGCAAAACTCTGTACTTTGATTTCTTCTTTTATTCCTAGATAAGTTGCATCTCTGGGAATGTTTCTAAAGGTACTATTTTATAGGAAATAATAAGAAAAAACAGCATTTTGAAATTGCTTTTTTCAGTTAAGTAATTTTGCATTGTTTTCCTACAGTTTTGGGATTGTGCTAATTCCAAATTTTTTTGTTAAGTGAAAGCTAGAGAGGTAATGGGAAGGGGTGAGGAAAACAAACCTTGCTGCTGAATCTCAGTCTGAATTTAGTTTCTCTTCTGTCGTCACTGCTGCACTGTTACGTAGGCTGCTTATTTTTAGGAATGATGCAAGAAAGAACAATCTAATTTCTTACTGAATTGATTAAGAGTTGCTTTTTTTTTTCCCTGTGGAAAGTGGTCCAGCTGGCATAGGAGTCTTAAAATACCAAAATGGAGTATTGCATTTGTGGATCAATGAGCTAAGTGGAGAAGATCATGAAGAAACAAATTTATGGAAAAGAGGAAGTTTATATTATCATGACTGCACACAAGGACGAGTCTGTCCAACGGCAATGACAAGATCACCCTTTTATAGTTCTAAAAGAGATGAGTAGCAGGGTTCATTATTGACAAAAGGCATGGTACCTTAGACTTGCCACAGTAAATTAGTTCATTGTTTGTGCAAATATTGTCTGGGGGCACCTGCAGAATGCAGGAACCCTGGAGAGGAGCTGTCCTCAGTGAAACTGCAGGTATTTACAGAGCTAGTAAAGCTTTGCTATGAAAAGCTGTAAAACTGCCACAGGGCATAAACAATGTTTGAAATGCATTCAAACACACACTGTGCAATTCAGAGTCATGAATTATAAATGTGTTTGTGACCCTTTCTTAGCAAACTGGCCACTGGGGTTAACTGTCATCTAGTCAGGGTTTATGACCCCATGGAAATGTGGTGTTGGATTACTTTGTGGTTCTGCAGCCTGGAGGAGCTGCCAACAATAGATGGAAATAATTACAGACAGACTTGAAGAGAAAAAAGAGGAAAGACCAGCTTTCTAACTGGTTTTTATTGCATTAGTTCATTAAGGGGGGAAAAAAAATCACTCCTTTAGATAATAATTGAAGAAAACATTTTAACTTGTGAACAAAGAAATCGTCATCTTTGCTTTTTGTTCCTGTTACAACTTTTGATTCACATGGTGTTAATTTCTTTAATGCTTTGTAAATTAATTATGGCAGAGCAAACTGCAAAGCTTGTGCCCTTTTCTCAAAAGATGGTAAATGGGCTTCCAATGTCGATAACTTCATTTCTGCAAGGTGATACTACAGTTTAATTTTATGCACAGCCAAGTGGCTTCTTCAGCAGAATACAAGTTGATATAGAAACCGTGATGTACACCACAAAATGTAGGTTCATAAAAAGAAGAAAGGCTTGTATGTCTGCCTGTGATTATATGTGATAACTTGTGCCTCCCAAAAGTACTGGGGCCTATAATTTAGTGAGCCTCAGATGAGTTGCTTTGTGAGTACTCCCTCAATCCAATGGTGTTTTCTGTGCCTTTGCTAGATGGTCTGAGATATACCTAAAAGTTTTTTGCTAGATAATGAAAGCTTAAAATTTATCATTTTGCTAATATTTGCAGTATATGAAGCCCAAATTCAGTTGGGCTGTGCAGATAAGTTGTGAATAAAAACATTTCTGAGAGTGAATGTGATTTGAAAACTGCCTGGTAAAGCCATCAGCAGCTGCTTTTGCTATGACTAGGACACCTCTGGTGGTTGCTCTATAGATCTGACAGTGAGGTGAGCTCTGCTGTATCCCAGCAGCTGTATAATACAGAGCTGTGGAATACAGCTCTGCTGTATTCCACAGATTATACCTGGTAACTAAAAAATGGTTTTCTTTTGATCCTGCAGTGGTCATTGTCAAACCAGCCTGACTGTCTTGGACAAATGATTTTATTCTTTTGGAGAATATGCTGAGAAGCCAAAGCACTTGTAAAGGAATCCCTGTATTCTGGTTTTTAGACTTGCTCTGCCTTTAGGAGATAAGTCCTTTTTGGAAATTTACCTTGAAGTTCCCCTTGATTCAAGCCAGATTAAGGTAAAATGCAAATAAATTATTTATTTCCATAATGCCTAGAATAAACAGCACAGTTACAAGTGCTTATGTAGAAGATATAGATGAAGGAATAAATGAGTGGGGGAGAGATTAAATCTGAAAATTCTCTCTTTTGTGTATCTGGTTTGCTGCAGCTGCTTTCCCAAGCAGACATTATCAGGGATCCTTTTTCTGTGTATTTCCTGTCTCAGGGAGCATTTTTGAGAAAGTGACCTCTTGAATGCTCTGGATTACTTGTCATGGTTTTCATTTCTATACAGTAATTTTTTAGGATGTATACGTGACAAATGGATAAGGTGACTTAGAATTAGACTGTTAGTAATAAATTACTGCTTCACTCTACTTGTCCTAAACTGAATGCAGAAACACTTAACGTTACCTGGTATATTTCTAGTAATCAAGTCAATCTGTATGGAAATCTTGCATTTACAATTTTAAATTGCATATTTTGGAGGAGGAGAATCATGGAACTTGCTCAGTAGTTTTCAATTCCTAGGCTATTCTATGCCCTCCATATGACCCTCCCAAAGACAGAGGAGTTTCCTCATTATTCAGTAAATCTGTGCTTAGCTGGAAATGGAAGAATTGTGTGGATTTTGGTTTGATTTCAATTCAAATACCAACAATGACTGTTTTCTGTCTGGAATAAGTAGTCCTCCAGTGACTGTGGCCCTCAGATACTGTGGTGTGAGCTGACCTTGAGCACCTGCCTGAGCAGCTGCACCAGTTTGTTAGCTGTGGCCTGCCCAGGGCTCTTGTCACTGGTATTGCCCTCAGAGGCCCCTTTTGCCCCACGCAGGAAGTGTACCAATTATATTGGAGAAACGAGATAAGAAAGTTGGTGTTGGCTGTACTGAGTAATGTTCTTTGCAATGCTCTCATTTGGAGTGCAGTGGTGATGGCAGATGGAAGGTGGATGAGTTATTGTTGTCAGATTATTTTTTCAGTTAATGGTTATGCAGTGCTTTGAAGAGGTAAAGTGCTATATCACTGTTAAGTATTATTATTCGGTTCCCAAAAGATCACAGAGCAGATAAGGTTTTTATGATATTTTTCCCTTGGATTTTTCACTAGTGTGTTTGAAAGCAGAATGTGAACAGGCTCTTTGGTTGTGGCAGTTTAAATGTGTGTGATTTAAAAAAAGATTAGATGTGATGTTTCTAACTATCTCATTCAAACTCATTCCAAAACACTTCATCTTCTGAGTGAAACAGTTCTCCTGCCTGAAAATTAATCCAAAACAAGATTCTGTGCTAGCTGTGAAGAGCTGGATTGAGCTAATTCATTTGTTGGGTCCAATCCATCCATACAAATGTGTGTAATAAAGATCCTGCTTCTCTTGTCATTGCCTTCTTGAGACTATGCAAACCCTGCACTGTTTTATCATCTTTAATAAAAATTGAGGCACTGATTCCTAAAGCCAGAAGCGAGACAGGGAGAAAAATAAAACTGTAGAGCTAGATTATTTATGAATTTCAACACCTGTAGGTCTTTTTTTCCCCCCAAAAAATAATGAGGATGAAATGAGGATGAGGTAGTCTTCTGTAATTCTGCCTATAGCAGACGTCACATTACACTGCATCTCTCATCAATATTTGTTAACTTTTACCTTGCATTATGATCTTCTATCCAAATCCCATGGCTTTTAGAGATGGAGCCAAACACAGATATTTTTGGGTTCTGTGTTCCCTTTCTGGAATGCTTTGGAGATAGCATTGCATGTTCAGGTATTTTGCCTCTTAGGTTTGAAGCAACATTGCTAAAATAAATTTTCAGTGAGGATTGTTGCAGAATTTAGCCAAGAGAAACAGTTGTTTTGACTCTGAGGGAGATTTTGATTCATTGATTTGAGTCAGTGCACACAGAACATGAAGGATCTTGTATGTGGAGACTGAGTACAAGATAAGTTAATTTTGGATGTGCTGTCATTTCCTGCTACAGAGTGCGAGGTGGGTGATACTCAACTTCTTACTATGTAGTTTGCTCCTGGTTGGAGGGTGTTTGAAAAATCCTGGTTTTCAACATATGTTGTTAAAGTTTAGGTTCTGATAAACTTTCAGTACTTGACAAAATTATGTCAATTCTAATAAAATTTTATTTTGGAAAGAGGGAAATATTTCTGTGAGGAGAAGCAATAAACAGTGTTTTAAGGTTTTTTTTGTTCTGTTGGAGAGTGAAAGCTTTAAACTGTGTGATTGATTTATCATATTGAAATTTTTAAATGCTAAAAATTCACTTATAGTGAGGGAAAAATTCCCTTGGCATTTTCTTTCACAGAAAATAATGGAATCTTCATGACCTAGATTTCTTTTGCACAGCTGTTCTTTTAGAATGAAAACTTGTTACTACCTATCAAAAAAATAGGAGGTTTAATTTAAAAAAAAAAAAACAGTTATCCTCAGTGACAGTTATGATTTCAGGCTCAAATTCATTGCATATGTTACATAGGAAAGATCTCTTCTGCTGTCAGGTTGTGGGACCATTGGCAGAGACAGTTGGGAGAGTTCTTGGCGATGTTCTGAGTCAACAGAACCCACTCCTGGGCATTCTGTTGCCGCTACCCCTGCTCCAAGATTGAGGTGGAACTCCAGGTGCCATGTCCAACCTCAAATATGTTTGAGTATGTAGTCAATGCTTCTGAGTTTATCTTTAAAATATATAACATTTGACAGTGGGAGAAGGAGTTGAAAGAGGGAGGATATTGCACTTATTCTTGGATTTGGGCTTGGCTTGTTGTGGATCTTGTGCCATTTCTCATTTTCACCACTGTTAAAGAAGTATCATGGTTAGTTGTGCTATTGACCTTAATTGAAAGTCTTACAAAAATAATCTTTTGAGTGCCTAGAATAAAGGATCTGGGTGAATGAAAAGATTATTAAAGATTCAGATCTGGAATAGCCCTGGATCCATTAGACAATGCAGTGGTTAGGTCAAAATGAGTGGTCAGGTGGGAAATGAGTACTTTGCGGCAAAACTTTCCTAGAAGATATTGTTGAACTGTTTCTTTTCAAAAACGTGGTAGCACAAGTGAAGGTGCAACTTCAAAAAGCTGAACTGCAGATAAAGCAGCAAGGTTCTAAACAGCTCAAATTTGCAAGTATGTTTCAATATATTTTATGCCTTGTGAATCCCAAACTACCAGGCAGCCTAGTATGCTAAAACTGCACAGCAACTGTTTTTTCCTATTTTACTGGTTCCACAGTCAGTACATTGCCAGCTAACTTCTGGCATGTGAAGAAAAAAGTGAATTTGTCATAAAAGACTGAAACTTTTCCCTAAATTCTGAATGTAATATAATTGCAGGCAGGTTGAACGGGATATTGTGCAATGCATCCTCCATTGATTAATTTGTCTAATCTAATTCTGTCTGATCTGGTACCTGACTTATTTAACACTGCAAGCCTGAGTTAATAAAGTCTTCAGGAAATTGGTCACTGTGCTGGTTTTAACCAGTCTCTTCTGGAGGAGTAAAAGGGGACAAGGTATACTTTGGGACCTTGGTAATAAATTGCAATAGTCCATGTTCCTACCGTTAGCCTTAATGTAGTTAGTTTTGGTATTACTAAAAGAGCAATTAACACCTGCAGATATGATAAGAGATACTATCAGAGAGAAGGAACTCAGTTTCACACTGAATTTCAGCTTAGACTTTTATTTCTGAAATAGAAATTGGGTACAAGATGTAGTTGTGGCGTTCTATTTCTAGATGTGACTTAAGTCATGATAAAAACTGCCATTACTATAAATAGTGCTTACATTACAACTCAATGGGAATAGACATGCACTCAGTGTAAGGAGAGGATATTCCTCCCTGGGATGGGGTGATCCAAGCTCTCAAATCCTATATTTGAGAGGTTTAGCAGAAACAACACTGCAGAAAACAGTTGTAACCTTGGAGAAAGAAGACCATGGATGAGTCATGGCTGTGAAAACTTTTAGGAAATATTGTCTCAGCTCTGAAGTGACATTCACATATGAACACTTCATATGTTCATGTAGAAGTTCCTCATGTGTCTGAGTATTTCAGCAACAAAATGTGAATGCGTGTAACATGGTGATGAGTAAGGGGAAGACCTGGCAGTAGTAACTGGATCATTACATGCGAATTCTCAGTGTTGATGGTATTTGTTGGCAACTAATACAGAATTGCTTGTAGACAACTGAGAAACTGATAGCACGTATATCATTTGCCATTACCATGTAGAAAGAAGTGTCGTGGAAAGCTGAGAACATTTGAAGCATTTGAAACTTGTCTTTGACTTCGGGCACTCTTTCTATGTGGAGTTTCATATTTCGCCGGGGATCCTTGACATGCTGTTCCTTATCAGGGCTGTACTTTGATGCACGAGCTGTTGTTGGAGTCGCCAATTGCAATCAGCCACTGTACAGACAGGATTTGTCACCTGTGCAGTGCCCTTGTGGTTGCAGGTGAAATACTGAAGTCCTGTTTGTAGGAGTCAAGACAAAAAAAAAAATGATGGGGCTTGAGGAAAAAATGTCATGGGCCAAATTGAAGGGGAAATGTTTTAATTTTGTCTCTCAAATAAATGGGACTCTCCACTGTTTCAGGTCAACTTCTCCCGTATTATTTCTTTAAATAATATTAAGCCACTCCTTGCTACATATTGTACAGTGTCATGGAGAAAAGATTTATTATCATCCATGGACTGAGAAATTTGGATGCACTAATGTGCCCAATCTTTTCATGATGTTCCCTGTAGTCCAGGAGACCAACAACTTTTTCTTTTCTAAGCTGAAACTTATTTTTGTTACAGCTCAAGTTTCGGTTTGATGTTGGAGTTTGTTTGTCTTGATTTAGGGGGTTTTGTTTGTTTGGGGTTTTTGCTTGTTTAAAAAACAGTGAAGTCTGTTTTGAATAACTTTTCTAAATGGTTTGAAGATACATAGCACCAATACTTCCTGATAAAATTGCATCCTCTCACTTTTTGGTCTCAGCTGAGACAGAAAACTGCCTAAAAACAAGGAGGAAATCTCCAAGATGGAAAACTATTTCCTCTTCCAGCGTGACAAATAATTACAGTGTGCTGATTGTCCAGCTAAACCCCTGAAGCTCTGGCCCCTGTGCCCTTGATAACATAATCCTACAGCCTGTATACAATGCCCTGGGCTAATACCAGTGTGGAGGTGTAGGGACTAAGCTGCTTAGGGCACGCTCTGGCTTTTGTTCTGTGCCGGTGTAGCCTCCAGAGCACCGGGCTGTGACCGAGCTCCTGTGGGCCCTGGAATACTGATACTGCAGCAGTGCAGAGCTTCAAGTGTGTGTGTCTGTGGATGGGGTTTGTTTTCTTTGCTTTTATACCCAAAAACTTGTAGCCCAGCCCCTGCAAAACACCCAAACCTATTTTCATTGTAGAATTGACACTGATTATTTCCTTTTATATTTATTTATTTATTTCAGGAATTTCTCTATTTCGTTTTTCCCTTCAGTTTAGGTTTTCTATCTGCTAGAAATACTTTCGTAGTATTTTCTTCCCTTTATCATGGTTTAAGAGTGTTGCCTGAACTCAATGCTGCATACTCTTGAAAATGTCTGAATAGGCTTTTAAGGCAGACATTTAAATTTGCTTCAGAAATAAAAAACAAAACAAAAAAACAACACTAAGTGAAATTAAGGATTTAGTAGAACTTTTTGAGATGATTTAAAAGAGCTACTGGAGGTAAAAATAAATTACAAGTAATAAAACATTGGCACAAGGTTTCTTAATGTGTTCATTAGCTGCTTATGTAATATTGCTGTGCAGATTCAGTATTTGACAGATCTCTAAGGAGGAAAAAAGGCCCCCGAAACACCTCCCCACCAAATAAAAAAGCTCACAAGAAAAAGTAAAATATTGCTCCCATTGACCACTAGGTGATAGCCTTGCTCAATTTATTCATTTTATCAAGGTCATTTATATAAAGATTAAAAATGTTGCACACTGAAGCTCTTAAAGAATTGGATTCATGAAAAATAAATCTTTTCTTTCCTGAGCATCAAACCCAACTTGACTGTTTTCCTGGTTTATAAATATTTATGAGTAATAACACAACCTTATCCATTGCTGTATTGAATTTATTTTACTATGATTAGTCCCCAACAAACATACAACGGTGCACACATATAAGTATATATATGCACATATACTTATCTTATTAGTCTGCCTCAATGACACCAATGCAATTAAGACTGTTGGGTTTTGGTGTAGACTGAAGTGTTGACATTTTGATTTTTATCGTTATTAGTCTTCATAACCAAAGAGTCTAAAATATTTTTCCTCATGTTACTGACTTCATCTATTATTTAAAGAGCTAATTTTTACCAGAATAATGCCCTATCTTTTTATATATTGAGACACTGAGACACAAAAATATTTTGATTTTGTGAAAGGATTTTCTCAAATCAGGCTAAAAAACTCCAAATATAACCTAGTTAATAATTGAAGCATTGAGTCTTCACAATATTGAAATTCTTTCTGGAGAATTTATTAAGACTTCTCAAGACTTGACCGGTAATAGCCTATGGAGCTTTATTATGTTAAGAAATATCCAACATTTATAGTACAGAGGCAAAACCAGTAACTTTGAAGTATTTTTCTTAAATCCGTAATATATTAATGTGTTTGGTACTATTTTATTAATTCTTAAGATATTGTATTTCTATCTTAATATTTTTGAGGAGTAAAAAAAACTTCTTGATAATTTCTTTTCTAGTGCAAGAAAGGGGTAAATACTTCTGAATACTTGGAGCTGCATTCAGTACAGCTTTAGTGTCTCTGTGTCTTTGCTTGAATGTGCTGACAGTCTGACATTGAAAAGTAGCTCTCCACATTGCCTACCTTTACTTTCATGCCAGAAATCTCTTGTGAAGCTGAGTATGGTAATAAACCAATTCTATGGAAATATTATTCATACCACCATAGTGCTAGAAGTGAAAGCAGGACTCCAGAGAACATGCTGAAAACCATATTCTATGAAAATGTGTCTTTGAAAATTGTAGTTGTTCAGATTTCATTTATTTGTAGATCATCTGCTGAATGCTCACACTAGGGTCTACTTAGCTTTGCCAGAACTCAACTGCCACTTTGTAAAATCACTTTCATGTTTTTTCCTGTGAAGCTCTGGGCATGTAGGGCCCAGAAACCAGGTGGAATTTTCGGAAGGAATTGTCATGATCCAGATGATCCATTAATGGTACCTGCATTCCTGTTCCAGTTCTGGCAGCAGTTACTCTTCCTTCTCCTACCAGTCTGCAGACTATGCTTTCCAAAAGGCAACCAAATCTGCTATTAAGTTGATTTTTATTATTGGCTTGTGCTTGGAGTGCTCATGCCTGATGCATTGACAAATTGATGTTGAAATCAGGGAAAGTTGTCTTACCTGGCCTTGATGAAAATGCAGAATACATTGCCTCACATTGGGGAACTGACTTCACTGAGACCATGACTCAAAAGACATCTAATCCTGTCTGCCAGTGGTCAACTATGTTTTCCTTACTCCTAATCTTATTTAGAATTAAGAAGAAAAAAGAGTTCTCATGATTAAAAAAAGACGAACCCAAAAGCAATCAAAACAAAAACCAAAACCAACCCCAAAGCAAAACATCCTCTTAACTGAATTCCAGAGGTGAGTGTGTGATGAGTTTTAATGTGTAGTTCATGAGGTCATTTTCTTCAGACATAGTCAGGTCCTTGTCTTCTGTCAAAAGATCATTCCATTTTTTCAGGCATGGCCATCCTAAAGTAGAGCTCTATTATGTGTCATCTATTCCATCTGATCCTCCCCTGACATTGCTTCCATTGCCTCATTGTCAGTAAAGTTCCCCCCCACTTCTAAAAGAGAATACAAAAGATTGATGGGAATTGGAGCTTCTGGGAGGAGGCAGCTAGAACTGGCTGTTTCCAGATATGGAACAAATTGGGAACAAGAGCTGATGAGCTTGAATTACCTGAGAGGGTCAGAGAGGGTGGCTTCAGAGAAAACAAAGAGCGCTTTAATTGTTTATCTTTGAAGAACGTCAATCTTATGTCAAAGCCATCAATGTGTGCAAGTTTTCAGCCAGGAGTGGATAGGAAGGCAAAAGCAGCAAAAAGTAAGGAAGAAGGCAAAATATTGCTGTGATGCTTTGTGAGGAGTCAGGAGAAATGAACACGTGCAGCCCTAAATTGTGAGGCACTCTATGATGAGCAGCTGGAAGAACGCTAAGTGGCATCTGCAGTTAGTGATGCGTTCCCATGTACCACATTCTTTCCATTCAGAGTAGAGCTCATTCAGATATAGGCTGATGACTGATCTCAAACTTGACTTTTTTTTTTTTTAAATTTTTCTTTCTATTTCCCACTGCTTAACCCAAACCCTGCAGGGACTACAGAATTTTGAGTAATGCTGTGTCAGTAAAACTGCTGGACCTTGGGCCAGTGCTGTGATTTCTCATGTTTAGCTGGGTGAAATTTCATTTTCTGGTATCACTGGGTGGTTAACTTTACTAAGTTTTGTATTCATGTCTGTAATAGCCATTTTGCTTTTAATGAGGGGAAAAAAATATATGCTGCCACTTATAGAGCAGATTTGAACTCAGAGGGGGAGATACGAGGAGTTTTGCCGTCATCTTCCTTAATTGCATTTTGTAGTACAGTCTTAAGAGAGAATGAATGAGCTTTTAGTACTTCCTGTAGCAGTCATGTTTCCACATGTTTTTCCTGGTCCCATGCTACTGTCAGCTGTACTTACTCTGTTAGTTATTGGGAAGACAAGACTAGTAAATGATATCCTGATGGAGAAATAGGGCTCAAATCCAAGCCTGATTTAGAATTCATCTTGATTTTGACTAGAAGTGTTCTGTAGCCATGCAATGACTATTTGTGTAATAAATGGAAAAAAAAAGTCCTAGAAATTAGTGACTCAATGGCAGCAGTAAGTAGAGAAAGGCAGCAGGTAGTAAGGATGGCATGGTGACACTGCTGGTGACACTGAATTGGTATTGCTCATGATATTAAAATTGTTAGGTATTTGGACTGTGGGGAGACAGTGGGAGAGCTGTGTCTCTTCTAAGGAAAGACGTGGGGAGGATCCCATTGCTGTTTTCAGTTCCTTAAAGGGATTTTATAGAGAAGATGAAGACTCCTGGAAGGGTGTAGCAAAAGGGCAGAGGAAACCAGGTATATGCTAGAACAAGAGAAATTGAACTTGAATATGAGGGGAGAGAGGCAGATCCCAAAATGATGGCAGCCAGCCACTGGAGCTAAAAAGAGGTTGCTAAGAAAAGGTTGGGTGATCTCCATCCACAAACGTGTTCTGAACTCTGCTGGATATATGGTAATGTACTCTTGCCTTGGGTTAAATTTGAGATGATGTCTATAAATCCTTTGAAATCTAAATCAGTCTGATTCTACTGTCCTGGAGAGTATGATTATCGTGGCTCTTGTTGTACCATCTGGTGCAACAGTGAGTACTCACACCTGGTGTACAGTGTGAGTGCCCATAGCAATCTCCAATGACTTGCAATATTCCAGCTTCCTGTTGCCAGGCTTGGGGAAAAGTGGATGGTCTGAAGGGCTCAGCAGAGCAAGATATCCCAGGGGATTGGACTTCACTGCTCCTGTGAAATGCAGTGCCCTGAGAACTTTCCGCTCTGCACAAGCAAATTAAGCAGCAGGGTGGGCTCGTGTTCCACCTCAGAGCTGGAGAGTGGGGCACAGACTGGCACCAAACCCCTCTGAAGGTGTTTTGTAGCACCCTTTTGAAGAGCTGGGTGAATTTTTGAGCTCAGCATGAGCTAGCTGGAGGCTGGTATGGGCAGTGGGCGCGGTGCTGTGGCCCAGCCCCAGCTCTGGGGTTCGCGCTCCGATGGAGTGCGGTGCCCGGAGCTGGTCCCAGCCGGGCGGCGATGCATTCCCACTGCTGAGCCTTGCACCTACCTAACAACAGCCATCCGACAGTGCCGACCCCATTTCTCTGGCCTGTTTCCAAGGGAAGTTGGAAAGCGTTCCTCTTTCTGTAGGGTTTGTCTGGGAAGTAGTCAATGTTATGTCATGGATACTGTGAGAAGTGTGTTAGTATTTTGAAATTAGGTAAGCCAGCTAGCTAGACCTTCAGAAGAGATGCTGTGGCTTTTAGCACTCATTTGTTAGAAAAAACTAATGACTGTAAAGCTCATCATATTACAATTTTCATTTTTGGTGTGTGTCATGCTGTATTTTCATGTGTATATCACTTTTAGTTTAGTTTATGTGCAGCTATTAGAAATCTGAAGCTACCAAGTGTTTCAGATTTTCTCAATTCTTTTAGTACATTCCACCCCACTGAAGCTGCACAGAAGCTTTCCTGTCATTTTCAACTTTAATACAAACAATAGTAATTTCTCTGCTTCAACAGATTAAAAAAATAATTATACTATACTTGAATAAAATAATCCATCCCTTTTAACTAGTGTGTCAAAAGAAATATTGATCTTTTGTGTTATCCACATCTACCCAAATGTCTGACATATGTCCAAAAGAGCCTTAAAGAACAAAAATGCTTTTCAGAGACTGAATTTCCTTTCTAAAGATAGAGTATTTATTTAGGGAAAGAAATACCACGCTTAACCTAATGTTTTGAACTACCATCCTTATCCTAATATTGTTGATAATGTAGGAATGCTTATGATTGAAGCATATATGCATTAGATTCTGGAGGATTTGATATCTTCTCCTTGAATAATTCAAATTATTTGCCTTTATACTGGGACCATGAAAGCAATTCTGAATTTAACAGTAAATTAGTGAAGTATAGACTTTCTCATCTTTTCTGGTGAGTTTTTATCTGAAAATTGAGATGTGAATGATACCTCAGGTAACAGCTCCTTTGTAATTATTGTACTCTCAGTGCACTGAGGCTGCATTTTCTTAACTGATTTAACTAAGGCTTTATACTACTTAATTTGTGAAGATTTGTAAAGGCTACAAAAACTTTTTACACAAAGTGCTTGCAAAAAAAATAGAATATCATAAAACTTTCACAGCTTTGCTCTTTCCCCAGAACTGGGTAAAAAATCACTCCTGCTGGTACCAGGTAATAAAACGTAGACTGTGAATTCTACAGATGCTACATGGGACAGGTAGAGCTAGAGGTTCTTCAGTTTGCATTTAGGGGCATGAGTTGAGCCTGTGTCAGCAGTGGGAACCTAAAAAATATTTCCTTTGAAGTTTCTATTATGGGCTCAGAAACATTGTTTCCATGGCAGGAACCTTTTTGACTGAATTTCAGCAAAGGCTTTGTGCTGTAAGTTCCTGTACTCCGGTGTGATTTCTGCAGCAATACCAAAAGCCAGCTGCTATCACAAACTTAGAGGATGCTTCATTTGCTTCAATGCATACACCTTCCCTGTTGTATAATCATGCCATTTAACGGATAGCACCACTGGTTGCTTAATAACACTGTATACGAAAATAAGGTGATTGTGAAGTGGTAAATGTGTCACTGTTTCTGTTCAGTGCAATGTCGTGTAGCACTGGGACATGGAAGGGCTCCACAACAGAAGCAATGTCAACAACTATAACAGCCTCATCTATCTTGCTCTTAAATTTCATTTTTTTGTATGCAGGAGAAAGGCACTCATGAGAGATCAGTGACTGTGTTTCTTTTGTTTAATCAGTAATGATGCCTTGAGTTAGGAAAGAGAATTAGTAGAAATACAATGTGAAAGCTCAACGGGTGGTTGGTGTGAGAGTCTGTTAGTCCTGGCAGGTGTCCAAGTGACTTGCACAAAGGTGTGAAAAATGTGCTAATGAGGGGGGGCAGATTAGTCATAGAGGATGGACTTTAGGAATCCCCAGTTACTGACTGAAAAAAATGTTACTGACATCTGTTACTCGTTTCTCTATAAGAAAGATAAGAATTGCTCTGCTGTTATGTGGAAGAAAGTACTTGCCATTAAGCAGAAGCTTTCACGTGTGGCTTGTCACAAACTGTCTGAGAGGAGTCACGTGTCCTGATCGAGTTAGTGCAGTCATTCAGATAAGAAAAGGTTCTGGCATGAGAAGAATTGGCTGCTGCTGCAGAAGGGAAATATGGACACAAAGGGCTCATTTCTGGCTTACCTGAGGGAGCACCAGAACAGCCTCAGCGTCAGTGAGGGCAGCATTTGAACCCTGATATAATGCTTCATTAATACATGTGACTGCTTCATTAAACACGTTGGCATGACAAAACAAATGTACCATCCCACGATGAGAGCTGCTACCTGCTGATGGACACACTGACAAAAGAGCAATTTCTGATGAGTGTAGAAGAGCCTCATGCCTCAGCCTCCTCTTAGAGCAACTACTGGGCAAAATATGTGAAAACTCTGGTAAATTAGTCATAAGAATGTGCTCAAACTCACCAACACACCTTGCCAATCACTTGATTGTTCCATAAGATTTCCTAATTGCAGGTTGACAGAAAAAGTGTTATGTGGGGGGGGGTTTATTGCATAGTCGCTCAAACTGCTAGAACCAGGGTCACCAACTCTTTCCTGCATTAACATGGAATTAAGTGTTTTAAACTTACCATTTGGATTTAGAACAGAAATAGAAATTCTTGTCAGGTTTATTTAGGCTCAGTGATTTACACTTCCCCCTTAGTTCTCCTCACCTAAAATCTCTAACACAAAGGATATGTTTTTATACCTTCTTATGTCTGTATAGTTGTATCACAAAGTCCTCTCTGCCCGCAGCTGGAATCCTAGACACCCTGTAGTAGAAATAGTAAATAAGCAGGTGTAATAGCTGCTCTGCACTTGTAAAAATGTCTGTCTTAACATGAGCTTGGTGAAAAAACCTTTTCCAGAATAAGACTGTTATTAAAAATAATATTATGTTATATTGTTATAACTAAGAATACTTATTCCTGAATGAATCCATACTAATGCTGCATAAACAATCAAAATAATTTCTGCTTTGACAGGAAATTTTCAAGCTCCCTTTTCCTGACATAATTTTCATTTTATGTTCTTTCAGGAGCAAACTTAGCTGGTTCTCATCAGAGTACATCAAATACAACACTCCTTCTGGTAAGAATTTTTGATTATTTAAGTTGTATTATAAAATGTAGCTCTCTGGAATCTGACATGTTCAGCTGTTTTTCATTTTCAGTAACTGCATTTAACAGTTCCATCTTCCTTTCAGCAGCACTTTAATTCTTTTTATTCCTTTGTTCTGTCTCCTCTGCTTTCTGAATTTATTCTGCAACTTCATGAACAACGCTCTAAATCTTCCTGCAGTCAGTATTTCAGTCACAAGCAGCATGTGGGATTTGAAATCCAGGCATTCAAAGATCGACTTTTATTTATCCTCTTGTATTTCTATTCATTTTGTGAAGTTTTTGGCATCATTAGTAATGTCAAAATTGAGCATGTTTCCCTAGGAAGACAAATACAATAATATTTCCATGGAAAAAGAGAACATTCAGGAGACACCTAACTGACTCCACTGTGTTTTACCATTTTAAGAACACACCATAGAGATTTTTCGTCCTATCCTTTATCTTTTGGAGGACCATGCTATGTTTCTAGTTCACTGGTTCTTTGCATCCAACTTTACTATTTTTTACTGGTTCATTTTAAATAAAAAATATGCTATTTATATTTGGGATGGTTTTGAGAGCACTGTCTATCTAGCTCTGTCTTATTTTGCCTTCTGTGTTTTGGATAATAAACCTCATATCATGGTGTATAATACTGTTATTACACTTAGTCCTGATGCTTCACCAAATTTTTTATTTTTCCTGCCAATGAACTGAGGAGAGGAGGAAGCTACTGCTTCAAATTGTTTAAAACAGTATAAAGGAATATATTCTAGATCATCTCCTGCTTTTGACTATTCTGTGTTTATAAACGGAGTGTGCTGAACTTGAGTATGTGGCAGCCATAGGGGATCACAGAGGCCCAGACAGAAGAATTGCATGTGTGCAATTCTACAGGAAGGAAGCGATTCTTAAATGTATAACTTCAGAGAATTGTGCTTGCAAAGGTGAATTATTACCTCCTAAATGCATGCCTTCATATTTCAGTATAAGGTATTTGTGCATGGTGTGTAAACTCATTTCAGGTTTAAAAAACCCCAAACAAACAACAAAACCAAATTAATACAAGTTTCTGAAAACTGTGTCAGCCCTTCAAACTGACTCTGAATTATAGAAAAGTTTGGAATTTGACAGTGATTCTGTTACAATGCAAATATTTGTAAGAGATAGTATGTTACTACTGAATTGAAAGTGCTGCAAGAGAAATATATGAAGAGGATTAATAGACAAAATGCTTGATGTTAAAATGCTTTTTTTTTTTTAGTTTTTGGATCCATGGAAACTCTTTTCCTCTGTGGAGAAATAGCAAAATTGAATGCAGACCCTAAAAAGACTCAGTCATTTCAGCTGTGTAAGTGGGAGGGTCCAGCTTTTTCATCTTTTTTTTAGTGGTGATAACAAAAGTTCTATTTCTATTTAATTTAGCAGTCCAGGAGAAAGGATTTTCTTTTAATTTTTTATATTTTCAATGAATGTGTGTGATGACTTGAGTTGCTGAACGCTATTTTTATGCCTGCTTTCTATTAGAATCAGACAATTTATTCAGAAAAACCAATTCCCATGTCGTAACTGGTACTGCAATCTGTGGTGAGAGCTGTGTCCTATTGTCTGTGGGCATGACCTCCTGAAGTCCTTCCAATCTCAATTATTCCCTGATGTCTGATTCACAACAAACTCCAGTTCTGTGAGCCTAATTTGTAATGATTGGTTTGCCATCAACCCTTCTACTCTGAACTGTGCTATCTGTAGTCTATAAAGGGTTCGACTCAATCCAGTGAGAGGCTGCACTGCAAATGAAAACCAGGACATTGTCCCCAGCCTCTCCACGAAGTTTAACTCTGGCATTAAAGTCTCCTGTTTAAAGTTATCCTCTGTGCCTGACTTAAAGTTTGGGGGAATTGTTTATGCACGTGGAAAACCACTAAACCTCAGAATTTGTGCTGCCTTCTATGAAGACTAGCACAGAGTGGAGCTGGGTTTATATTTAGGTATTGAATATAACTGCCTGTAGTCACTCTATTCACAGGTCTGTCTGTAAGGTCTAAAATGCATTAATCCCAGGGATGAGCAAACAGAAGATTCAGATGAATATGTAGGCACTCATCAGCCCATTGACCTTGCTGTTTGGTCTTATTTGTTTTGTTCTGCCCTTTTTTTTTTTTTTTTGATCTCTGTTGTATCCCAAATACTGCCATCTTTTCTTATAGCAGAAGGAGAAGTGCTTTTAAAAGAAGCATTTATAATTTTTTATTTTAAATGATCTGTAGAGAAACTCATTAATCTAGAATTAGTGAATACAGTTGAACATTCAGATTGATTGAACTTAAATTGATTTTTTTGCTGTTCCAAAATATCTTTTCTTGTCATTTCTTTCAATAAATGTCTTTTTCACCTTTCTTCTTGTGCAAAGTCAGTAGTCCAGGAAAACTTGTGTTCTCTACTGCCTTGAGTAACAGGATTTGTATTCACGTTTGTAAATCTAATCCAGCAATAGGTTTTTTATCCTTGTTACTAGTGACATCATCATTCATCTTGATCTCCTGTTACAAACAATTAATTGCCTAAGATGCAAGATATAACACTTCTGCTAAATACGTAAGAAATATACAATGGTCACTTGCCACCGCACTAATATGCAGTCACCTCTGGAATAAGAAATGGATGCTTCATCTGTGTGCTTTCAGAGGGTCAGCATATCCAGGTGAAGCTTCGTTCAGAGTTCAGGGAGCTGAGAATGTAATTATTTTAATTGGCATTTGGCCAGTTTACTTAGGTAAAACAACACTCGTAAGAAAATCAGTGGGAAAATTTTTGTCATTCCCAAATGCTGTGATTTCCTGCCTTGAAAAAAAGTATCACTAAGCAAAACAAAATTCAGAACAACAAACCCACCCCTTCAAACAACAATCCCAAGCAACCTGTATGAAACTTGGAGACTAGATTGTGACTGAAATGACAAAGTATCCCCTGCTAAATGATGGCTGCATCTCTGCATGACTCAGGTATTGATTTGAGGTCTTTCCGACATTGACTGAAATTAGCTCACAGTATTTGACAGAACTTTAGCTCAAGACACATGATGAACTTGGATGTCTTGGATATTTCAAATATGTTAAGTTGATACCAGCAGGTGACACTTTATACCACTGTGATTTAAATCCCTCACAAATTGTTTGGCATCAGCAGGAAAGAGAAGTAAGTGGAATTATTAATAGGATATTGAATGAGGAAGCACCTGTTTGTCCAGATGTTTGTTTAAATAGATATGTTTACCCTTTCTCTGCATAAAACAATAAATGGTTGTGTTTACAGTCCTAAAATGAGTATTTTCCAAATTTGAAATTTTATCAACTCTAAAAATTCCAAGGGCAGAATTAAGAAAAAAGATAATTTTAATAATAGCTAACTTTTTTATTTTAAAAATATACTATATTAAAACATCAGGATTGGTGGAACTCCACTCAACTGAAATCTGTTAATGAACATTTCCAATTAAGTCCATTTTCCAGAAATTCCTTGTTTTTGTAGGGACAAGCTATTAATTTTACTGTTAACTTCAAGGAAAGTTAAACTGGTGCTGACAAATACAATCACTGTGGGTTTGTTGTCCCGGAATACCTTGTCAAGGGTAATAAATAAGTGTATTCCAGCAGTGAGATGTGCTGTGTTCCTGCCTGATCTGCTGTTCCTGGGGACAGCAGTGGTGTGTCCTAAGGCAGGAGGTCTGACAGGGAACATCCTTGGTTTCAGCCCTTGTAATGTAACTCTCTGCTGTGAATATGAGTGAGATCAGCAGAAAAGGCTGGGAGATGTCCTAGTTAGAATCCAGGACTGTATTCCTCCTCTGGTGAAGGTTTCTCTGTGCAGGAAGAGCTGCTCCCAGCAGGATATCAAGGCAGGGCTGCCTCCTGTGTCTGTGTCTAACATCCTTCTGTAGGATGAAGGAAGAACTTGTGCCAATTCTCCAGTGCCAGTGCCCCCATCAGTTTTGCCCTCTGGTCTGATTGTGAAGTCTTTTCCTCATTATTTGAGAGCAATTTGCATTTTAATAGTAGGAAGAAGGGGAGAATCCTGTCATGAGGGAATTTGCATGTGTTTACAAGCAGGTAAATTCTAAGTATGATTTATGTAAAGATATAGGTGAGTGTTTCTTAAACTACTGCATGTGATGCTCAGGTGTTGTTTAGTACTTTCTCAGTTGCTTTAATCACACAGAATAAAACTTGATTCCCTCCTTTCAGAAAAGCTTGCAGCAGCCCAGTTTTTCTAGGATAAGGCCCGAAGTAAAACACAGCTGCAATGTTTGTCTGCTACTCTTTGTGAGCCAAAAATTTCCCAACTACTCTCAATTGGGGGTCCTGTGCTTTAACCCAGGGGAGAGCAAGAGATGCAGGTCATAGTTATGACAGTAATTTTGGGTTTATACTATCCAGATTTACACTTTAAGCCTTTTTAAGAAGAATCTTTTTTTGTGCCAAGCAGATGGGAAGGTTTATAAACCATGAAGAATGATGTAATGGAATAGGTCTTGTATTTCTAGAATTAAATCTCTTGAAAATCCCATTTTAAAAAGACTGGCACAATTTCATGATTTTATGTAAAATGAAAGATTTTTGCTAATGACTAACTTTCATAGAAGTTCTTCCTAATAAAAGATACTAGTAATTTCAAATAATTAAAATTGTGGGAAGAAGTTATACTGAGTGAGGACCATTTGCTTTAATCCTTGAGAAATAAGGAAACGAGCTACCACGTGCCATCACAGTCCTGTCAGAGCCAAACAAATGAGGGCTGAGAAAGATGTGATAATGGCTCAGGATGGGTTGGATCACACCCTCCCTGGTGCACAAGAGCAATTATAGTCAAGTGGTGTCTGTTATCTCTTTAATTAGCTGCACTATTACTGAGCTACAAGAGCTACAGGTCAAATAGGCAACACGTTTGCTGGCATTTGCCCTGGAAACTGGCCTGTTTCCATAGCTGGTTCCTATGTAGAAATTAGGATACTTTTATGATAATACCTTTTTTTTTTTCTCCACCCCTTCTTTCCCCCCCAGCTTCTACTTTGGCTTAATGAAACTCAAAGCATTTCCTTAGAAGAACACTTGTTCCATAGGAGTGGTTTGGTTGTTTGGTTTGGGTTTTTGTCCCCCTGATTTCCTTCCCAGCTGTTCTTATAATCCATTTCTCTCTTGTTTTCTCCACAAGATTAATAATCCTCTCTTTGCAGCATCACCAAATAAAAGCATCATGCACACACAGAGCAGCCCATGTTTTACTGAGCTTTTTATTTCTCCAAGAACATTCATGTTGCTTGTGGCCCCTCCTTGGGGGAGAGCAATATGGACCAAAGTGAAACAGTCATTCAGTTTGTGTGTGGTGCAGATATTTATAAAAAATTTTTTAAAAAACCCAAAACAAGAAAAAAGCCCCCAGTTTGCATTAAAGAAGTCATACCTCAGCTGTTGCCACAAGCCACAGGAGGCAAGGCCATTGTTCTCCAAATAAAAAGTTGTGGCGTTGAAGAGTGCCATTGTTTGGCTTCATGACCTTACAAGTTCAATGCCTGAAGTTTAAGGTCGGGACTTTGAATGCACCTAAAACAAGAAAATGCTTGCTGGGTACTCCAAGGCACAGGGGCTCAAATTGTCTAAGAACTTTGGTATCGATCCAAGCTTGATAGTGGAACATGGTGATGATCTCTCATTATTGGGGATTGCTCCATTAACTTCTGCATCAATTACATTCCATATCCACATATGTACTGGGTTATCTTTCCTACATAAGCAATTAGTTGAGAAAAGAAAAAACTACCCCTGTAAAATGAAAAAGAAAAGGAGGAAAGATGAGTTGTTAAAAGAAATACCATTACAAATGTGGCTTCACTATTACACTTTTAATTTTTTATTCATTTTCTTCTGAACGTAAAGAAAAAAAAGTCATAAGAGAGAAATATTTCATGTAAGCGATAAACTTTAATAGGATTATGCATTTAATAGCAAAAGTAATAAAATTTACCTCTCAAAATGCAGAAGAAATTATTAGAATTTCCCCTTTCTCTTGAAATTAAAGGTGGGGCAGAGTGGTAGTGGAGGAGTTGTTTAGAAATTTGTTTTTTAGTGAATTGCACAGCAGATGAAAAAGAATAGGCTTGGTTGTTTGGGGATTGAACATTGAAGCTAGTAGCAGTAATAATGCTCTTTTTGATCCATAAATTTAAATTGCAGCAAAAACTGGTACTTGGACAAAGCAGTACTTTCTGACATAAATTTTGAAACAAAAGTCCAGGACAATATTTTTAAGTTGATTTAAGAAACAAAAGCTTCTAAAGTTCTGGAAAGAAAAAATTTAATGAAAATTTTTTTGTTTGTTTTGGTGTTTGTTTTTTTTTTTTTTAAATTATTTCAGTTTGGCGTTTAAATGCAAACAGTTCTTTTTCAATGAATTTAAAGTTAAAATGTCACTTCGTTTTGATTTAGTAGCTAAAAAAACCAAAATGACATTTCAAAATGAAATAAAAATATAATTTTGAATCAATGTTAATATGAAAGGTCACTTGGTTTTCATAGCCAAAAAATCCTTCTGGAGCAGAATATTTCATAGCTAAGCAGGAATTAGGTTTTTTTTCAAATGTCTTATAGAAAAATGTAAATTATTTTATATGTATGAGCATCAGTTCTCATTTACGCTATTTGCATGTGAAATATACTTTCTGGCTGTATTAAAACTAGACTTTGTTTGAATTCCATATCTCTGCTATCTTAGAAGTACTCTCCAACTCTCTGAAGCTGGAGCTTTGTTGGAAGTGTGCAAATGGGTTTTCCACCTGTGACCCTGGGCAGGCTTCTCCACCTTTCCATGCCTCATAGGTGATCACACTCCTGGGAATGCCCTTCCATCCTCTCTGTATTTGTAGAGGCCGGAACTCACTGGAGCTGCCCAAGGGCCGGTGTTACCTTCATGGCAGGAAAGGTCCTGTGCTGTTATTTAAAGGTTGAACACGGTGTGGGGAGAGATTGGGGTCCCTCTTCTCCTAATCTCAATCCTGCAGGAGCTGTTGGACTTTGTGTGCATGGTGCTTTATCCCTCAGCTAGGGAACATACAGACAAAGATAAGATTATACTCAATTGTGGAAGAGTTCAAAAATATTGGGTTGTTCCCTTTATTGTTTTTCTTGTTTCCTTTCCCAAATGAGAGAGTCTTGTGCCGTGCTTTGCAGTGTACTCCTGCTTGTTCTACAGAAATGTTTACCATTTTTCTCAGCTTTTGCAAGCAATTACTGAAGATACAATTTTGTGCTTAATGAGCAGCTGAGCACTGAACCTTAAAACAAAAGAAAAGCTTCCCCTCTCCAAATATTAATTAATCTTTCAAGTTAAAATACTGTAACCCAAGCAATGAATTTTAAACATCCTGACTGTAAAATACTTTTCAAATGGTCAGATCATTCATTTTGTTCCAAGGGCTCACAGGCAGCACAGAATAAAGAAGCAAATAAGACCAAGCAAACTTGCGAGGTTTTCTTACTTGTTTGGTTTTATATGCTTCCTTTGCTATCCACAGTGCCCAGAAGTTTTTCAAATTAAGGTGCTATTAGTCCACCTGTAGCTGGAGACTGACCAGCTCTTTGCCTTGCCTGCCTGCCACAGAATGTCTTTGACTGGTGCTGGTTTTCTTCTGGTTTCCCCTCAGGCTGGGACTGGCTTGTGGTCAAGGAAGGAACCTCCACCTGCAACTGGGACTAACCTGGACATGGGAGCAGCTTGTTCAGGGCCTTGGTCCCTCAAGTTTTAATTATTTCCAAGAACAGGGAAAGCTGCTGTATCTCCTTCTCTGGGGTGAAGCAAGTATTAACAGGCAGTAGAGCAGAAAAGCATTTATAACCTCTTGTGTTTAATTTTAGTTAAGTAAAATTGATATTTGATGGAAACATGTTTTCTAGTTTTGTTTCTTTTTTTCAAATTCGTTAATGAAAGAAGATAGAATGCTATACTTCAGTGTTTGCACTTGAGAGAAAATCTAAGTTTCTAAGATTTTTGTTCAAGGTCTTTTGGTTTCTCTAAGAGCTTCTCAATAGTTGCTCTTTAGCCTATCTTGGTTGTCACTGAACTCAAGCTGTAGGTGTACAAAGCCTGAAGAAAAAATAGGTGTAGATAAATCAAACTGGATGATATTTTGCATTCATATGGTGGCTCTTTCAGAGAAAACAGACACAGCCACATGGGTGCTTTCAGACTGGCAGCTTTGCCAGTAAACAAAGATGTAGGTGAACCACACAGGAGAAACAAACATGATACTTGTATCTAGGAAAGGACTGTCTGTAATGTTTGAATTAATCTAAAAGAGAAAAACACAACCCATAGATAGTGAACATGTGTTTCAACAGGGAAAATAGACAAAAGAAATCTTCCAGAATGCCCACCCACCCTGTTCAGAGAAACAGCAGCTTGTGCTCTTGCCTGCTGCTCACTGTGGTGGATATATCAAGCAGAGCAGAGGAAGTCCCCATTCTGAAATGCTTGGTAGGAAAAGACAGGAGCTTAATGAGTGGCTGTGCTACAGCGAGGAGAGCCTGCAGTTTGGTAGGAAGTGTGAAAGTTCTCTTGGGTACATAACACAGAGCTGATTTGGATACTGCGGCTTTTGGCAAGTGGACTCAGAAATACTAGCTGTTCTCTCAAGGCTTGGTGTGCATTAGTGTCTCCAAAGAAGGAAAAATGGCTTTTCAGTTTTATTAAATTGAAAGCAGTGCTATTAGTGATGTCAGCAACTGAAAAAGTAAGGAGAAGGATGTGATTATGGCATGTAGGAATTCTTTACTGACATTCATGTATCTGTTTTGCAAAACTGTAAACACAGTGGGGGTGACATAGGTGCACAGCTTCTTGTTTTGTACTTGTTTTTTTTTTTTTTTAACCTTAGTGCAAAAATGTGGCTGGATTTTATTCTTTCTTCACTGGAAACGTGGTGAGCAAGTAATGTGGGTACCCATGCTGTTAGGTAGGGACATTTCAGTTTGCTTTCAACAAGTTTATTCTAGCAGGCAGCCAATTATAATCAAGAGAATTCAAAAACATTCTAATATATTTCATAGTTGCATAATGATAACATTATACTGAACATGGTATCCACAGATTCCCAACTAGTACAGTGAAATAAATCTGATATTCTCTTGATATAGTTTTCCTATTAAGAATGAAAATACACCATAAGATTCAACTAAGCAGGAAAAGATATTAGTAGGATCTCAGAGCTGTTCTGATTAACAGCTGAGCACTTCCAAGTCATAAATAAATAAAACAAAAAATATATTCAGCTTGTCAGCCTCTGGGCAAAACTGCCTTCTGTTGTTGCAGCCCTCTAGGTAGTATTACTAAAAAATGTTAGCGGAAATGCAAAAGGGAAAATACCTTGGTATTTTTCTCTTTTTTCGCCCTTTTATTCACACCTAAATTTTGCATTCGTTTCATGGCTCTATTGGAACAAGCCAGAGGGCTAGGATTTGAATGAAACGTTAGTGTCGTGTGTGTACACGTGTGTATAAGGACACGCAATATATATCTACACTAATGCTTTTGCTTGAGGGACCTGTACATACTATAATGTGCTCAAGTAGGGCAAGCCCTTCTTCCTAGTCTCTTTTTTTGTTTCTTGACACCTTCTTGAAACAGTATATGTATAAAAATCCATCTTGAAGATAAGACACTTCTAAGCAAGATGGTGTAATTTTTTTAATATATTTTATTGGCTATTGCATTATGCTGTAATAGATTGTCTCGGTGCTATCTAATCTTAGAACTGTACTATGCAGTGAAACCTCCATGAATTATTAATTCCTAAAAGGGTCATATCAGAGAATATTTTCAATGGTCTCGTTCGAAATGAAAGTGCAGCACTGGGCAGAAAAGTGACTGGTTAAATGGGAGAAAAACTCTTAGTTGGCATAAAGACTATATTGTATTGTGTTATTTTTGCCTTTTTTAGGAATAATGTGTGCATGTTCTGCCCTGAAAGGCTTGGGGTTTTCTACTTTTTTCTTTCATTCCTTTTTTGCTCTTTTAACTTCTCTGTGTTGCGGGATCTGAGTGTGCTTTCTATTTCAGTCTGTATTGTTAACTGAATTCTAATCAAAAAGTAAAAGCAAAGTCAAAGTGGGGAGGAAGTGACTTTCTTGGTAGTATTTGGGGCCTAGCATTATCCTGAGTATCAATATTTTTATAATGAAAAAAATTAAAATATTGTTATGAAACCCTCCATGATTGCATACAGTCTCTATTCTATCAAGTGGAATTCAGCCTTCACTTATGAGAAGTCGGGAGGCTGCTGCTTTCTAGAAAAGATCAACAGCATTTTTTCAAATGACTCAGAAGAAAGGGGTGTGCCATTGAACTTCCTCCGATTCTGAGATGTGCTAGAGAATTTGGTGTTGGCATTCCCAGTCTGGGGCTGGCCAAGCTCTCAAGCCAGCATGGGTATTTCCATAGCTTTCCCCAGCAGGTAAAGGTACCTCAGTAACTCCTGAAATGGATGGGAAGGACTCACAGGAGGCAGTGCTCTGGCTCTCGGGAAGGAGCTGCAGTGACAGCTGGAGAGGTTAGTTTGCATCTTTAACTGACAAGGCTCTTTCTGAAGTGAACCTCTGACCAAAGCTTCAGATTTGTGAGGTCTTATTCCATGTTGTGTTTAATGCACTGACTGCAGTCAGGTGAAAAATTCATCTGTGACTTCCTCTGGGTTGTTTCCATCCCATCTGTACAGCCCAGTGAGATCCTTCTGAAGGGCGTGTGCTTTGAACATTTTATGTCTTTATTAGCTAGAATAGTTTCAAGCTTTTTAGTTTATTGTTGAGGGGAGATTTTATAATAAAAGGATGTCTCATTTGATCTCTTAGCGTAATCTGTGAATATAGACCCATGGTGCAGACAGTAAAACAAATTCAAAAACGTCCATATGGTTTAGTGGCTTTGCTTGAATCTTGGTAGAGAGAAACCAAAGGTCTTTTTTGTGATGCATGACTCTATCCTTGAAATGTATGGCCATATGTTTGTAAGGGCTGCCATGCATGTCTTATCAACATGGGATAACCAGTTGGAATGAACTCTGTTCACCCACGTTATTTTCACGACTTCTGAGTAAATTTATGCCCACTCTGAAAGTTACGTCTTTGAAAGGAAAACCTCTCGATGGGAGATAACAAAGTGTCTGCAAAGCCACTGAGAGTGTTTGTCCTACATGCAGATTGGTTGCACTCGATGTAGATGGAACTTGAGTGACACTTCTGGTCACCTCTACAGACTTGCGTTTGGCACTGGCAAAGAGAAGTAGGTTAGAACTCTGATGCAAATGCACAAATAGATCTGCAGCTTCTCACATTGACCTGCAGTGATAACAAACAGATGTTTTTGGCTTAATGTTTGCTTGTGAAGGTTATTACCACAGGTTAAGTAATACGCTTATGCTGGCAAAAAGAATAAACGTGATGAAAAGGCCTCCTTCAGTGAGTCTTGTCCCTGCCCAGTGAGTTCATGTCAAAGCTTTATTGACAACTTGACCTTGTAAATAAAAGATAATGGTCCTTACTGACATTTCATTTACCTATCACTTTATTAGCTGAGGGAATCTGGCACAGAAACATTAACAAGACATAATTAATTTGCATTGATGACATCAATCAACCTCTAGTTAACTAATATAATCAAGTGCTATAATTTGTTTCCAAATATGATGAAAGATGTAGTACTCTATGTCCAATGACAAAAGGAAGGAAAACAATGTGAACATTATAACAGAAACTTTGCCTACACTACATGGAGGTCTAAAATAGAGAGTGTGAGCAAAGTAGCCACTATTTTGCATTTTTATGTGCTTCCTTTTACCTGAGATGGCGGGGAGAACACAGCAGTGTTCTTTCGTTGGGGGAGGTTATAGATTTTCATTGGGGAGGTGAAAAGTGCTAGTTGAAACTTGTCAAATCTGAAATAAATTCCTCTTCTCTTGGGGTGGGAAGGCATATTTTTAGCAATTTAGTGATTGCAAAAATGTTATTTCCATGACATCTCCTTTCTGTCCACTACTATAAATTCTCCCGTGTTACTATGTGGAGAATATCCAGAATGAAACTGCTCTGCAAATAAAAGAATGGTTCTGCCAGCAACTTCATGGTGGATAAAAAGATCGAGGGAGTAGGAGGGCAAACAAGTGTGACTTCAAGTAATACAAAATGTAAACAATAGAGGCTAAATAGAGGTCTGCCTCAACATCGTGATTAACATACACGAAGCTCTGTTTGGGAGAAGCCTTTTTTCTTCCTTTAGGGTCAGAAGCCAAGGTCAGTTAAATCTGCAATGATAATGTGAGTATCTTATTGCTGTAGTTGTGTTAGCTTCTCCTTAAAGGGTCGAACTCCTGTAAACAAAAGATACTCTCAAATGCACCTATAATTGTCTAAATGTCTTACATAGTGATGAAAGACAGGAGGTATCTTTTGAAATGATCTTTAGATAGACATTATCACGGTAAAGGGTTGTTCACAAAAACTTTTTGTCTGTGTAGCTTCCTTTGTCTGAAAAGATCTTGAGTAGAAATGAAAGGAAGACAATGGATTCTTTCAAAAGATAGGATTTCTTCTGTAGAGAAATTATAAATAATATTGAGACTTAAATATTTCCTTAAAAATTCCTCCATGCAGCTTATGGTTGAACTAAGTTTTTTCCATGAAAAATACTCAGCTGTAACTCCAACTAAATACAGAAAGTCATTAATTCTCCCTAGTTCAGAGATATAAATGGGACAAAACAAGTCAGCACAAAGTAGCTGCCAAACAGAGGCAGGAAAAGCCAGGACACAAGGTCTTTGTCAACACATAACAAATGTAGAAATAACACAATTTTATTACATTTTCTTTATAGTATTTTTATTGGAAATAAAATATACCTATACACAGGTATATGAAAGAAGCATCTCGGTAGCAGAGATAAGTAGATATTTTGACAGAAGCAAAAGAAGTTTCTCCATAGATAAAATAGTTTAGACTCTGTTCACATGTTTTTTTGTGCTTCTAAACCTTGTTTTAAAATTTCTTTTAGAAACACATGGTCAAATTCTAGAATCTTTTTTTTTTGTCTCTAAAGAAATAGTATAGCAACACGAATCCTAAAGTAATTGAAGGGAATTGATCATAGAGGCTCTGTGATCCTGCTCACTGGTGTTTGGTAACTCCCCTCGGGTTGACATAAGTGGTATTAGAGCTCTCCTGCTTCAGTATAATTACTTTACCACTGATCATATTTAGTTGTCTGGCTTGCTTTGCTTTGATCTCCCCTCTCTCATTCTGTTCTTATCCAGCTCTTCTTTTTTACTTTCCATGTTTATATCCATGTCCTTATTTGCAATATTTTACAATGGCTCTTTGTTGTTGTTCAGATTCTTGTGTTTTTGCATGCTGGCCACTGAATTAGAAAGCAGGCTGTTTATATAAGCAGGTGAGCTGCCCGTTCCTTTATCAGGAGCACTGTATCTAACACATTGAGCTGGAGACCAGGGATTATTGAAGTTAATAAGAAGTCTGGCTCTAACAACTTTTTTCTAATAATTGATGTGATTTAGAGAGAGGTTGTTTGTTCATATAATTGATCTCCCATTTTTCTATGTGTACTTAGTCTAGTTTCCCAAGTTCATTAGCAACAAACTTTCATCTCTGTGCTTGTGATCTGGGTAATATATGCTTGTAATGTGATGATTCTGTCACAATTTGGGGCCAGAAAGAAAACCAGGAGTTCATATATCATCGTGGAGTATTTCTGAAGAGCAGGTTGAAGTCTTTGTATTCCAATATTCATAACTCTCAGCTTGGTAAATTTGAAGTTATACCATCATTTATCCGGTACAGTAGCAAAGAAACAGTTTACTAATTTGCAGTAGAGAAACAAAAGAAAGAAGCATAACCTCTAGCTGATACAAAAAATGAATCATTTATAAAGGGCACAATAAACACTTACCTGTTTCCATTCCTGTTTCTTTTACTGAATTATTTTCCCTCATTTTCTGTCTATTTCTGAATGCTGTTCATATTAAAGGGGAAAAGGTCTCTATCTCCCAACTTTATTTCCTCATTGTTATTCATTGGTCCAAAGAAGCTGAGATGGGCATCTCGGTTTATTTAATCAGTAGCTCTCTGCAAGGGAGGTTAGGAATCCTCTTTATGTATCAGAACTGATATGTAGCAATGCCCGTCAGAAGAGATTAGTAGGTCCATGTCGAGGTGGAAGCAGCAGGGTAGAATGAAATCTGAAACTGGGTTAAGTAATTGGGTTCTTGTTCAATAAAAGTGCTTGTTTCTGTGTTGTAATGAAAGATCTTTGGTGCTATGGACATCTGAATCCAAATATCCTCCGGATTTTCTGATGGATAAAGTGATAAGTGTGAAAGGGATTTAATTTAGGACTGTTGAAAAACTTTAAAGAGATTAGAGAAATTCGTAAATGTGCTCTCTCTCTTTCTTATCATGGTGGCTTTTGTGTCTTACCAGAACCAAACTGGATAAGGAGAGGGACCCAAGGTCAGGGTTGTCAGGGTTCTGATTTGGGGTGGGGCTGCTCTGGGGACGCTGCTTCTTTCAAATGCCCATTTGAGGTGCAAGTGCAGAAAAGATAATGAAGAAATTTTTGGCTTTATTATTATTCTCTTATTTTGGACTTAGGAGAATGACTCTACATTTATTTTTTTTCAAAATTCGTGGTCAATAGCACTTGCAATTTTATTTAAGCACTTATTTTTTTTATTTTTATTTTGCTTCATTATAAAATTGCTTTCTAGGCTTGATTACACCATTGGATCTCTGGTAACTCCACAGGCCATGCCTAAAACTTAGCCATTCTTTTTGTCATATTTCATTTAAGTGTGGTAGTTTTCTCTGACTGCAGAATTGTGTTCCTGTGAAACTTTAAATTCTCCAGGTTCATTAGTTGTGTTTATATAGAAAAAAAAACAAACATGTAAGAATGGAATGCTGAGAAAATAGATAATGAAATCTTGCCTGCCTTTGAGACATTGTTTGTAAAATTATCTCTGAATCTTCTTTTCTGTGTCCGAACAGAAGTGTAATGTCTAGCTTGGAGCCAAGTTTTTTCTTGATCACAATTTTCTATAAGGGTTAATTGTCTTTTTTGCATTACTAACTCAGCTTTGGAAAAGATATCAGTCAGTCTCCTTGAAAATAGACTGGTTTAGTTTGGGTTTTTTTCTCAAAGTTGATTTAATGTACTTATTTAGTCACAGATTCAGAAGAGTTAAAAGGCAGACTAAGACCAAAGGTTTCTAGAATTAAAATGTTTTCTTGAAGCACCTGTCCTTGGAAAACTCTGTGATTTTACAGGCACATGTGTGCACATATATAAGGAGAAAAAGCCACATGCTTCAAGGAATTTAAATGTGAAGCATTTCCCTTGACTTGTTTATGCCAATTGCTTATTTTACAATGTTGTTAACCTCAGGCATTCTGACATTGCTCACACCTCTTCTCTATGGCATCCTCTTCCCTTTGTTCCTTGAGATTACAGGCATGCATTAGGGATGCTTTGTTTTCTTGGCTTTTGCTAGAATTCCAAAGGGTAGAATCCAGAAATAAATAGAAATATTTCATGCTTTTTTGTTCTAAGGATTGCTATAGCAAACACTTCCAGAACTGTATTATAAAAAAATTAGATTTGGAATGAACATGAGAGTTGGTAGCCTGTGGCAGCTCAGATGATCTGAAATGCTCAGAGAAACCTTTCCTTGTAATGAGGAGCTTTTTCAAAATGTCTTGCTCCTTAGGTATTCTCAGTGAGAATAATATTTTACTTCTAGTTTAAAAACAAAACAGAACCAAAAAACCTCCCCAAAACCACACAGCAATAAACTATTCCTTTCCACTGTACGTTGGAGAATCCTCTGCAAACAGTGACATAGCCTGCCCTTGTGATTACCATATTCCATCTATGCATTTGTCCACAAGGTCATTGTAGTGGGATAGTCATGGATTTAATCAAATTTGAAGGTAGGTAAGTTATTAAATGTTTACAATTTCTGCAAATGATAATGTCATCTGATCAGGTCTTTAAATCTGACGTCTTGCTTTTTATGAATCAAGATTTGGATTTCTTTGTGTTTCAGTCTCCACGCAGGTATAATAGAGTTAGCCAGAAGAAATAGTCTCAAAGTCAGAAATTTTTCTTTGGCTTGTGAGGTCAGGGATGGCTACATAACTCATTAATTTCCACTGATATTGACATTAAGTGCTTCACTTTAAGAACTATGTAACTGTTGCCTTTACCTGCAAGTGTAAAAGGAGATTTTCAATATTTATTTCCCCTCTACTAATATGAAACTCTACCTCTCAGCTGACAAGTTTATTTCAGGTGATCAGATTGTCTCTGCTTATCTCCATTTGGGAGCTGCAGGAGAGGGTATAATTAATGTCCCTGTTATACAAGAGGGGAACTCCCTTACTCCCCCAGCTCTTGCCAAGGCCATTTCCTCCCAGCCTGACAGTCAGTTGTGTAGATGATCTTTTCCTGACTGTAACTGATAGCCGAGGAAAATCCTTACCCTTACAGCTATGTA
This sequence comes from Eulacestoma nigropectus, assembly GCA_013397775.1. NCBI lineage: Eukaryota > Metazoa > Chordata > Aves > Passeriformes > Eulacestoma > Eulacestoma nigropectus. The sequence continues at coordinate 132,570 of VZTE01003729.1, forward strand.
CAGCCAGGGGCAGTACCTGCTCGAATGGTGTTCATTTTGTCACTTGGGCAGGGGCAGAAACAGAAGTTGTCACTCGCACTAACAAAGGAAAAAAGGTGTCCTAAGTAACAGCCTGGCTAATGGAGCAAAGGGATTCCTGACCCCAAAGGAGGGTGAAAAGTGTTTTATTCCTCTCCCTTGACGTGCTCTTTAATTGGTATCTTGTGTCTGGGTGTTTAAACCTTGATCACATTTTTAGCTTCTACCCTCCAAAGTCCAGTCAGTGATTCCACTGGCAGAGAACACCAGACACCCTCCCACCCCTCACAGGAGGAATGCTTTCCTTGCAGCCCTCTGGAATATCCTCTTTCCTTATTTTGACAGTGACCCTTGGCAGCCTAGAGCAGTAGCTTGTGTGCTTGAAAAATGGTGGCTCTTACAGCAACATTTCTATTAATATTTTACTGTCTTTTTTATTTATTTTAGTAGACTAATTGTATTGGGTACTGGTGACATGTATGACTGGCTATACATGCATAACTTTTCCGAGCCATGTTATTTCTTAAAAATAACCCTGATCTCTCCTTTCCTCAATTAATTCAAGCAATTAAAATCAAACAATTTTGGGAAAAGCAGAGCTGAGTTTGGGGTCTAAGCTTGTGTTTTTCAAAGGGAGTGGTTAATAGCTGATAAAAATATTTTCAGGTACAAAAGTGGGCATATTGGCCTCTTCTGTGCATTTTTTAATACATTTAGAGTAGAATTGTTTCAGGGAGAGAATTATTTCTGTCTTTAATTAGCAACATATTTTTCAAGCTTTTGTTTGCTTAAATATTGCAAAATTACTTGATAAATTACCACAACTTTTCACAGGGTTATCTAATGTCAAAAAAGAAATCATTTCTCAATGCTCTACTTCCAGTGATAAAAAGGTTTATTATTGGAAAAATTGCTTCTGTTTATTTTGCTTATATTAAAAAAAAAAACCACAAACAAAAACCTGCTTCAATTTTATGAAAAATCAGCTGTCAGAAGGAAGTGTACTTTATGGTGAAAATAGGATGATTTGCCCTGCATCAATTTCTGTGTTTGTATATCCGTGACACTTTTGCAGTGATGAAAACCCACCCAAACCAGCTATCAATATGCCACCTCAATAATATTTTTTGTGAAGGTTTTAACTTATGTTTGAGTTTGCTGTCAAGATATGTCCCAAGGTAAATTCTATGTAATTCTATTTTTTGAGCTAAAGATTTCACAGGTGGCCAGTGCCAGTCAGCTGCAATCCCACTCACATGGAGAAGCACAGTTCTCCTGTTTGTGCCACCATGTCCTCTTCCCATCCCAGGGAGTGGCACTGAGCAGTCCAAGTACTGTCACTCAGTTTACCATGGAAAATGAAAGTAACACTTGTGACCAGAGACGTAGGCCTGCTTTGTTCCCTGGAATGAAATTTTATTCTGTTCTGCATTTTGTTAATGCAGCAAGCTCTGTTTTTTTAATGCCTTTTTTCTTACCAGAATGTATGGCTTATATTAAAAGGAGACAAGGATTTTCCTAGCTGGCCGGCCCTATACATTATTATTTCTAGTGATACAATGCCAAAAGGATAAGGCAGCTTTACACATCTAATGACAGGGGAGTTGTCTCTTAAAACTGATATTATTGAACAACTTCACAAGGCTGGTGCTGATTTAAACCAGCTTATGTTCTCAACCATAATATTCAGCCTGTGGTGGTTAATCACAGACTTTGCAATGAAAAAGATGCTAAGAAAGATTTCTGATTATTGGGGGAAAAAAAAAGTCGACTTTAAAGTAATTGATGTATTTTCTCTGTGCAGGATTCAGTGCCAACTGTTTGAAAAACATGAATAGGGAAATAGCATGTAAAATAGTGCCCTTTTAATACCTGTTCTGCACACCTGTGTAAAGCTTTCCTCGCTCTTTTTCAGCACAAATTCCTACAGTATTTTACTCCTTCCAACCACTGATTCATCATAGGGATAAGTTATTTTCACCTTCCTCAGCTTCAATCTCAAATGCTATTAATATTATCAGCTAAGCAATGACTCTAAATTCTGTCCTTTACTGGTGGAAATATGGATGCTTCAGATCGCTGTAAATAATGGCCCTTCCTGGGAAGGAAATATTCCCCACAAAGTAAGTAAATGAGAAATCGCTCGTTCTCTTCCCCTGCACTTGTTAAAGAAACCAAAACCTTGTTTTAATAACTAAATACCATACAGAGGAAGAGTGTCACCTGCAGTAGCTCTCCAGGTACCATAAATCATTTGTCAGAGGTGCAGCTAAGAGACATTTGAATAGTCATGATTACAGAAGGTCTGTTATTAAGTGTGGGGGAAAAGAACCTGTAGTAATGTTCAACTAGAAATAAAGCTACCTTTTTTTTTTTAGGGGAATAGCACTGTAAAGAAGCTTTGTAATGACATATTTTTCAACACTTTCGTCACTTAGGGAGAAATAATTGGCACAATTAGTACTTTTACTAAGTTCAATGGATAGTCCTTCTACAAGTTGTACAGCTTTTATGGAAATAATTGTAAAATTCTTTAGTCTTATAAAAAGCTCTTGTTGAAGTGAAGACATAGAGGAGCTGATCACAAAACCTTATTTTACCTCTATCATTCCACATTGATTAACAATATATATACATGATACTTTAAACAGTGCCCCCTCTGGATAGCAGCTTGTTACGCTGACCAGGAGGAATTACTTGGTAGACAAAACTAATGGGGTAAACTGATGTTCTTTAGCCGGGGAGGGAGCCTTGAACCATTTTTTCTTAGGTTTATTACTAGCAGTAACCATCCCACTTGGCACTGAAGAACAAGCTCTGCCAGTGACGCTGATTTAACCCTGTCTACCACTGAACACCTTTCTAGCAGATCTGTTTCTATAGAATCGATATCCACACAAGAGAGGGTGGGCTGGCAGGTAGCCATGTACAACTCACCTGTTCCAGGGCCTTTCGTGTGCTGTGCTTTGCCCCAGTGCCATCAGAGCAGGGCTACTGTAGAGGAAAGGCATGGCTTCTATGCTAATATATTTAAGGGCATTTAAGACTGGGGATGCTACAACTCTGGATCATAAAAAGCAGTGAAGATAAAATTAACGTCTTCAGGAAATGTTGGAAGTTTCTGCTTATACCACCACCACAACAGCATTTCAGTTCTAGCCTTTAAAATTCAGCTCATCCAAATCATGTTTGCTTTTTGCTCTTCCCTTTTTCTTCATTATACTGCTCAATCATCCAACCCATAGTCTTTCTTGCTCTGGAAATTTCAAATATGAAAAGAGAAATAAACTGTAATCAGCATAAGTTTGAAGGAGAAAAAAAAAAGAAAATTCTTGTTATGGAAGAGAACATGGTATCATACAAGCACTCAAATCAAAGAAACAGTGAATCAAGAGATGCCTGTCTGAATGCATGAGACAGGAATTTTGGTGATGTGTAAATTACACAAAGGCACAATTTATATAATGTAATAGCTGAGAGCATGCAGTTGTGGGCTATCAGATGAATAATTGGGATTACACAAATCATGTGTCAGGAGCCCTGGATGGTAGATAGGAAGAAAACAGAAGATAGATAGTCTGGTAAAGAGAGAATTTTATTTATAAGCAGCATATGAAACAGTTTTTTTTCTGTAGTTTTGACCACAAATTGATGTCTGCAAACTTTCTTTTAAGCTTTTTATTTATAGGAGAAAAACTCTTCTTTACAGGAGAAAACTGTAGTTGAGGCAAGTTTAAAATACTTGTCATTTAATCTGGGTGAAAATCAGAACACAGTGAAATGTTTTTCTACATCTTAAATTTTTCTGATGCTTGAACAGATGATATGTGTGAATCTGCAAGCTTCTTAGGCTAATAATGTGTGTTGTGTGATTATGAGTGCTCTGGAGGAAGTTGCTTTATGTTTCCTGTTTGGTTGGTTCAGGACTGTAACTGTTTGGGATTGTAGGAAAACTTACGGGTGTGCCCCAGCTGAAATCTCAGCAGTCTTCTCAGGAGCGCTGTGTCACTCTGGCTGCCCAAGTTGTAAATCTGTGCTGAGCCTTTCCATGGTGCCTCTGGCTGTCACGTGGGGCACCGAGGGCCCTTTCTGCAGCTGCAAGTTCCTCAAGCCAAGCATGGGTGAATTCTCTTCCATTCCTTTGGCACTAGTGCAAATATCAGCTGAATCTGTGGGTAATTTAATTTACAGAGAGGAAATTCCAATCTGAGTCTCAGTGCTAGATTTGTTGCTGATATTCTATTTTTCTTCTTTTTGTTGGGTAGGAATGAGGGAAGGGGAAAGAAGAAAATGTTTTTCAGAGATCATACGTTTTCTTCTTTTTCTAGAGCTGTAAAGGTAGAGAGTGTAGAAAATGCTACAGCAATAAAATTTTTTTCAACTTGTTTGACTCCTAATTTTCTACAGTGTTTTTTACCTACTTTTTCTAATAAATTTTAAATTGTTTTTTGGCTTCACTAAATCTTGTGAATGAAACAGCAATGGGGAAACTATAAAGCAAAAGATGATATTTTTTTTTTTTTAATGAGTTCTATGATATATTTCTAATTCTGAAAACAGAAGACTCCTCATCTAAGGAACTTTTCTCCTAGGACACACTGCAAAAATTTCCAGTTTGTATTACGTCCACCTAATTCAATAGTATGAAAGTGGCCAATCTATTTCAATAGCAACCAGAATTACAGGGTGAGAGGAGAAACAAATAATAATGTAAAACATCCTACCCTGCTGTCCTGTTGTAGGAAGGCAGATCTACACATCAAAACACTGACTTTCATGGTCAGAGTCCTGTGTGAAGGTTAGTGGAAAGCTGCAGTACCAAAGAAGAAATCTGAGTTACACTTGGTTCTGGTTTGTTAGCTTTCCTCATTTATGAGAGAAAAAGGGAGGAGATGAGGCTGTAGGAGCAATAGGTATGATATAAGGTCCAAGAAGGTATAGTGATTTGAAAAGTCTGAGTGGCATTGACCCAAATATAATCTTGCTAGTAGCTTTCTGGATAGGAAAAAAATATTGATTTTTCTTTTTTTTAAGCTGCTGCTGTATGATTTCTTAACTCTTGAGGTTTTGCTTTTGCAGTATTGATCTCTACTGATGCTTATCTCTGAGTCTGCATGCAGTCTATTCCAAACAGTTATCGGCCCAACCCTGGAGTCCAGTGCAGGCTGCCTGCAGTTGACCTCAGTTAAACCTTCTTGCTTTGTCAAATGTCAAACACTGGTGAGAGAAGTCAGTCCTGCCCTGGGATTGTGATCCTGACTGCTGTGGGCAAGGCCTTGCTGCCTATGGAAACCTTTGCTTAGGATGAAGTCCAGACAGTTGAGGCACTTTGGATATAGGCTGGTATTCCTTTGCAAAGATAAGGAATAACTCAAGGCACAGTCTCTTTTGGCTTTTCTTTGCATTTGCAGAAGACTGCAGAGGTGCAGATTCTGATCTCATGGTGTTGTAAGATAGGATGAGCTCGTCTGAGCATAATGCACCAATATCAGTATAAAACCAGTAGAAAAGTGATCAGAATCTGTTCCTCAAAGCTCTAACTTTAGAAGGTGAAATCCTTGTGACAGTTTTAAGATAAAAATATATTAACTGATTTATTTAGTATCTCTTTACGGTCAGAATGTTTTTTTTAACATTTTTACTTGGAATGAAGGTCATAAGTCCCAATTAGTAATAAAAGCAGAAGAATTTGAAGCATACCAATATTTTTTTAAAATACTTATGGTATTCCGTGTATTAAGCTTAAGGTTACTACACTGAGCTGTAATTCTCTGAATGTGAAATTTGGTGGCAGGGGAGCAAGACAGACCAAAAGTACTATTCCTTTTATTATGCTCTATCTGAAATAAGTAGTATCTGACTCTACAGCTTGTTGAGTCATCTGACATTCTGTAGCAGATATGAAAAAATCAATGACAGAAGCAGTGCTGTGTAAATACATATAAGAGAGCATAAACAACCAGCAAAATATATTTCACAGAGATCATGCTATAATGTTCTGTAAAAGGCATGTCAGGACACTGAGTTCCAACAAAGTGCAATTGCATAATGATAAAATCCTGAGTACTTGCTCACTCAAGGTAGAAGTAGTGTCTGTTACTTGAATTCTCTGTTCCTGTGCCAGCATTTCCTGCCTCCACAGGAAGAGATAAGTACCTTTGCATTAAGTGAAGCAAATAACCTTAAAGTCCTTGTTTATACCCTTTGTTCAGATAAAGCAGAATTCACTGAAAAAAAGTATTTTAAGACTGGATTTTCAATATACAGTAATGAATTTGAGACGTATTTTCAAAAATCTAAACTTGATCAGGATTGCTGATTTTGGTACAATTTCCTGTTGTCCTATTATTCATATAACAAAGAATTGCTCTGAAGCAGTTTCTGTACCCTTACTCAAGCCCCAGTCCTTCCAAGAGAATTCATAAGAAGTACCGTAGATCCTCTCTCCAGATCTTTCTCAAGAGGGTACAATTGTGCCTTGATGCTCACAGTGTGTGAAACAAGTGCAGGATTTGGGTTAACATTTAGGAACTCAGAAAGACTCTTCTTTTTCAACATGAAAGCTCTGTGGATGCTGTTTATCTGTGGAGCGACCGCAGATCTATGTGACTGAGAGCTGAAATGAGTTTACTGAACTGTATGGAGAAGGAGGCCTTCCCAGGGTGTTTTTAGTTCCTGGCCTTTTACAGCATAAACAGACACATATTAATCAGTGCACCAGTCACTGTTATATGCACACAGGACAATATATATATTCATAACTATGGCTTGAAGATAACAAAGCTGATCTCCGTTTCCATGGAGGCAGGCCTTCATAATGTCTTCTGATCATTTACAAATGACATTTGATTAGAGATGGAATCGTCTTTATGTAAACTTCGTGCTGCAGTAGGAAACTGCTCAGTTGCCCTTCTTTGAGATAAGGCTAAAAATACATTTCCTTTAAGAGGCTGGACTTTTAATGTGAAAAAAGAGTAGGTTTAGATTTTTCACACTAAGTGCAAATGCTATTTGATGCTTTTAGACAGACGTCATGGTACCCTTTCTGCCCAAGATAACATTACCGAGTGTGCCTCTATAGCATTAAAATGATTTGGAACAAATTATCTTCCGCTGCGGCAGTCAGCTGACTCCTGTGAAGTTGAGCCAGTAGAACTGGGGAAATTTGGTTGACTTTAAGGCTTCCTCTGCTTCCAAACAACATCCATGCTCAAAATGTAGCAAGTTACCGGCACAACTGCTGTTATTTTGAATTGTTTGACATGCGCGATTGATTTTAATTTGTATACGAAGTTGTAAACAATTTCTTTATATGCAAGAGAGATATGAGTAAACAGAGGATTAAAAATAAGTATTGTTTGCATATAAAACATAGATGTGAACTTTTAGAGAATTGATTTCATTAAGCATTTGTAATGCTTTAGGTGTTAAATTGCATACATGCCATAGTTGGACAGGTGAAGGTTGTATAACAGCATTGCTAAATGCATGATGAAGCACTATCACTTCTCTTAGCATTCAGAGAATTATCTCGAATGCTTCTGGATTATTCCAGTTTTAAAAAATGTGTCACCTAGAGTCATAAAATTCCATTGTAACTGTAAGTCTGAATGAACTCTTACTTGCTTGAAAGTGCTAATCACTACTGATTTATTGAAACAGTGCTGGAAAAAAGAACTTAAAAAAACATATAAATTAAATATAAATTAAAATGGCGTTTATGATAGTGTCGAACTGCACAAGGTTTTCTTGAATATTTGCTTTCAAATTTTTAATTTAGAAATGTTCTTTCAACAAATATGCTTGTGGCAGTGTCAAAGAAGCACTTTCCCTTTTATAGTGCTAGCTGAATTACATATATAGAGTATGAACAAAGCGTAAAATCAATAAAGGAAGTTGATTGTTTTGTAATATCCTTCTATTTCCCCAGCAAGTCATAATAACTTGTTCTGACTTTTGCAGTACAGAGTGCATTCCTGCTGTTAAAAGTAAGAAAAGGTGTTCACACAATACTTTTTAAGTGTGTAGTTGGCAAAAACTGACCACTTGAAAGTCATTAGATTTTCTGGTTTTGTTTTTTGTTTTTTTCTTAAACATGAGTTTATAAATCAGGAGTGAAAATAAACTTATTAATCTGCCTACATAATAGTGATATTTTAAAAAATCTGTAGGAAAAATTTTACCTATGATATTTGACAAATCTTATCTCCTCACAGAAATAAAAGGATCAACCCTAAAACAGTTGAGCAGGAAGAACTCTCATTCATGATGTCCCAGGTTGAATTTGAGTATATAAGTCTATTATCTGGTAAAAAGCTCTTTGCAAACTTGCACATATTAGTAATGCTGATCTTAGAGTGAGTACAGATGCACTGTATGTACACCTGGAGTCAGAACCTGAGATCCCACTTATTACCTTCTATCTAAATGAGCGACACTCAGGAATATGTTTTAGCATAAAGCTAAAACATAAAACACAGCCCTCTTGTAAAGAGCACTTGTTTCAGTTTTAGGCATTGTACTTGAAAAAAAAAAAGCCTGTGAGCAGTTGGAGAAGGACTGGGAGAGAATAAAGAATAATCATAAATAGCAAACTCAATATTCCTAAGAGGAGAGGAACTGGCATTTTTGGGGTTAGAATAGTGGAAACTGAGTAGACTCATGAAAACTCTTTAAATATGTAGTCAGCCACTGCAAAGAAAAATGATCTATTCTGCTATTTATTTGGAAAAAGTGAAGAATGTACCCTGAAGGAAAATTTGGATTATATAAAATCCTTTTCTAACAATAAGACAGCTGAAGCATTGAGATATTTCTTTGGGAAACTGAGGAAGCATCATTACATAGAAAGTCTTTTAGAGCAGGTTATGCAAATTTCTTTCTGAATCATAAGCTACGATGAATGCATTAAATGGTCTAACACCCTTTCCACCTTACTTTTTTCCATATTCTGTGATTATTGTATCTTTATGCATAAGGATATGGTATGGGTAATAAGTCTTTTTGGAACCAATCTCTATCTCGTGGAAATCACCAGAAAGAAGCTCTAATCCACAAATGACCAGAATACATTTATGTCAGTCATAATTTTGAGCTTCTTACATTATCCTTCAGCAAAGTTAAGTGAATAATTTGGACTGGTAGAAATGTTAATGGAAAATGATTGCTCAACTCAAGAAGTAGGCACAATCCTAGGGAACATATCTGGCCAAAAATAACTGGGGAGTGCTTGTACAGTTTGGTTAGAAAAGTACATTAGATTTTGAAATTACTCTGCTCAAAATTGCAGTATGAACCAGCGTAGGTCAAAAGTTTTGTTTAATGACAGTTGAGTGTTTTCACTATTGAATACAAGAAGAAGAAAATGAGTTTATCTTACTTATAGGGATGTTCCGCAGTGGGCAATCCAAATGAATTTTGATTTAATTCAGATTGGAATGAAACTAGAGAAATTAAAGGTCTAGTATGTGGTATAATATTTTAGAACTTAGCTGTGCCCCATATCAGACCTGCAATATCTGTTACTTCTGTTTTTCTCTTAAAAGAACAACTTTTAATCTTCATGCTGGAAGCAGATTTCATGATGAATAAAAAGCTTAGTAGAAGCTGAAGTCTGAAATTCTCCAAAAAACAACTTTATGTGGATTTTTAAAATCACAGGCGCATTTTAATGCAATACAATTTCAAATTATTTTGCTCTCCCTGCTGGAAACGTAGGATCCCCTAAATAATGAGCAAAGTGTGGTGTGAAAAATTAGGTGTTCTGGAAACATTAAGTGAAAGACAGATATTTGCAGAGGGAATGAAGTATCCTGCCAGGATGCAAAATTATTTCAGGCCAAGAAAACGGAGTCCAAGCTGTTAGACATACTGTGGGTATCCTGTTTGGGCAAAGGAATGAAATGCTAGATTGGAACGTTCTCTAAAGTGTTCGAACCCAGCTGGTATTATATTTCACTTTGTGGTTTCTAGCACAGTCACACTGACAGAAGTTTTCAGCTACACTTGGCAACTTCCAGAATGCAATTCTCCTGAGGGTGGTGAAATTTGCCTTCTAAATCAAATCATGAAAGGTCACGGAGCCAAACATGTCAATAGAGTCTGCCTGAAAGTGTTAGGTCTGGGAAAATGTGATCCGATCACTTAGCATAGCTATGCAACTATCTTAGTGAGCTGCTAATTGCAGGTTAGAGGAGCAATGTGTGGTTGTTTCCCTTTTATTGGCCAGATTCTGCCTGATCTCAGCTGATCCCTGAGCCTTTCCAGGACACGGGACCATCACGTGGATGGCCAACTCCTCCTGGTCAAACCCAGCTGTGCAAACATATCGCATGAAAAAGTAGTAGAGGCTATGTAAAATCTGGGTACATGAGTGAAGCTCCTCTTTAAATGACAATACCGTGTGTGTAAGAAATACTGCATGTCTAGCATTTTAAATAATAGGGATCATGTTTTAATTATTGTGTTAGATTGAAGTAATCTCCAGTGTTGTGCAGCTTTGTGGTCATAAATTCTGACAAAGATATTGTGCTGAGTGGTTGACTTGTTACTGCATTTTAAAATGCTACAGGCAGGAGAAAAATTTATCAGCTCAAAAATCTTCATTTTTCAGCTATCAGTAAGTTTCAAGACAGTTTAATGTTTAAAACCTGGGAGACAAAGTTTGTTACATATGCAAAAATTTCATTTCAGTAGAATTAAAATAGTTTTAAATTAAACTGAGCTGGTGAGAAAATTTGCTTAATACAAATTGTTTTTAAAAACAGAACAGGATGTCAAAAATAGTTAGCAGGCACTGCAGTAAACCATTATAAACTTGGTTCACAGCAATCTAGTATAAATAATATTTTAGACTTTTCACTTACACTTGTGTGGTTGTGTTTCATTAAAGACTACTTTTTAAGGACAAGCAATATCAAATCATTGCTTCTCATCAATTCTGTAGACAATCAAGTAAATGCTAAATCTCCATCTAAAAGCACATGGCATGTACTGAACCCAAAAATGCAGGCGCTTTTCAGAGGTTTTACAGGAACTGTGAAATCATTAGTATGTTGTGTCCAATGCCAAAACCTTAGTGAGAAAACTGCTATATGCAGCACACATTTGTGCAGCTTGACTTTGTTCTTAGCCATGGATATATTGATTCAGGCTTTGAATGGACAATGAATGTGCATGGAGAATGTGTGACTGGCAGAGTAAAAGGGTGACACCTCAGCTCCAGCTGCACTAAAGCTGCCAAGACTGTCCCTCTCGAGCACACAGAGGGCAAAGGGAATACAGCTGACATACATGGCTCAAACACTGTTTAAAAGTATAAGATGATTTCCTGCTCTCCCTATTCCTCTGCCTGCTCTTGTGGTTATTGGTTGAAACCTGAAAGATCTAACAAAATTTGACAAGGTGTGTGGCAATGCAAAGGAAAGTTAGGGCAGTGGGGTCTTCATGCTGAAAATTGTTACAGCTGCATCCTATGGGATTTTGCAGCTTTATTAGGGCTAGGCAAATTTGATACCTCGTTGTGGGAAGAGATGGGATAGAGCTGAGTTACAGGCTATGGAACAAAGAAGCACATGGCAGCACAAAGGAGCACATGGCAGCACAGACAGGCTTGTCTCCGCCGGACCCTGGGGGGAAGAGGTGTCCTGTGGCAGACCCCTACGGAGAGGAGCTGCCGGAAGCTGACAGACGGGTGAACAGTACCTGATCACCCCATAGAAGGACAGTCAGAAGGCGTGTTGCTGATGTGGCAACATGGGATAGGTCACGTAGTGAGTATTGCCATGTAAGGAAATGCTGTGCCTTGAAGAAGTGAATAAAACCAGCTCGTTTCTTTGAATAAACGATTCAGATTCCCTGCCAGTCTGGGTCCGTGTCCCAGTCTCTATGAATGGTGCTCTGCATCAGGGACTGGAGCTGTAGGTGAGCCATGGAGGACTGGACAGTCCTCATCGGACCCGGCAAAGTCCGTGTTTCAATCACCGACGCCTAGTGGCACAAAACTTACCCCTCAGTTAAGGAAGCTTTCATCTGTCTGAACTGCAAAAGTCACATCCAAACAACTGAAACTTCTATGGAAGTTTTTGTATATGAGGACTGGAAAGCCTTTATGGACATGGTCTATCACAGGTTTCCTATAAGGATGAGTATTGATACAGCCCCTTTTTGCACTTGGAAAGCACTGAAGTTTGTAAGACTGGTCTAATTCCTGAAGAGAGGTTTTCTCCAAGTTCTTTCCTCTAAAGAGATTTGGAAACTTCTGATCAGGATCTGGATGTTCAGGATTCTGGAGTACTGTGTCTTGCCCTGGGGCTCCCAACATAAGGACATAGAACTCTGGGAGAGAGTCTAGAGAAAGGCATGGAAGATGTTTAGGTGCTGGAGCACTTTTGCTCTGGAGATAGGCTGAGAGAGCTGGGACTGTTCAGCCTCGATAAGGGAAGGCTCTGGGGAGACCTTATAGCTCCTTCCAGTGCCTAAAGGGGCTCCAAGAGAGCTGGGGAGGGACTTTAGGTAAGGGCCTGGAGTGATGTAGTGGTTTGATCACATGCTTTTCACTTTGTGAGATAAGGATTAGAAGAAATGCGAAGCAGGCCTAAAACTTTAAAGAATATAAAGAAGTTTATTACTAACAGAGTTTAAAGTAACAAGAAATAAAAAGAAGTGAAAGCAAAACCCTCTTCCCTCCAGCACTCTCCAAGCAAAAACTCCCCCCCCCTTTTTTCTCCCTCCAGCACTCTCCCCTCCTTTTACCACCTCGCACAAAAGGTAACAATTTT
>VZTE01003729.1:146078-360318 GCA_013397775.1 Eulacestoma nigropectus
TAGTTTAGCTGCTTGCGGCTCTGAGGGAAGGGAGAGGGGTGAGGGGGGGGCAGGCAGGAGCCCAGGCCGGGCCCGGGCTGGGCCCGGAGGCCGCCCGGGGCTCCGAAGCCCCCCTTCCTCCCTCAGGAGACGGGGAACCCAAAAAGGAACTTCCCGCCCTTGCACGGGGTTTAAATATGCAAAATTCACAAAAGCGCATTGGCTTAAAAGCTCGTCAATCAACTCAGTTTCAACCCATGACAAGTGACAAGAGGGGAATGGCTTCACACTCATAGAGAGTAGGTTTAGATGGGACATTAGCAAGAAATCCTTCCCTCTGAGGGTGTTGAGGCCCTGGCACACGTTGCCCAGAGAAGGCGTGGCTGCCCCATCCTTGAAAGTCTTCAAGGCCAGGTGGGAGAGGGCTTGAAGCAACCTGGGATAGTGAAAGGTGTCCCTGTGTATGGTGGAGGTTTGGAATTAGATGAGCTTTAAGCTCCCTTTCAGCCCATGTGATTCTATGTAGTTTTTACATGGTGTAGAATGTACTGGTCCTAATGAAAAGTTAGTGAAAGTGGCATAGTGAAAAGGCTAAAAATCAGTATTTTAATAGCTATATATGACTTTAGGGTCCCATTTCTTATGAATTCAAATATTTGTTCTTTCAGCAATTGAAAGAAAATTCTGGATGATCTTTGATGGATAACCATGGCTATGACATGCAAGCTTAACGAGCTTTGTCATTCAGTACACTTTAAGTATCAGTTAAGTCATGTCTAAGCTGATTATAACTGTATTAAAAAATTCCCTTCTGTGCTGAAACAGTTAGAGATGCATCTGCACTTCCTTTGGTATGTACCAAAATGCATTTCCATTTACACAGAAACTAAGCACGGAACCGCTCCGGTGTTATGGAAGGCAGCAGCAAAATTTGATCTTTAAGGACTAATAACAAGCATCTAAATGGAAAGATTTTTTTTTCATCTGAAAAATCTGGCACGTTGCCTCACGGTTTCCCTTGTTTTTGCAAAAATAACAAAAAAAACCCATTTATTTCAAAGTATGTGACTCTGGGGAAGTAATCATTTGCAACAACCTGAGCATATCCCATGCTTTTACCCTTTTTGCTGTGCTGTATGATATCTACATGTAGATCATAATTTTGCTAAACTACACCAGTTATTCAGAAGCATTTCATTTTGTATGCCTATGTCTTAGAATGTATTTTTAATTTCATGTATTAATGGCAAATTGCTTACACAAACATTTCACTTGTACAGACACTGTCAGGGCCGTAGTTTTAGCTATTATTGGTTAGGTGTTATTGCTCCTGATTCTAGGGTGAATGAACACTTAAAACACTTCTGCTGTGAACAAACTTCATTATGAATGTAAAATTAATTGCCCACAAGTCTTTTCTCATAACATCTTTAGGTGTTAAATTTCTAGGAACATTCAAGCCAGTTAAAATACTTCACTCAATAAAAGCAGAAGAGTCCAGACATTACCAAAGCAAGTTTGTTGAAAAATTCATCTTTGCAAACCTAGAACAATTATTGGAACATTAATTTGAGTCTATGTTACAACTAATGTTTAAAATATTGGTATTTCCAAGCTGTCTTTGTCAGCCGTAGCATATTTTGCAGCTATTAGAAATTAATAATTAGAGATATAGATGCTAAAAAGTAACCAAAGCCTCCCTCTCATTTTAATAAAGTACTGGTTTGCTGTCATCTTGGGAGACCTCACTACTCCCAAACATCTTTGCAGTGTAAATGGACAGTGTTGTGCATGGTTATTCAGTGGCGGTGAATATTCAGTTACCAGAATGTATGGTAACTGTATGTCTGAATGGTAAATGTATGGTATATGTATGTCTGAAACCATAACAGCAGGATTTTCCTGGAACATGGTGATTTGAAGTAGCTTGCTCCATTCTGCCAGTCTGGCTTTCCTGGCACAGCTGAGGCTCAGTGATGAATGCGTAGCAGTCACTGTGGAGTGGTTTCTTCAACCGTGGCTGCAGTGGCAGCTCTGGGGCCGGATCCTGCAGCCCAGAACCACCCGAAGCCTGCTGCTCCTGCAGGACAGGATGAGCTCTCAGCATGCACAGGGAGCAGCTACCCTTGTATTTGAATCTCACATTAAAATGGCAAGAGCACTAGCATAAAATACAGGTTGAGAGGGAAAATGTGTCTGCAGTCTGGAAGAATATGGAACTGTGGCAAGTAAAACTGGCACTTCAGCAAAGAATAACTTTTTTTTAAGGTAGTCTGTACTTTGCCTATTTCTTCTAAGAACCCCAAGGGGTTGACAGTGCAGACCAATAGTAGGATTAAGGCATTGAAAATAAAAGTTCTACAGTAATTTGCTTTCTCCCTGGGCTGACCTTGCTCACAATGCTGATAGCAGAGGTGAACTTCTGGCGCTTCTCACCGAGGCTCCCAGCTGAGGTGGCTTAAACAGTTGACAGGGCAAATGATTGAGGCCATAGTGTCAGAAAAATGATCGAGGAGGGTAGGACTTGCTCACTATGTGAGAAGCAACGTGGCATTTCCCTCAATGAGGCAGTGAATGGGACCTAAGGCTGTCACTGGTGTCACTTGGCTGACCTTGCTAGACCCGCAGTTTCCTTAAGATGGAGTTGTGCTGAATATGATTACATTTTTCTCCACCTGTTGTCCTACAGCATCCACAGAGTTGCTGTACAGCATGCACAATCTTTGCTCAGCATTGCATAGCACACAGTCTCACTGTAACTATTGGATCTTCAATTACCCGAAATTACTTTTTATCAAAAAGATCTTGTCCTCTGACACATCTTCTAATTAGACAAAAATTTTGATCAACATCCATTATGTTGATCCAATGTATTAAACATCCATTCCACTTTAAGTTTCCCTCTGGGCACCTACTGTAGTGCAGGTCACCTTTTACTATGCTTGGGTAAAAAGTTCTGCAAGATAATTTAATAATTTAATTTTTTTTAACACTACAGATTGTTGAGCAGGCTTGCTTAATAAACAGTCAAGCTTGTCCTCCAGGGACCCACTACAACAGTGTTACTTTTTAAGTTCTGCGTAAACTTTGCTCTGATTGCTTTCTTGAGGACTTGAGGTTCACTTTTCTGTAAATATCACTTGACTCATGAGCCATAACAAAATACTAAATGAATTTTGTCTAGCGTATGTAACTCAAAAACTAATGTGAATTTCACACATCCAGTACGGTAAAACATTTCAATCAATTCATATAGTCTAAGTCTCATGGAAATCATGGAAATCTGGAATTTAAAGATAGCTAGAGAAAGTGTCATTAGTTTACAGAACCTCTTCTGAGCAAAGCATAAGGTAAATTATTCATCATTTAGATTTATTTGCTCAGCTTGAAAACCTTCCATCATTTTACTTTTTCAGCTCTACAAATCTAATAATTTGTCTTTTAGGAATATCAACTTATCTTCCTCATTACATCATAGCACTTTTACAAAACCCCCTGCTTGTTATACCAAGTAATTGTTTCTATCAGCATTATCTTCTCCCTTCGTATCCATCATCTCTGAGAACATATATTGCTTTGCCAGCTCTGTTTTACGGTGTCTGCATCATATTAATAATGGCACAGATGGAAAAGTTCTGTGAGGTCACTCAGTACAATCCATTTCCTGATGCAATATTGGGCTTTTATATATTTTCCAATATATGTAGCCTGATGGTAAAGGACTCAAGTGACTGGATTTTCACAATCTCATTCAAACCTTAATGCAGTATATTTTTTCATCTATCTTTCTCCTCTTCTTTCTTCTTACATTTCTTGCAGTAGCTAGAAAGTGCTTCTTGACAGATAAGAAATTGCATACGCTTATGAAATCTGTGGCACATTGTCAAGCACATCATATTCTTAACAGCATTATTAATATGTTAACAGGTGGAAGCTTATTATTGTTCAGTGCTTTAAGTGTAAAACGTCTCATATTCTTTTCTTTTTTTTAATTCACCTTTGTAGTTTCCAGTTAATTTGATTAAGAGCTTTGGCTGATAACTTCTTAAATTGTTTTATTTCACAAACACAAAATACAGTAGTTTGAAATACTTTTGGTTTTGATTCAGCAGTAGCACTCCCTTTGGCTTTTAGTATGCACAAAATCTAAATTGAAAGGTTTTTTTTTTAATCAGTGTAAAATAACTCTTTAATCTTGATTGCCTAATAAAATTGACAGAAAACAAGGAAATGAAAAAGGTAGGGAATGTCACAGCAGCTGAAGCATTTGCTTGCTTCAATTCTAAAAAGTGGCTTCCCATATCTTGTCAGCAGGCATTGCACTAAAATAAAAGATTTTAACAATTTACTTACCCATGTAGCCACTTTGAGGCTTTTTACAGGCCAGATGTTTAGAGTGGCGAAAATTGCCATAACAGAGATGGAATAAAGCAGGAAATAAACTGCTCTGTTCAGGCCAGCCTATGCATTTGCTCTCTCATCTCTCTGAATCTTCACCTCTGTTAGAGTAGTATGCTGATTTTTCTACCCCAGCTATCTGATTTGCATATAAAATATATAATGAATAAAAAATTATGAACTAAAATGTTCCAAAACTATGAAAGGAAAAGGTCACAGAAGACTCAGTGGTGACCTTTTCAAACATGAAGAGACTTCTCTCCCTCTTCCAGAAGCTAACAGATTTGTTGACTTGATCCAGTGACCTATTAACCTGTTAACATTCTCACCAGGGCAGTTGTTTCTACCAGCCCCATGCTGCTCTGTTTGCTCAGGTGACACATCGAAAGTCTGACTGTTCTCTGCAATAGTCCTCTCACTGCAGGCACCAGCTCAGACACACATCTGTGATGTGTGTGTCAGCTCTGTATCCCATTTTCTCTTTTTCTCATATGTGTGTTTGATTTTTTATTTTGAGTATCCTGTGGAAGTTTTAATTCTTTAATAGAGAGCTGACATAATATTAGTTTAAATATACTTTATAAATTCGAGTATTCAAATCAAAAATACCAAATCCACAGGCATGTGTTTCTGTTTAGAGGCAGTCTAATAATGACAAAAGTGAAAGTAAGTTGTGGTCTGGGAACTGTTTTTTCACATGATACTGGCCAAATGACTTTAATTAAAATATTCTGGCTGTTTCTTCTCTCATGCTTCATTTAAATAAGACCTATGGAAGAAAAATTCTCTCCTACACAGTGTTTGCAAAGTACCTAGTGGAACAGGGCATCATTCTGTTGTCTTCTGGAATTTACATTACCTTTGCAAATGTAAACTAAAGAGACTGTAGCTATTGTACATAGAATTCCCTAGTAAAATTTCTGCTTAAAATGATCTTCCTAAACTGTGCATCTCAAATACATTGCAGAGAGCCAGTGTTGATCCCTCACTCCCTATGTTGCACATGTACAAGGTACCCCTGAAAATGCAGGCCAAGACAAGCCAGAGGTTTAATCTTGATCTATAGTAGAAATTCTCCTTATATTAGAAATTCTGCCTAATAGGAATGTAAATCAAATTTTATTTTAATAAGCCTTCTCTATGAGCAAATTGGCACAATGAAGTAATGTATTTTCAGTGTAAACATGTTAACATGATTGGACTGACACCTCTTCATTTTATTTAGGAACTAGCAAAAACTCTGTCTCTAGAATCAACTGTTTTACCAACATAGTGTTGTACCTACAGCAGACATGATGATAGTTATACTAGGTGACATTTTTAGGGCTTGTTATAATTTGCAGAAGACACCTATTCAAGCTATTTGAAATGTTAAGTATATGTTACTGTTCCATGAGCACTTAAAGGTAATATAATCCTGCCTCCAGAGGAAGCTTTTCTTTCCATTCCATCCGTTTGAGCACACTGTGAAATGAACCAGATGAGATGTTGCTATGGCTTAAACTGGCATTATTCCCCTCTCCCCTGTTTGGTTTGAACTCCATCAATTCCCTGTATGGGTCATTTCAGAATGGCTTGAAGACCTGCACAAGGGAGAGGGCAAAGAGGGGAGGTGACATGGAGTAGCTAAGCGTGAAAGGGGCATCTTTTACATCAGTAAAATTTCTGCCAGGTTAAAGTACTTGCAAAACTTCATGTTATCTCTGTTATGATCGTACAGTGTTCAGGGGATGAAGCAGGGGATTATATTTAGGGATCCTCCAGATGTCTTGTTAAAATTTCTAATTCATCTCAAGTTTAATATTGGTCAAAAGTCTTCAACAATCTTTCAGTTGTTTGCATCTCTTTTTGCATACTTGTAAGACATTATCCTGTCACTCTTATTTATGTCACAAAAAAATTTATTACTGTTTTGCCAACAAGCTCTACTCTAGGTGATTCTTCTCAAATTTTTAAAATGAACTCTGCATATTTTAATAATTCCTTGAGCACTACTCTTAATTACTCTTTTTGCATTTTTTTAAGAAACAAATTTTCTATCAGACTGGATCTGCTTTACTGGCTTAATTTTTTTGTGAAGTTGTAACACAGATTACATCATCATAATCACTCAAAAGAGCTGGCTTCCTGACTTTGTGCATTTGCCCTTCATTTGTTTTTTGTATCTTGCACAAACATAAATTTCAACTTTCTTTTTATTCTTGTGATTACTTTTTAAGGACAAAAAGAATTGCTGCTAGTCCTTTTCTGTGGAAATGCTAGCAGGACAATTAAATCAGTTGTTCATACTGAGATGCTATTTTATACTCTGTAGGAACTCTGTAACTACTGAAAATATCAGATTCTAAATTAAGATCCATGCAAGTCTTGTGTCTTCTGATACTGAAGATAAATTCAAGGTGGATAAAGGAAGGAAGGGGACCATTGTTATGCACTGTATACCATAGATTGCATGTTTTACACATCAGGCCATAACATGCTTATCTGGGGTCTAAAACATGGCCTTGCCCATGTGTTACAGTGAGATTGACTCAACACGTTCACAGATGTGTCTGTGAAAAGGAGTAAGGAGTACAAGGTTATTTAAAAAATAAAAGGCCAAGTGTACTGTCTTCCAGTGTGATAGCTGCCACTTTGTGTTCTCTTTTAACAAGAGTTTGTGTTGATCTTTTGCAATGTTTCTGAAGGGTACTATAGCTATTTTGAGGCTGAAATATTTGGGTCTGAGTGTACTTTGGATGCACGGCTGCATCTAATGGTATCCAGTTGCATCATTGCCTTAGGTTGCTTCAGCTATGATCAGCACTGAAAGGGGCTTCAATCTCAAATTATTGAGGAGAGGGAGGGAATTTAAGTTTATAAAGAAGACAAAGCCCTCTAATGTACTTAGGGGATAGAGGGAAGGAGACTTGGAGGGTTTGGGGATAGGTTTGGTAGCTGGGCTGCAGAACCACCTCAGTGGTGCGGGAGCCTTGGCATGGAGAGGGTTGCTATGGCTACTGGCGCTCCATGAGCCAGATGTTGGAATCGGGGGAGGGAAAAGTAGCTGCTGCATTCAAAGTTATGACACTTGCTATGCTTCTGCTCTTTCTTTTAAGGGTTAACTGTCATTTTTCACCCAAAATTGGCTCTTTTGGTGAGGTTTTGTGTGGAATTTAGATACTCCTGTGCCTTCTGTGTGAATTCCTAACTTGAAGTATCTGGCTTTTTGCTTTGGGTTTTTCTTGGAAGGATTAGAAGATGAGAGGAGAGTGAAAGAAGAGAGGGATTTTATTGCAGGGCTTACCCTTTTTTTGCCTGTGTTTTGTTTCTGAAACAGTATATGTAGTGTTTCTTTCTTTGAGGACTAAATATGCCACTGTTTAATCCAAATTAATATGACACAGGCTTGTATTTTGATATCCAAAGTACTGAATTAAATATTATTTGGAGCCAAAAATATTATATAAGTACTTCTTAAAGAATACCCGACTGCCCACTCTGTATCAATGTTCATCTAAATACTGGGTCAGCTTCTGATGGATCTACCGGATAGCTTACGATTACTGCAAGACACTACATTGAGTATGATGCTGACTGAAAACCTTTCAAATGTTCTACATTGTGAAATAAGTAATTTCTTGCAATTACCCAGGAACTGGCAGTTTTATTCACAAACAGAATTTTTCTAAGGTTCAGTGAAAAATGTATATAAAAACAATTGTGATTCTCGCAGTTGATGTATGATCTACAGTGGCCTTCCACATGAATGCTTAGTGATTATTTGAGTGACATGCTTTATTTAAAGAATATAATACCCTTTCTCAAATGCAATGTATTGAAATTCTTGCTCATAGTGAGAGAAAGAAAAGGGAAATAGTCTTCCAGTTAATCAGTGAAAATGTGACTTCTAAATGCAACAATTGGAGCCGGTGATTTGTTTTGTGTCAGTTCCATTTGGTTCAAATAAAATTATCGTTGAGAACTATTTTCTTGATTAATATTGGGAAATATTTAAAAATGAAAAAAATTATTTTGAAAAAATATGCTCAAACATCAACATATGTGTAACCTAGGTATCACATACATATGCGAGTTCACACACACATGTAAATGAAAAGATTTTGTCTTTGTAAAACATTTTAGAATCCAAGAAAGTTAAAACAGTCCATGTATTCTACCTTTGTGCCTACTGTCCATTCCTTAAGTTTGATCACCCATAGTAATGTTCCAGAGGCCTGGAAATATTCCTTCAGGGGTGTGTTCTATTCTCCTTCAGTTATCATTGTCCATGAAAATACCATGCAGATCACAGGAATGCTCAGGAATTTTTGCCCAGTGCCTGAATGCAGTAACTCTGCAGTCAAAAACTCTCACTCAGTAAATGCATAACAGACTGTGAAGTTTTGTGTGTGATAGTAATGACTATATTATAATAATTATGATAGTAATTCTAATTTGTAATCGATGTACAATGGATCTAAAAAGCCAGATTATTTCTAGGTACTTGTGGTGTTTTGGAATAAAAAAATCCCCAAGACACTACAGAAAGGACTCTATTATCTAGTCTTGTAATTGTGATTTCAACAATTTCTAATTGGGTTTGTACATAATTTCCATTACAAAATTCTTTAGTACATTAAAGTCAGAAAATTGTAGGTAGACTGAAAGTGCAGGTGTTAAAAACAAATAAAAAGCCCAAACAAACCTGTAACACGCAGGATTTGGAACTGTGTTGAGGTTTTTTGTGTGTTTGTACATGCGTAGCTAAAGATGTATTTCTTAGGGTTCAACTGAAATTGTTAACAGGGTCAGATCACTGTTTTATCTTCAGGCAATAGTTGGTTTTAAATTGCATCTCCTCTATTATTTTCTCTCTGTGATGTCAAGAGAATATAATCATCTTGGTAACATCAACTAAGCAGTGCTTCTGCAATGGCAGTGAAGTCCAGCAAAGGATTTACCCATGGCATTTGAGCAGCAGGAACTGTGCAAGAACCATCTCTTCAGAAAGCTTGAGAGTCTAAGTCATTGCTCAGGCTAGTGAAAAATTAAATAAGTACATTCATTTTCTTTATTAAATGTCTCTTTCTGTGCATGTTGGGTGTGAGATTTTTGTCAATACAGCTATATCCTGGGAAGTGTAGTAGTAACTGAACCTTAAATCCTTTGCAAAGTCTAGCATATGGTACAGTTTATTTCTTCTCTACAGATTTCTTGGTGGAAATAACAAAAAATAATTTGTTCCACATCAGAATTATCCTCATAAATATCTCATTGGCTTTTGTTAGGCAATGCTGTCATCCTCTCTTATCTTTTTATTGATACATTGCATATTTTATTGATACATCTTTCTCTCTTAACCACACAAAATTGTAGAAATTATTCAAGAAAACCCCTATGCTGCACAAGGGTTTTATATTCCTCCTATGTAATGTTTCAAAGTGCTAATACAGCATATAGAAATTCTTTCAGCTTTATATTCCATTGATATTATGGAAGTGCGGCTGTCTACAGCAAGGTGGGAGAGGGTTGTGCAAAGACAGTGGTGTGGATGAAGCAGAAGAGGTGGAAAACAGCTCAAGTCTCCAGGCATCAGGACACAGCACAGGCTTCTCCTTTGCTCTTGGTTTCTCCTGTGTGTACCCAGAGGAGATGGACTCTTGCTAAAATACCTACTTTGTAATCCTTAGCTCACTTTGCCCCTTGCACATTATAATTTTCTTGCTGATCCTATTCTGGCTTCTTCATTGCACTGAAATTCTTTCACTTTCAATCCCCTATTGATTTCTTTACGTTGGTGAATTGAATCAACTACAAGTAATGCATGACCAAGTAACTAAAGAATGGATCCTAATTTTGCTGGCAATCCTGTGTAATAGGAGCGCCCATGATTGCCTGTGTTGTGTAAAAATAATTCTAAGTATATGAGCAGACACCAAGGTCAATTTTAGCTCAAACCACAATGACCAAAGAATGCATAAAGTAAACAATGTTAGAGTGTAACCAATAAGCATTGGTTCAATTAAAATAACAAGAGTTTTTTTTCTTTGTCAAGTTAAATTGCATCTCTATGTAAAGTAGCTTACCAATATCGATGAGTTTGAGTTACAAATTGCACTTTTACTGTACCTGTGAAAAATTCCTTTCTCTGAATTTGGCAAAACTGCCTGAATATATGTGACTTTATTCTCTTTGCTTCTCTGCATCTTTTTAGTCAGCTTGTCACTTCTAGCTCATGCATCTTCTGTAGCCATGGGTTTGACAGGTTTTGTCCTTGTGGTGCATGCAGTTTTCCCAAAAGTTTCTTTCTTGTGTATAGCTGCAGTTCATCAGGCCTATGTACAAGCATATAAACAGTATTTCTTCTTATGTATTTTCAAATCTGTTTATTATTTCATGCAAATACTCAGCTTCCCTAATTTTCTTCATATGGTATGTTTTCAAAGAATTAACTATTAGGATGTATGTAAATTAATTTTAGCTTGTAAGATAGTAAGTAGAGTTCTAAGGACTGACTGGGATCTCTGAAATCTTTCCAAATTAATCCTTGCCTCCTCTGATATGCTAAATAGATTGTTACCCCAGTCATGCAACATATATTCTATGCAAAGTTAGAAAATCGTGTAAATGATTAATTTAATTATGTATTGGACAGCCAAGGGCTTACCTCATCTCAGTTAACTCTAGCGCACTGAAGTTAGATCTGTGCACAGTTTTAAGTAGTTAATTTATGGTCATGACGGAGACTGAAGGCTTTATGAAATTGTTCAACATTCAGAATCTATGGTTATTAAAAGTATATAGCTATAATAATTTCTGACATTTTATCGGTTTTTGAAAAATTATAAGAAATTTAATTGAGGAGATATATAGCCCCTTCCAAAATGTAAACATCCTTTGACTCACTTTTTTGGATCAAAGCAATAGCTGTTTAGAAGACAGAATCATATGGCAACTAGCCAAGACCTTCCAGCATGATATAACTAAATTATCAGTCTGTTTAATCAATGTCACATATCCTCTGCTAGAATCAAAATATAGCTAGGATCCAGTTTAAAAACCTGCACTTAATTTGCCATATCTTGTTATTTGATATTTTTCTGTCCTTTTAAGGGACTGCTGAAGTGATGGGTGTCTTTTTCTCATCAAGGTTAGAGATTATGTTGGTGAAACCTGGAATTTATTATTCAAATTGTAATTTGTTGATTGCAGCAGATTAATCTTTCCCAGGTTATAGAAATATAAATCTGCTTTGTGCAGTGTAACAGAGAAATTGCCGACATCTGGTAAGAAGCTCTGAGGGAGTTATTTCCATTTTCCTCAGATCTTTATAGAGGTCTCTCCAATTCCTCTTCACTGACTTTCTTATTTATTACTGTATCCTGCTTCCAGACTAGGGCAATGTCATAATACATTTTAAATTGATTATATCCAAATGGTTTAGCTCTCTTTGAAAATGTGATTTCTCTGTTAGTTCCTGAACGTGCTGGAGAGACCAGGCTATCTCACCTAGCTTTAATATGAGCTTCTGTTCACGTTGTCCTATGATCCTCCTGTTTTCCAAGTGCTTGCATGGAGGATAAAGAAATTCCTTACATTTGTCATAGAGGTTGAAAAGTCTTCAATAGAATGGGTCTCTTATTCATGACAAAAGCCTTTGGGATAAGTTAATTAGAGCAATTCAGCATAAGATGTTATTGCAACACATACAATACGTAAATGACATGATACGTGTCCTTACACAACCTTTTACCTGTTCTTGTATGTCAGTAAAATGCTGAAAGCAAAGCCTCCAGCCTGTGGCCTTGAACAAGGTTTTATGCTTTATAGCCTCCCCCAATCCATGTTTTAGGAATAGTCAGGTTTCCCTCTCCATGTGTGCATTAGACCATTGTGGCTCCTGCCGTTCTCCCTGTGCCTGTCACTGAGCTGTGCTGCCCAGCACCGCTGCTCTTTGATGTCTGGTCCCCAGTCACTATTCAAATTATGAAAGCTGAGCCTCCCGTGGTCCCTGGAGAAGCTCATTCTGGCTCTGGCTGAACTCTGAGTTGGTTCAAAACCAGCTGAATGATGACTTGATTTTGATTTCAGCTTGGTTTAGGATGCACCTCTTGAGCATATTGAAGGATGTATGCATTTGCATCTGTTGCACAAACTACATGCATAATTTTTTTTTTTTTTTCTTCTGGGAGTGTTTAACTCTTAGATGTAAATTATGGTAGAAAATAAAATCACACAATTTCAGTTCATCTTGCAAACCTGACTTTCTTTTAGGACCCTTGCTTTGGTGATTAACAATACGAAAAGGAATGATATTTGACATGTGGGCTACCAGCCACTTTAGTCAAAGAATGATCTGTGTGAAACAGTCAGGAGCCTTTGGTGAAATACACTGATGTACCTGGTACTCTTAGTAATAGACACAATAAGGTTTAATTACCAGAACTTCACTTTTACAAGCAGTGTTTTCTTTCTCGAGTAATTTACGTCTGATCTTCGTAGACTTCAAGCACTGAAAGATATTTTTTTTGTAAGGAAGCTGTATGTTTGGCTCCAATACTTTCTCAGATATGAAAGGGATGCTAGTAAACACAAGCAGTCGTCCTCCAGACTAGAAAATATTTCTGTTGGGTGTTATGATTTCTTGAACGTCACAGAAAATCGCCTGCTGTAATCACTGCAAATACCAAAGCCCTGCCTCTCTCCTGTTGTTTTCAGCTGTGTAGTGCAGTGAGTCCTGAACACCAGTGATAACTTCTTTGAGTGTCAGGGCTGTGTACAAGGACAAGACAGGCTTGCAGCTATGATGCATATGCAGAGGTAGAAAGCTTATTAAAGCACGCTTAGATGTGCTTAACGAGAATCTAGAGTTAGATGCTCTGTAACAAGTAAAACCTGCAAGAAAACCAAGATTTTGAAGGAGTTCAAGTTTTTTAATAAGCTGAGATGCCTTATTTATGAATGTTTAGATTTTTCCCATTGTGAGAGAGGCTACATGTCATGTTTCCAGACACATTGTTGACTGATGATTTTTTTCCAAGAAATACTGGCTTAAGAAGAGTGATTATTATGCACAGTAGGTATAAATGAATTATTTATCAAACATGTTTCTGTTCTCAGTGAAACCACTGTTGATCTGCTTTTCTAAGTGCTTTACTGTGGTAGTCATTTGCACACAAAACAAGTCTTTACTTAAGTAAATGTTTATCTATCACCATTTGTATGAAAAATGAAAGATTACAAACAGAATTAATCATGCTGTTTTGAGTATGTGCTTCTATTTTTTAATAAAAAACTGTATTTGTCAAAAAAGCCTCCAGAAACAAAGAAATAAAATCAGGTGTGGGAACAGCTCTGTTTAAAAAAAAAAAAGTGTCAAAGAAGTTGTCCAGATGATGGGTGGGTAGCAGCAATTGCTTTTAGGTCATCCAGATTGCACTGAAGCATGCTGTCCAGTTTTTACCTTCTCCCGGGTGGAAACCTTTCTGCCTCCCATATCAGAACTTTTTCATTCTTTATAAGAAATAACTAAGAAATGCTTGATTCTGGGACTGTCATCACAACTGATTTCCCTGCTCACTGACTGTTAGCTGTTCAGAGGCATAAAGTGCTATTGTCAGGAATTTTGAGAGGCTTCAGTTTGTCTTTGCTTGGAATGAAAAAAAGTTTTTGCTGCCACATTCATGGTGAAATATTTGAATGCATAAAAAGAGTAGTTAATGAATAATCACACCCTTTTTATAAAGCTTACATAGACAAATAATTCTTAGAGTACAGAACTAAAGCAGTATTTTAATCCTGGAACAAGACATTAGAATTTCAGCTTTTTAGGGAATCATGGAATCATACTCATTTAGGTTGGAAAAGACCTCTCAGATTATCAAGTCCAAGCATTAATGCAGCACTGCCAGAACTGTCTGGTGTGTCAATCTCAGTCTTTTTATATGGAAGTTATTCAAATAATGCCATAGGCACTAAAGGAGAGGATTGAAGGTAATAGAAGGAGTTGGGCAAATAGCCTTCATGTGTAAGAATTTACCTAGAATGGATAGTTGAAAATGAGTTTCCTGTCCTCAAGTTAGCTCAGGCAAGGAGTCTTCTGTATTTTTGCTGATGGTGCACACCTCTCCTGGTGGATTTGTGACAAGATTAGTTTTAGTGTATTTCTTGGTAGATCAGATGAAAATGAAGGGAATCAGGTAGGAAGGGCAATAAGTGAATCTAGATGTGAAACATCAAAAGCACATTATTCAAATTAACAGCCATGAAGAAATCATTCTTCACTCTACCTTGCTTTTTCACTGAATTTCAGAGTTGAAGAACAAAATATGGTTCTGTGGGGGTAAAGAGAGAAAAGCATGGATTTAGTTCCTTAAGGTTGATGCATCCTGGGTAGCTACTACTGTATCTAATCAAGTAAGATGTAACTTAGTCCTCTAGAGATCAGCAGAGACCAAGACTGAGCTATGAATGTTAAGTCAAGGGAAAAAGGTTCATAGTGAAGCTTTCCTTTTAGTGTAATCAAAAAAATTCATCATGATCATAGGGGCTGCACAGACCTTTTAGGAATGAATGAATATAAACCTTTGAGTCTACAAAGAAAAATTTAAACCTATCATTTTTCTCTGAATAATTCTAAATTACAGAGAGAAATGTGATCCTAGTACTCTCAGCTCATTCACTTCCACACGAATGAGTGCCATTGGTGCTCTTTGGAGGCACTGCTTGTATTAAAGCAAGAAGAAAACTTTTCTTTTGAGGAAAGGAGAGAGTGTTCCACCACCCCTCTCCCATCTGTCTCTGGGGAGCTCAGGAGACAGAGGGCTCTCTCAAAAGCCTGGAGATGGGCAGGAGATTGGTTCTGGGGGGTCAGAGCCCAGCACCCAGTGGTAGAAGACTCACATGTGGGCATGTGCTTGAGCAGAGGGAATTAAAACTAACTTTTACCTTACACAAAAGTGAGTAGCCCAAAAGTCAGAACATAGTAATACTGCTTGCATTTCAATTCAGAGTGTTATGTGGTGCCTTGAATAAACGCTCCCAGAATTTACAGCTACATTTACAGTTGCACTAATTGACCCTTTCTGTGATTTGTAGTTCTACTAAACAGCAACGTAAAAAAAACAACCAACCAAAGAACAAAAAAACCCCAAGAAACGAAAACTCCCACATTCTAGAAAACTGTCAGTTGCTAAACGTACATGACGGGATTGTTTAGCCAGGCTTCTTCACAAGCTGTCAGGCTGTAATAGGGAATTTGGAAAAGAGAGATAACCCTTCCTCTGCAAAGTTGATTTTGACAATGAACTTTAATAAAACAATTTGCCTCTTGGGCATTTTCAGATTGTGCATAATCTCTTTTCAGCTAAAGTACTTACTCGATATGCACAGACATATGCAGTGATCTCTGAGATGGAATGAGTTAACTGCAGACAGGGACACAGTTTTTAAAGCACAGCATGATGTCGTTATTTTCCTATGCAACCACAGTAATAAAACCAGACATTATGGGAAGAATATCTTTGTTGCTGTGAGTTGTAAAGAAAAATGTAAGGAATTACTTCAGTGAGGGGAGAAAGGAAGCATCACATTTGACTGGTTGAGAACGAGCAATGGGTTTCTGAGCCTGTGTGTCATGCAAAGGGGAATGAGGTGCAATCAAGTGCTGTGATCTGTGAACCAGTCAGGACAAGGAATGAGCATGAAAGAGCTTTTTTTTTCCTTGCAGCATGATACTCCAGTTATGATGTAAATGGTGATTTGTAAAGCTGCTGCAGGAAGTGACAAATGGTAGTGCTGTAGTTGTCAAGGGGTTCGTTAGCACATACGTGTGTCTGAGCTATAGCAAAAAGATCAGAGTTCCTTGTTCTAATAGGGAAGACTTCCAAGAACTGACAGCTGGTTTCTGATAGCTGCAAGACAATTAAACTAAATCGATGGCATCGTTGGGAAGTTTAAAAAAGTTGACATTATGCTCTGTTAAAAAAAATCCAAGAGAAACTTGACATGAGTTGAAACCTGAAACCAGCAACAGGACTTAGAGAGAGCAAAAGTTACAGTCTTAGGTAGGCATTCAAAGAATAATGAAGTTTGTAGTATCCCTAGAGAGTAAAATAACATAACAGGGGTCTGCATGTCAGCAACTCACCTGTAATCTTTTCTTTAAAAGAATGTTGGGTTTTTGCATCATCATCACCTCAAGAAACATTTTTCCCTGTTGTAAAAATAATTAGTGTGAATGACATGCCCCTGCATGTATCACAAGAGAACATACTGCAAGAGAAAATCAGCAAGGGTTTCTCCATGGTAAAAAAAAAAAAAAAGTAACAAAAAACCTTAAACAACTGAAAATAATGAAGACTTATTGCCAAGAAAGTTTACATATCCAGAAAAATACAGCAGTATTGGGCATTTTAGAATGTTGTGTAGCTAAATACTGGCTGAATTCTGAGTACATGTGGATTGAGGTGGTCTGGAATGAGAGTGCACCCTTCTGCCCTCTCCAGGTGGGGATGTCTGAAGTATAGGTGTGCACAGTGACAAAGGTTGTTCTTGGAAGGAGGAGAATGAGGAAACTGTCTGTTGCACACGTGAAAGCGGTGAATGTAATTTGGAGTTGTTAGCAGTTATGGAAAAAGGCTTCGTGGTTGGTCTTTTGTCCCTGCACAGCGTTTCTGCAGTCTTTGTTAAAATGAAATTTCTTTCCCCTGCGTAGCTCTGTAAATGTGAAAACACCAAGAGAGTTCAGGTAATCTACTAAATGAGTACAGACTGAAATAAGAAGCTTTGCTTTTGCCAGACAGGAACGCATAATAACACTGA
Source organism: Eulacestoma nigropectus (assembly GCA_013397775.1). Taxonomy (NCBI): domain Eukaryota; kingdom Metazoa; phylum Chordata; class Aves; order Passeriformes; genus Eulacestoma; species Eulacestoma nigropectus. The sequence continues at coordinate 163,260 of VZTE01003729.1, forward strand.
AGAAACTGTTTTCACCAAGGGTCAAAAATGACAATGAACTTTTTCTCCCACTATCTCTGGAAATCTTGTAACTTAACACAGATGCAATGCCTGGACATTTTCCCAGAAAGGCTCAAGGAAAATTATTTATTGCCAATAAAAACAACATAGTGTTATTTCCCTGCTGTTGTTAAATTTAGGATTGATGGGATGAATAAAGTCAGGGCATTAGAAACTTCCTATGCCAAGATGCAAACTGAAGGAAGAGTTAATTCCAAACCAGACTGAATATTTAATGGTCTAAGGAAATTATTTTACTATTATAATACACAATAATCTGAAACAGGACAACTTAAATATTTACATTCAGGAGACCACTTTGGAAGGGAGACTCTACCACCTATAAATGTAGTGTAAATCCATTAAAGGATTTTCACACCACAGAGTGCATCTGAAAAGGAGAACTGGTTGTTTGCCAGACTCAATTCCAAGAGCTTAACGTATGGCAACAGTAATAAAATAAGAGAGGTTCGAATCATCAAAAAAATACTGTTTCATTCAATCTGTACCATTTGTGTTGTGGATGTTTCTCTGCTTTTCTTAAGTTTTTGCCTATTTCTTGATGTACTACTTCTAGCCAACTTTTTTTTACCTTTTCCCTAAAAGCAAAGGATTTCCCTTGATAGTAGAGAACTTCTGCAATAGTTACACTGCAATGCTTGATGGTTTATTCAGCTTCGCAGCTGTGAGTAAGGTAGGCACATATTGTAATTTTATCTTGCTATGTCAATAGGTTGAGTAATATAAAATATTAGTATATATTCTGAGAGGTTCTTCATTTTTTCTCATTATTTGATACACTTGTGCAAATGTCTACAAATGTTTGGGAATTGGTATTCATTTCTGCACAGACATACATTAAATTTCTGAAATCAGTGCTTCCTTGTTACAAGGAAATAAGCACTTCGTATCATAAACTTTTGTGGGGTACACACAGAGATATGTTTTCCTATTGTGATGTTTATTCTGAAACTGATGAATATTTGCAATTTACTATAAATATTTGTGGAAAATAGAGTTTCAAGGAATTAAAACAAAACAAAGCTTACTTATATTTCCCACTTTTTTCCTCTGCTATTTGAGACTTGCTTTGAAGTGTGTCAGTCTTTGAGATGTCCAGAGAGAAAAGCCTTTGTAAAACTGCCAGTCAGCTTAACGTCTGGAGTCACCAGATATCCAACTTAGAACCACAAAGGGTTACTAACTCACAATGCTGAGTGCTCTCCAGATGACAGCATCAGGCCTAACATGCACATTCATAAAGATAAAGCGATATATGTTCCAAAAACAAATTCCTTATCTTGCACTACTGAAAGAGTAAAATACATTTTCTAATACCTGGTCATCAGAAGAAATTTGCTCACTGAGTTCCATTAATTTTAGAACTGTAAGCATTTAACAATAGCTTTGAATGGATGTTATAAATTAGTGCCAACACCCCCTTTGGCTCATAGTGAAAAGCATAGTGAAACTTGCACAAGGTCATGCTAGTTCTGCTTTGGGTTTTCCTTTCAAAATTGCTCAATGGAGAAGTACCTCTGTGGCTGCATTTTATAGGATTTCTTATGCATAAGAGCTATAAACTGACTTTTCAGGAAAGCACAGATTCACTCAATTCTGTTTTTTGCAAAAGCTTGAAGAGCACAATCTGGAGTCTTTGCTTCAGTTGCTCATGAGCTCTCCTGCTTTCAGCTAAGCCCTTCCTCAAATCCAGATTCACTGACATTCATCACCCTCACCCCCTACCTTGTTTTCCAAAATCATATAGAAAGTTTGTGATGCCTCCTTTAACTTAAACTTCCATTGTAGCAACACCTACGATGAAGTAAGGAAGCACATTCCTACCTGTTACACTGGTTTAACAGCTTGTGTTGCCTGAATTGCTATTGATTTTAAAGCAGAATATGGGTTGCTATAGCAATCCTGTACTTGAACATTCAAAGGAGAATACCACTAAACCCATCACTTTATAAATTCTACAAACTTAAGTTCCTAGGCTAAAACTTTCAAATATATGTTTTAAATTGCTTTTCCAGTAATGAAGCATTTCACTTGTTGTTAACTTGATGAATTTGTAAAATTAGAGAGCTATGCAGTTTGTGTATGTATCTGACCCAAGATGCTTTCTCCCTGACTGGATTGCTCACAATGAAGAGAAAAAGGATCAATTTCATGCGTGTAGTCTCAGGGCAAACTTGTCACTCGTGGAATAACAATCTGAAATGGGTGACAGTACTCACACCAGCTGCTTGACATCCAGGCAGGTGCAGGAGCCCTAGGAAATGTCACACCATCAGATGCATCTTCAGAGAGCACAACTGGCTCAAAAGCTTTTAGGCACAGCCATCACCCCGGGCCATGGCTGACACCCCAGGCCACGTCAGCCCCTCTCTTGAAACCATTGCTGAGCTGTCACTTTAATAAATGAGTAGCCACTTTGTTTTGATCAGCATTGTCAGGGCTTATTTCAAAAGTGATTCTGATTCCATCATGCAGCCCAGCCCAGTCCAGCCAAAGTCAATTGGTACAATTTCAAGGTGAATTTATTCATTCTTTTATAAAAGTCCTATGCACACATATATGAAGACAGTTGAATAAATTGAAATAAATAGACTTGGAGCTGCATAGTCTCCTGGTAATTGAAATAGTTTCCCCTCAGTGTATTTGTAGTAATAATGCTACCTTTATGAAGACTGGACTGTCTACAGATGGGAAAGTGTGGAATTATCATATTGATAACATATTTGGAAAATGGAATTGGGCCTAATACGTTGAAAAGGATAGCTGAAAGTTATCCTTGCCTTCAGTTTAGCACTGAAGATAAAGTTAGATGAAAGCCTACCGTCAAATGATGCTTTATAATTAATATTTTCTTCCAGCTTTAACTTTTCCTTTGTTTTTAATGCAGGTGTTAACTTTGAGAATGGAGAATCTAATTGGTAATATACGAAAAGTTGATTGCTCCAAAGCATGCTGTATGAACAGCCTGTTTTGTACAATCTAAGGATAGGAAAAAAGTGGAAGAGGTCAAACCTGTACTGTTTTAAATTTTTTCTTGTTTGGTTTCTGTATTTATTGGTAGATCAGATGAGAAGGAGTGTTGCAATACCAAATGTCCATGATCTCTAGTCATATACTTTGTTTCATTAAAAAAACTCCCAACCCTTTCAATGTTGAAAATATTTTCTATTATTCAGAAGAGAACTTAAGCTGAAAAAAAGGCATACAAATATTCTTGCTTTTCTACAGGGAGGAAAATGAATGGAAGTGAGGGAAACAGAAGGCATCAATTAGGAAGCAACAGTTCATCACTCAGGTGGCTTTTCAAAGTTGGCAAGTACATCAGCTATCAGAAGTGCAATTCTGATCTGGGTCTCTTCCAAGTGCTCTCAGCAGATGTTGCCAGGGCAATAGAGGTTTTGGAAACTTTTCAAAGGAGGAGTCACTGCTGTTTGGTTATTATGCTTCTAAAACAAAGCTCTCCCAAAAACCAGAGTAATTATCATGGCCATAAGAGATGACATTCATTCTTTGCTCCTTGGTCTGCTTCAGTGTCACCAAGAGCTGTAATGGTGACAAACTTCCTCTTTGGGATGATGATCCCTTCCCCTATATCTTGGTAGGCAGGAACTTGGAGTGTCACCTTGCCTACAGGTCCGAGGTGGAGATGGGGATTTATCCTTTGCTCTCCTTTCCCAGAAAGAAAGGAGTGTGGGACTGGTCCAGGCTGCAGCTTCTGCTCCACGGGCTCTCTTGTAACAGGGACTCAGATGAAATTTGAGTAACTTAAATGCACAGTGCAGAAGACCCTCCTGACCCAGTGAGAGAGAATAGAAAAGGCATGGGAAGAGCAGGGATTGGCAACAGAGGCCTAGAGAAGGGAAAAGAAAAAGCCAATCAAACACTGGCAGCATGGGAAAGCAGGCAGTAAAGCGAGTGGTACTTAGTAATGAGCATGTACTTAATGGAGTCAGGTGTGATGGATTGAAACTGAGTTGATTGACAAGCTTTTAAGTCAATGCACTTTTGCGAATTTTGCATATTTAAACCCCATGCAAGGGCGGGAAGCTCTTCTCTGGTTCCCGGTCTCCTGAAGGAGGAGGGGGGGCCTCCAAGCCTCCAGGCAGCCTCCAGGCCTGGCTCAGGCCCGGCCCCAGCTCCTGCCTGCCCGCCATCACCCCTCTCCCTTCCCTCAGAGCCGTGAGCAGCTAAAACTATCTATGGACTGCCCCACAGCCGAATTCATCCGGCTCGGCTTCTGAAGAAATCAGGAGGGGCCTCCCCTCCCCCTTCATGCAGCCCGGGGGAGCCTCCTCTCCCCCTCCTGCAGCCCGCGCAGACCCAGCGGGACCAGCGGAGCCTCCTTTTCCAGCCTGCACAGCTCGCACCGAACTGAACATCAGCGCAGCCCGTGAGGAAAGACGTGAGGGAGAAGAACATGGAGGCTGCACGGTCAGGGAGAAAGAGAAAGGAAGTCACATGAGACGACGCTGAGATGGCAGCGGGAGAAAAGGGTGTGTGCATTCCAGCGCCAATCTTAAAACCCCTTCTAGCAGCTGCAGAGGACTGAAGTCTTTAAATCATTATAAAAGTATGGGGAGATGAAAATCCATGCCTGTGAGAATTTATGTTGCAACCTGTGAAGATGTAAGAGAATGCCTATGCCAGGCCATGTAGTTGTGAAGCAGCTTTTAGAGGTTTGTGAAGAAGCAGAGAAGCCTTTGTGTTTGGGCTGGAAGAATTCATCTTTAAAAGGACTTGTAACCCCATGTGATGGCCCATGATTGCAGTGTGAATATACTGTGGAATTGTCATGGAAGAGATATTTCACTTCAGTAGATAGTTTCCGGGTGGACTACTGAGTTGTGAAGGATGTCCACGGCATTAGCAGAAGGGAACCTTTTTCCCTAAGCATAAGAAAGAGACTTTTAAGGACTGCAACACTGACCAAAATTGTTACCTTTTGTGAGAGGTGGTAAAAGGAGGGGGAGTGCTGGAGGGAGAAAAGGGAGGGGGGAAGGGGTTTTTGCTTGAGGAGTGCTGGAAGGAAGAGGGTTTTACTTTAACTTCTTATTATTTCTTGTTACTTTTAACTCTGTTAGTAATAAACTTCTTTATATTCTTTAAAGTTTTAGGCCTGCTTTGCATTTATTCTTATCTCACAGAGTGAAATAGATGTGATCAAACCACTATATCAGGGAAGAAAACAAAGTGTTCAAATGTATTTTAGTTTTTTTTCTTACTTTTCATTCTCACTCATCTTCATACACTCTTAATTACCAGGTTAATAATGAGCACACGAATGATTGAGTGATGAGGCAGAACTGTCTAGATGGGGAATTAAAAAAATGGAATTCCAAGTTTTCCACAGAAGTTAGGGTATAAAGAACTTCTTGAAATGTCAGCTCCAAAAGTCCATTTGTTTTATTTCTTTTTGAATCATACCATTTGAAGGCAAAGAAAAGATTCCTGACCTAATAACCTTGCACAGTAAGTTTCATTCTAGAGCAAAATTTTATAGATTGTTTTAGTATTCCTTTAAAAACTGAAGTTTTTATAGTGCCATCAGCTCCTTGACTGAAACAAACTGTGCTGTGCAATAGGAGAGAAATATATGTTTGGGAGATTCATCTTTTTTCCCAAATTTTGATTAGTAGGTGGCAGGACAATATAGCATTGAACTGTATGCAAAGATGACCCAGATTTGAAATATGAATCTGTTACCAGAGTAAAAGATGAAGATGACAGTTTTAATCTCTTCAATCTCATAATTTACTTGAGTTTTGGGCAAGTCTGAAGTGACTGAAGTCTCTGGGCAAGGCTTAGTGATTTGAAAAGCATTATACGCAAATGTGAAATCTGCAAGTTTTAGTTTGTTCTTATCTATAACTTTTACAGCTCAGGGGAACTGATCTACTTTTGGAATGTAAAGAAAAAATTGTGGAGTAGCTGCAGTAAATGTACTGTAATGTATTTCTTTTTCTATATCACTTCTATATGGTGAGCTATACTTATGAAATTGCACAGCCCCCAAGAGGCCACAGCGTGCATGGCAAGCTTTGGTTTAATGCATTCAGTAACACGTTGTTACATGATAACAGTGCAATTAATGTATGGACCCAAAACATTTGCATATTTGATTTCATTGGGTTAGTGTACCTTGGGAGGTATAAATGAAATAATTCACTGTTAATTCTTTCCAAACACTTGCATGAAACCAAGGGCAATGCACTAAACTTGAATGCCAGGGAAGTATTCTGCATCTCAAGTGTCAAAGGTGATGGGTGGATGTTTTTTCCAAATTAAACAAGGCCTCAGCTCGTGACATTTGTTTGATCCATCTCCTTTACTGACTAATTCTCTTGGCTGCTGCAACCCCTAATAGTGAACTACTTCTGAGCCCCCAGGAATGTCTGTCAATTTTCTTTATAAAATTCTGTAAAACAAATCAGTTCTCACTATTCATTCATGTAATACTGCAATTTCATTCTCTTCATCGTAGCTAATTTGTATTTACTTGAGATTAAAATCAGCCTTTATAAATGCCTAAGTATTTCACCAAAGATTAAATAGATCATTCAGAAGTTTAATTTCTCCATCAATAATATAAACATTTTGATCCCCTGAAAAATATCTTTGGAAGCAAGATACATACAAGATTTATGAAATTGAAAAAAATGGTTCAAAAAATTAAAATAAGAAAATAATTTAAAAAAAGAAAGAGACATAGATGCTTCATTTAATTGATATTTTTTCTCTAGTTCTCTCAACAAGACTCACCAAAATGCTTTAAGATATTTTCATGAAATTATTTTGGAATTGACCTATTTTATGTAGTAGTTCCTACGTTATGATTTAGCGGTAAATTCATCTATTTGCCTGAGCACACCTGAAAAGTAATAATGTGATAAGCTCTGCTCCTTTGGTTACTGGATATGCTTAGGCAGCTTTCTTGGGCTGACAACACTGCTAAATGTGTGGTTTGTGGTATGGACATGAACTGAATTGTTAAAATAGTACTGTACTCCAAAACTGTGTTTGGAAACCATTCTGATGCCTTCCTTCTGCTTAACTCTAGATCTGTTTGAAGCCTTATGGGAACTTTGCAGAATTGACTTTTGTCACTGTTTCATTATTTCTTTAATTAGTCATCAGCAAGAATTAGAAAAACCTCATCTAGGCAATAGTGAGCAAAAATACAAGGAAGGTGCCTATTAGTAATACACAAAATCCAACAAATTTTATATAATAGCCTGAGCAATCAGATAAATTATTTTTTAAATCTAGTTGAAGAGAAAAATTAAATAGATGTATTTATTCAACCATGACCATTCTGAGTTTCATGTCCACTGGAGTGTCAGTCCTGACACATTATTAAAAAGATCAGATTAAAATAGGAAGAAATTTAGCTAATGAAACTGCAGGGAAAAAATTCTGTAATGTAATTGCTTATTACAGTTTTCAGCCTCCTGTCTGCCACCTGCCATGCTCTGGTAAACTGTGTTTTAGGAAAGGCCATTATATAATAACTTTTTATATTGTAACAAGATTATGTTTTCTTGCGTTGACATTCAAGCACAAACATTTATAATTAACTCAGGGAATATGCCTAAGCTGTACCTCTTTATGAGTGATATAGCTGTTTTTAGAATGTGTACTGTACCACTGCCCTTTTTAGCTCTATCCTTGGCATGAATAAATGTAAATTTTGTAACAGTATACAGACAACAAAGAAATCAAAAGAATGAGAAGATATGAAAGAGGATTTGCCAGAACTTTGGTTTCATAATTGAGAATTTATCATCAATGAATGTTCTCTGTGATATTCTCCTTGCGAAAGGGTGATTATAAAAATAATGCCATTTACTGGTCCCATACTCTGCACTGTAAAGGGATACCTTGATTTTTCTTGTTATTGTTTACTGTAGTTGTGCTGCCTTACCAAGGGGTGATGGTTCTGGAGATCCCACACATGGCCCCCTATGCCTTGACACTTATTAAGAGATGATGATTTGAGTAGTTTTCTCAACAATGTATTGCTGCCAAAACCATGGTAGTTGTGAAACAAGGTACTTGTTGAAAAATTCCATGAACTGTCTGATATCTAAAGCTGTTTGTTTGGTTTGAAACTGACATTCTGAATATTAGGTTATAAACTCATTATTTAAGCATGCCACAATTCTATCAGGACATGAAATTCTGGAGTCAGCTGGCCACCTACAAGGCCAAGTGTGAGCCAGCTGATAATTGCCTGACAGCTCTCCAGGAATTTCTCACACTTTTTTTCTATGTAGGTAGCATGGTTTCAGTGAAGTACAAGTAATCCAGTCACTGACACTAGAGCTGTGTGTGGGACCAAAGGTGACCTACAAAAATAAATAATATGTGAAGTGGAACCTGGTTTCAAGGGAAAAAGTCTGCTTTTCTTTCCAGAGCTGTGAGGGGATGTCCTTCTCAGAGCAAAACGTCCTTCCTTCAGCACATTGACTGGTCTTTGAAGCTTTTTCTCTAGTGCTAAAGGTCTCTGGCACTGTGGGTTTTAATATCATCATTATCCAACTTCAGGATTTCATAGATCTCCCAATCAAAACATTACTGCATCAGGTACTGCATACATACGTTATGGGGACAACTAACTTAGCTGATGTTTTATAATTGTGCCTTTACATGATGGAGATCTGTGGAGGGGGGTTTGTTTTGGTTGGGGTTAGTTTTGTTGTTGCTAATATCTTTGGTTTTGATTGAGTTTGAGGTTTTTTTTAATTGATGAAACCATTTGAAACTTGTAAAATGCATCCTGTTACTAACAGTATGGAAGGAAGGAAGCACCTCTGTCGGGCTACGGTGGAAGCAGTTGATGCCCCAACATCACTTATCTCATGAGACCGTTGCTTGGTGTTTGAATCCTGCTGAGGCAAATCACAGCTTTTAAAGCAATGACTCAAAGGAAGGTGGTCCTGCTCTAAGGCAAAGTGTATTTTTAGTGGGAATGGGGGGCAGACGGAGGCCTAGGAGACAGGAGAACTGCTTGAGGGCAGTAAACAACAGATGATTAAAGTTAGATGTTCTTTTCATTATTTCTGGCACAAAGCAGTGGGACAAAATTAGTCTTCATAGCTATATCCCTGACTGTCTTTAAGGTGAAAGATTATGAAACTGTTGAAATATTGACACTTTCCATGTTGGGGGGCGGGGGGAGGGCGGGAATCATTTCTTGACTAGGTCTATCTGTGTTGCTTCCCCAACAAACACAGCCTTCAGCAGCACAGCTGTGCACGTTTGTGAGGCAGGTATTCCTCCCTTAGGTGAAATACTTTAGTGTTGCTCTTAATCATCAAGGGTTATATGGCCACGTGTCTGATCAGCAGGTTTTTTTTTTTTAATATTGTGTCTTGCAACATTGTAATATTACATTGTTACAAGAATTCCACAACACGTAGTCGAATTATAGCTACATGAAATGAAGGTGTAGTGGAGATTCACTGCAGGAGTAGTTTAGGCAGGTATTTTTACACTGAAATGTAAATTTCTTTGATGTAAACTTACATTGCTGTAGAAATCAAACTAAACTTTAGATATTTTTGGATCCTACAGCATTCACAAGAGAAAAAAATATTCTAGTTTAAGGCTTGGTATGATTAATTCTGTATGTCAAGAGCAAAATGGTGCATTTCTCTTTTTACAGGAAAAACAAATGACCATCAATTCCAGCACTGACTTCTGATTACAATTTGTCCTCTTTGTTTATTTCACAATTAGTGAACATAGATTAATAATTACAATTCCTGAACCTGATAACTTATGCATTAGTATTTAGCCCTTGTCATGTCTTTAATTTTTGCAATTAATTGTTTTAATAATGGAAAGGTTAATTGCACTATTCATCAGAACTGCTTGCTGTGAAACAGTAGACAAATAAGAATCTTCAAAGATAAAGGGCAAACTGAGTGCTCTGAGCTGTCATTCCAGCATGGGAAACTCACTGAAACACCCTGGCAGGTTTACTCAGTTGCTGAGATCTTGGGCAAGAAAACTCATTCCATTCAGACAAAGAGAATTGTACCAAATCACAGGTCATTAAAAACACCCAAACAAGCAACATGTTACAGAACAATATGTGATGTTCTCAGGTCTGCATTGTGGCGTGGTCCACAGGCACCCACTGCTCTTCAGCTTGCTCTGAATGCTGGTGAAAACACACTTAGAATGTGCTTCCAGGCTTCTCAGGACTCCTGTCAGGCCCCGAGTGCTGTTTATATCCTGATTAATCTTTTGTACTACAAGGCCAAATTGTGTTGCTGCCTGAATCTGTCGGCCAGGTGCTGCTCAGTCATTAGACCTGCAATAAGGCAAATGCATAATTAGTGTATACGTGGGGTTGTACAGATACAAAGTGCTTAATGACCCCTTATTCTTAAATAGGAATCAAATATGCAGGTGTACGTAACTGCAAAAATGACCACACTGGGATTTAAGGCCATTTTGATTTATTGAAATATTTGCATAGGAATTGACTCATTAAGGTGAGAAGTGTTTGCCCTGCTATAATGGCGCTAACTTTTCATCTTTTTAGACATATGTAGTAAAGTCAGGAGTAATGTGTGCTTAAAGGAGAAAACAACGTATCATTCTGGAGGCAGTTTGAGACATTTTAACACTGCTCTCTGGTAATCTTCAATCATGTTATTGACAAACCTTGTGTGTTAGAAAATAAACATAAGTAGCTACTAATTTTTGGTAGACCACAGACTTTTAACTTTCCTTCTTAAAGCTGTATTTCATAAGGCTTCACGTGATTACAACTGGACTGCAGAGATGCTTTCTTTATCATGTCTGTAATTAAGGGTGTCTCCATGCAAACACTTTTGATGAAAACTTTGTTCCATTGGCATCAACACAAAACTTCTTATGTATTTTTCTGGGCATGAAAATTATATCTGTTTTTTCTAGTTGCACACTTGTTTGATTTCTCTTTTCTTGGCCCAAAATCAGGTGCTTGACTGCCATTTGCAGCTGACTGGCACTTTTCATTCCAACCACAACACTTTCTCTAAGAAGAAGAATCAAATGCTTTTATTAGACAGCCTTCTGAATTCCAATGCAAATAATTTTTACAAATTGTGCATGTGTGCACATATATATCAAATATATACTACTGTAGATTTTTCTTTCCAGTCTTTTGCACAATTTTTAATCTTCCTGTGACCTCACAGAAGCTGATATTCAATATCTAGGACTTTGAGAAATGCAGAACTCTATTCAGTCACACTTTCCTCTGTATATGATGAAGAATGTAGTTTCCTTGGCTCTTGATGGATGTTGGTGGAGAAGTTCTCAAGTCTGCACCGGGAGGTCACGAAGCAGAAGGGGCAGGAGGCTGCTCTGGGCTGTAGGCTCTGTCCCATGCATAGCTCACACTGCTGGGCAAGTGTCTTCTTTAAATAGCAGGGTCTGGAGAGGTGGGTGGGAAGTGATGCAGAGCTGTGGTGTGTCTGAGTCACTGTCATTGTGCAGGAACAGATGGGCAATGAGGAGGGAGTGATGGCACAGGCTTCCCCCAGGGATGGACCCCAGCTCAGGGAGACGGCCCCTGTGCCTCTCAAAGGAAGCAAACCTTGAGAGTTTCACTACATCTCCACCAAATCTGTGAGTTACTGGTTTATTGTTGGGTTATAAACCTGGCAATAGGCTCAGCCTGCTAATAATGACCCTCTGTCTAACCATAATCTGCAGTCACAACTCTCCAGTTGTAGGATGATGATCTGATTGTGGTCTTCCAGGACAAAACATTTTTTTTCAAGTGAAGCCATGGATGCTCTCACTGACAAGCGTGGAGCTATTCTGGAAGGCCTAGATGTTTCTTCAGTCCACACTGTTCCAGGGATGATGTGGGCTCAGGCCTTGCTCTATAGCCCATGTGGTGCTTTCCAGGCAGGGCTGTCCTTGGGAAGCTCTGAGGTGTGGGTTTTGCAGAGGTTTATCTCAGCAGTCACTGGCGCCCAGCTCTGGTCCTGCCTGGCTTCCTCTCCAGAAATGTCTGTATCACCCATTTTGGAGCAGCATTACTGGAGTATCTGGAATTACTTGCCTGCACATTGCTGGAATTACCTTTTCAGTTATGGAATAGTGAGAAAAACATGCTTTTAGGTCATTCTTGATCTTGTCTGTTACGAAGAATTTTGATGAATGCATAGATGTTATCCTAATGAAAGAACACAAGTACCAAAAATAAATTTAACACCTATTTTCCAAAGAGAAATAGTACTGCTTTTCTTTTATCTAGAGATGAGCTATTTTCTGTGATGTTTTTTTTCTACATCTATAAGCTGCCTTTAAAGGCATCGAATGAAAAACTTAACACCACTTTAAAATAAAGCTCGCATTGAGTATTTCTGGCTGAAATGCTGTTTATAACAACATGCTGCTCATTATACTTGCTTTTTTTCCCTCTGACGCAGTATGCTTACAGATCATATGTCAGAAATTGATCTTTCTGTTATTTATTAATACTTTTAAGTGATAAGCAAAAATTACGTATTGGAAAACATAATAACTACTTGTATATAGCTACTCATCTCCACCACAAATATGGATTATAAGCACCAAACAGAATGTTTTGTACTTTGGCTGTGCTGATGCTGAAGGCATCAGTTAAATTAGAATCCTTTGATATGTTAATTATTTATTGTTGTAAATTATGCATCCTCTAAAATCAAAGAGACACGTAACCTATAATTTATTATTCATTTAACATGAAAATTTGTCTTCATATAACAATTTCTCTGTTAGATATGGAGTTCTGATTTGAAATAAAACCTTTTAATATGGGCTACAGTTAAAACATAAAAGAGGTTGAGGTTTTTCTGAACCTGTAAAATATTCTCTAAGACAATTTAACTCCTACAACTTCCTTACAAAGTTTCTAACTTCACTGGGTGATGGACATTTATGGATTAATTAGACACTGGCTAAAAGTGACTGGGGTTTCACTTGTATAGCCGTTGTTAAAAGATTAGTAGGTGAAAGTGGATTTTGTTAGTACAAGAACTCTGAAGAGCAGCTACATATGTTTTCATACACAACAAATTTTGCAAACCTTGATTAATTTTTACTTTGAGGAGGAAGCTGTAAAATTCTTAGACTGTATCTGACTTGCTCTTTGCATTTGTTTTATTCAGTTTGAAAATTTAGAACAAAATTAGGGATTTTGAGTTCCAAACTAAAACAAAAGGTCTGCACTGCATGATTAGAACCCAGGGATATTTGTATAGCAGTAACAAAATTGTAAGCTTTCCCAAAGCACCATTTCATGTCTTCATTTTCCCCTTTGTGCATTCTATTTCTGTTGGAGCAGAATGTAAAGTAAATGATGTCTTGATTGCTAAGAACTTGGAATTTCTTAGAAACTTTTCTGTTCTGGAAGAGAACAGGAGTGGGTAGGAGAGAGATGGTTTTGTTTCTGACTAGGAAATGGTTATGCATATGTCACACTCATGTACATAACATGTATTGAACACATTGTGAAGTCTCGAGGTGAGCAGAGAAAGAAAGAGGTCATACTGAGTTCTTACTTCTAATGGTTTGTCAGGGAAGAAAAAATGCTACATTGCAAAATATTTTATCAGTCTGAGTTTTAGTATGAATAAAGAAGCATGAACGGAAGTGCAGTAGAACAAATGTAATAGTTATGTTTTTCAAGTTTTTTAGAAGAGTTGCTTTGTTATTAAATAACTGGGGAAATTTCAGACTTGTTACTGCACTTAGAGCTAGTAGAGAGTATTTGTAGTACAATGTTTGGAATTACTCTACATGGAAGTGTTTACACTTAATGTAAAATCTTCATCGTTTCTGTGTAAGAACTGGTTTTGGATACGTGTCCAATTCAGCAAGTATGTGACACCTTCCTTTGATCAGGCCACCAGACCTTTCTTCCTTTGAGTTATAACAAAGGTGTAGCAAAGAGTGGGAGTGAAAGACAAGTTCTAAATTCACTATAAGCAACTCATGTGATCTAATTAGATCAAAATTAAATTGAGATGAAGAGTGTGAGATGAAGGAAAAGTCCCCGGACTACGTTTAAGCATTTAATTTTATTTTTTGTGCCCTTGTTCTGGGCAAAAACAGTGGATAAAAACATCAGCATCTTTGAGTATCTACTGAACAGTCTTTCCACGGCTGAAGAGGTCCCTTCTTTTATGCTAAGTGCGCAAGACTCATGTGCACATTTCTAAATAAAAATGAAGGACATTTTTGTTAATGATATCCACTGACAATGGGAAACAGAGCCTCTGCCAGATTAAGAAAAAAAGAAACATAGGATGATAACAGTATAGTTCTTGTAACAAATCCTGCATTCCGTGTAGTTTCACCTTTAAGAAGAAGCAGTGCTTTTTTTTTCCTCTATCATAAAACTCTTTAAAGCTGCTTATGTGCACAGTGATTTGGTTGAAGAGAAAAATGATCCAAAATAAGGAAGAGTTTTTCAATAGTTCTTGCAAACTCAGCGGGGAAGCCAAGGTCTGTCAGCTCTATTCTGCATGCGAAATATTTTGAATAGCTCCAGAGCGCAGCTGATGTTTCTAAGGCTTCCTTAAGGAAAGGTCAATGCAAACTACAAGAAGCTGTAGGCAGTAAGTCAAAACGAGAGAAAAAAGTATATTCTTCCATTTTTTGGTTATGTTAACAAGCTCAGCTCTCCAGTGCTTATAATGGCCAGTGTCAAATGAAAATATAGTCAAGCATCTTGTAGAGGTAATGTGGAGGTTTATATACATAAGTGTAAGCTCTCTGTATATGTATACACCCAAGTTTTGGTATAGTTGCCTGCTTCTGTTCTTTTGTTTCAATTAGCAGTTGCTTTTTCTCTCCCTTCAGTAAGTTTTCCTGCTAGCTGACCGTAGTAACAAACTTATCTTTTATGAACTTAAAAAAATCTTTTTTAATGCACTTCCCTATAAAAGGTGTGTGAACTGATGTGTGTTAGCAACTTCTGGTGTTCTCTTTGGTTAATTGCTATTAAGACAACTGTTTAAGATTGGTACATTCTCACAATTTTTTTGTTGAACTCTGCTGTACCTGAATATAATGCTGGAAAAAAGAAATCCCTGTCATCAAATTATTTTTTCCTATAACTTTGTATAACAAAAGGTAATAATGTTATCTCTTAATCTAGGACTATATTCTGTGAAATATAAATCTTTATAATGTTAAGCATTCATATTTATTACATGTTCCATCTTGCTGCTGGCGTTCCTATTAATGCTTCACTTAGCAAGGCAGAAATGATACTTCTGATCTTTATAATGCTAGAAAAGAGTAAAAAAATTCTTTGTACACAATTCATAAGAAAGCATAACTTATCTGTTACAGAGCAGGGAGATTAAATACATGGCCATAAACTCCTTGCAATCATGATGACTGAGTAGAGGCTTCTTCTGATTGCTTTAATAAATCCTTTAAGTATGCTTTCAATCTCTCAATGATTCCTGACAAAGCTTGTATGCTCTTGTTGTGCATCTGCCTACATCTAAAGTTCCAGTTATGAATATTTTATGTGGCTTATCACTGCACTTGTGTCACTGGTTCAGGAGATGCTGCTGTGCCGTTTGTTAGGGCCTGTTAATGCTGTACTAGGCAGAAAAGGGGAGGGATGGATATACAGTTTGGTAAGCTACTCTTTCATTTCCTTTTACAGAAGATATAAAAAATAATGATTGTGAATGATTGATGAGGTGATTGCATTTCACAGATTTTGAGACCTTGGTCAATTAGTAAAATCATTTTAAGGACTTTTTTTATCTTTCAGTGTGCAGGGACGAGGTCAATGGTGTTGAACTGGCACGGTGCTGAAATGGGATACTGGAAAATCTGCTGTACCTGTAACTGCCTGGTTTCTCTCCTGATGTAGGAAACTAAAGCTGAGCACATGAGTGTCCTTGTGAGAACCGCTGTGTTTGCAGTTAACTGTTTTATTTTTAGTTATTAACAGATATTTAGGCACTTAAAGATATTTAGACCCCATCTGTAAGAATACATCAAATGATTGCCACATCCTCCCATCTGAACCTCTCAAGCTCACTTCCATGCCTGCTAAACACATGTGCCCACCTCCAATCAAGTACTCCTATGACACTTACTTGTGTCAATGTGACACAATGTGACACAAATGAATAATGAAATAAAATGGAATTTCATTTGGTTTCCATTTGGGATTCCTTTTCAGCTAGGATTTCTTGCAGAACAACATATTTTAAGTCAACGCTAGTAAATACAAAACACAAATTTTGGACTCCTAAGTGAGACTGTTTTCAAAACTGATTTGGTGGGTTAAATCTCTGGGAACGACATGATTACGTATTTTTTTCCATTATAGATCCTGCAGTATGTGTCTGTAAAATAGCACTTAACCAAGTGGTTTGGGTTAAAGAAATCTTGAAAAGTAATAAATGCTGAAGCAGAATATGCAACTAAACAGTGTAATGACATGCAAATAGAGAAGAAACCACTGTAGGAAAAGTGCTAATGTGTCTGGGTACACGACTGAATTGAGTTCAATAGTTCAATGAGAGCATTACCTGACTCTTTACATTTGATGATGTCATTATATTGGCTGATGCCTACTTTCAGCACATGGAGATAGCAGACCTATGTAATTATGCATTAAATCAAAGTACCACTCACCTTTAGGTTTTTCTTTTTACCTGTCATTATTTGTGTTGGTAGAAAAGAGTTTCAAGAAGAAAGATCATTTGAGATTTCATGAACTTGGTAAAAACATGATGATGAATCTGGAAATTAGAGCTAAAACAAGCCTGCACCTTTTCAGTACCTTAGAGAAACTCCCTTGTAGAGTTGTCAGTGACTGCATTCATTTCTCAGGTCTGTGTTTAATGACCCTTCTTCCTTTAATGTGAACCATTTTCTTCACTGCAGTTTCATTTATTGAGGCATTTGTCCAGAATGTGTTTATTACCTTCTTTCAGAGATTTAGAGTGTATTCAAATATTCAAAATTAGGTCACATAAATAAGCTTTTAGCTTCCTATGCTTTCTGTATTCTCAAAAATGAGATATTACTATATCAAAAGCAGATGGAAAATTGTCTGTTTTAATTTGCTTGTGGTTTTGACAGCTGAGGCTGCACTTAGGTGAACAAGAATAGTTACACATATATCTTAGGAACACAAAATTTGCATTTCCTTCTTGCAAAAAAGAAAGAAGGTGTACGTATTACTTGAATAATACAATGTGTCTAAAGATTTTGGTGAATATCATCAAATCACTAAAGATATTTGGGTGAATATAGGACTATGAAGATAATACTTTCTGATTTTCACAATGGAATGACATATCTGGGATAACGTATAAGATATATAGAAAGTGTATAGGTTCCAGAGATTTCTGTCAGTAAAAGCTAACAATAATGCTAGCTAAAATCTCACAAATTTTCAAGAAATTTACAATATAGAAAATTTCTTTTTGTTTATAATTACACTTTATTCGATTTGAAATACATTGGCTCATAAAATGTGTAAACAATTTTGTAAGGCCTTGCTGGAGGGTTCAGTGTTTGTGGAGTATTAACTGGTTTTCTTGTTTTGTTTTTTTTTTTTTTTTCCTTTTTTACCTACTGGCAATTTAAAATTCAACATGCAATCACATAAGAACTTTCCCATGTTTATATTCTTTGAAATGATAACTCCTGAAATGGAGAAATTCAAAAATTATTGAAGTCAATTACTTATCAAGACAATTAATGGAATAAAATCATAACTATTAAAATACATTTCTCAGCCTCTGAAGTCGGTTGTTTTCTCCAATTTTTAATGTAATTTCATGACCATGAAATTCTACATCCACAATTAAATGTTTTATGTGTCTTCTCAACCAAAAACTGATTGGAGGCCAAATCATGTTATCTCAAGGATCTTAATAAAGTAAGAAAATTGGTTTTGATATCAGTGTTTGTGATGGCTCAGATGAAGAGGAGAGGGCTGCCAGCAGTCACACGGGGCAGAGGGCTCTGCTGGGTCTGAGGGGTCTGTTCTGGGAGAACTCTGTGGGTCTGCACTGGCAGCATACAGAAAGGGCTGCCCTCAACCCAATGCTCCACACAGCCAAGCCTTTTTTGCTCAGGATAAGATCTGTTCTCCATTCTCACTGAAAAAAATTTCCCTGCTGCATCTTCCTCATCCTGCTCCTTCGGTATTTCTGCTAAGCCCAGGATTCCCATAAGTCTGTCTGACTGATTTGCTTCCCACAGTCCTTCCTAAGGCTGTTCCACACATTTGAGGACTGTCCTTTTCATCCCCGGGCCCCCTTTCCTTCCAGTAAGGATGATGAGGCTGTCAGTTCATGTTCAGTGATCCCCCCAGCTGGCAACTTTCAGACTGATTTCTCTATAACTAAGCCTAGGATTTTTCACTGGGATACTGATAGCTCTAAAACAGAGCTGTTATTATTTATTTCCTGCTACTAATAAATCAGGCTTTGATTACTGCACCAAAATTGATTGTGGGGGTCAAAGTGTAGTTGGAAGTACATTTTTTAGGGGTATTATATTTTAGAGGCAATGAATACTGAATTTAATATGCTGTACTTGAAATTTGTGTATATGTTGTAATACTCATGAACATTCTCCAAAGAGAAATATATTAATTCTGAAGTATCCAAGTATGTACGTAAGTGTTAGTTGGCTTAAATGTTTTTCTTAATGTTTTCTGTATTAGTTAACTTTTTGACTGATGATAAAGCTTTAGTAAGTGAAAACAAGGTAGAAGCAACATAAACTCTTCTGGCTTTTTGAAAATATAATATGCACATATAAGGAGAACGATACATAGTGAATGAAACTCCATGACGATGTACTAGACAAGAATTGCTCAATTATTTCCTTAACAGAAGAGCATCCATGGAGTGATTGAGAATATTGCCGCTGCTAACAATAACAAAAACCCCAAAAGATCTCATTCATTATTTTATTGGACAATTCACAATTCTTGAGGTCATGTAACCAAAGTCCTTGGCCTGAGTAAGAGAATACTTGAGATCTGTACTAGCATGGCTGGAAAAGTTTGAGGTAATAAATATTAAAAGCTTCAAACCCAGAAGTCAACAGAAAAAAAAGTGAGCCTGGTATTTGTATCCTCAAAGCTGTTTTGGCATTATAGAAATTCACTTCCTACTCTGTTTGATAGGTAACCATGGGTAGAGGGTTAGGACAGCTATCCTGGTAACTACTCTCTCCTCTTTTTCTCCTAGAAAGAAAATACTCAGACCAACATAACTTTATAATAGTTTTACAGGATACTTTGGGGTCTGGAAATACCTCATAATATGCAGTGAGATAGGTTTTTTTTGCCCACTATTTCTTCCCCACCGCATTCTTGCTCCTTACCATTGTGACTTGAACTTTGTTTAGGTCTGACTTTTATTATATGTCTAGTGAAGAAGGTCCAAGTCAACCAATACTACTACTACTAATAGTGGACAATTATTTCTGTAGTGTTTTAGTTGGAAGCTCAATAATATTTTGAGGTGTTCCTACTGCCCTAACTGAAACATACTCTTGCCTTAAGTGAGGATTCAACTCATGAGAGATTCAGAATAGAGCTTTTGGAAGAAATAGTTTATTTTGTTACTGATTTGACTCAACTAGAACTGCAAATTTCCTTTACTGGAGACCAGAAATTAAGTTTCTTTGGGCTGAAATTTCTTTTTGCCTCAGGGAAAAGATATAGGAAATAATGGAAAAGTTAATATATTTAGGAATTTAAAAATATTTTCCAACAATAATCTCCTGCTGAGCCATGGAGAGAGCCACGCTTGTGGGATGGCTGGCAGAAGGAGTGTGGGCTTGGCTGCTGTGGGGTTACTGACAGAGAGCACTTGTACCTTCAGCTGCCACTGCTAAATCCAACAAGCTCTGTGTGAGCACGTGGTAAAATAAACTGCTTGGATAGTTTGAGGTTGGCTCCTCTTCCCTGCTTTCTGTCCCTATATGTATCCCCAGCTCAGTGGTCGCACTTCACTCTCTGCCATAGCAGCACTTCCCTGGAGGGGATACCACGCTTTGAGCCAACTAGAAAAACTGCAGAGAAGATAGAGATCCTGCTGAACTACTGTAGATTGTCTACTTTGAAAGATTCTTGTCTGACTTGAAATTATTTTATGTGTGAATTTTAAGACACGCAACAACTCATATTGACTTTTAATATTTAATGTAGCTTACATTAAATGTACATAATACTGAAAAGATTTAATTCAATTTCACAGTAGTAATGAGTATACAGCAGTGGATTCTTGCACTGCAGTAAAATGGTTCTTTTGATTAAAAAAAAAAAAAAAAATACTATATTGGTAGCTAATGTATCATTTCCCCAAATAAAATTAGCAGTTATTGTCTAGGCTGCCTCTTATGAAAGCTGACTCTTGTTAGCCACTCCTGCATAATGGCTTGTGGGGGACTGAACAGAAAACCAAACTAATGCAGACATTTTTTCAGTCTCTTAAAATGATTAAAGTTGATGTAAAAGGACTCATTAAAATTGAAAACATTAAGATCATTAAAAAGCCATTAAATCACCTCACTCCTCTGATTTATTTAACAATAACCATATTTTGTGTCTGTTTTAAAGTTACAGACTCCCATCTTTTGTCTCTAATTATTGGCAGTCACCCACCATGCAGCAGGAGGACATGTTCATGACGAATTCATTCTTTTTAAGTCTTCTTTTAGGTTAATTCTTCAGCCTTTGCGGATGCTGCTACTGCAAACTCTTTGGCCAAATGCTTAAACTCAAATATAAACAGATCAGTTGAGATTTGCACAAGTGGTTGCCCACTTAAAGACTAACGGTCAGGGTATCAGGCCTAATTAAAATAACCCACTCTGAATTCTACTATTACCTTAATAGATCATATTTAAGTACAAGTGCTTTGCTTACAAATGACATCAGAATTTGCTGTAAAACCTAAAACAGATTATTTAAAACATACTTCAGCTCCTATAGAAAAACCCTTATTTTCTTTAACCCAACATAGCAATGGAAATCTGAGACCATGGTGAGAAAAAGAGACCTTTATCACAGTTCCCATTTGATGTTGGCCCTTGTCACTGAATGACTCATACACTTTTAAAGATTGACTTTAAATATATCTGCTATCCCATGGAGTTCATGGAAGCTACTCAAGTACCTAATGAGCAAGCATATTTAGAGGTTTTATGTGGAGAGCTAGACTTTTCAAAAGGCCCTTTTATCTTTATGAAAAGGGTCTTAATTTCAGCAAACAAGAATAAAAACAAAATCATTTATGTTTCTTTACTCAAAGGAGGCTACTATTACTTTCAGAAAAATGCTGAAAATGGGTAGAAAATAATTATTTTGGAATGATTGTGCTCAAATTACTGATGGAGCTGTCAGACATACTGAAAGGAATAAAGCCAAGGTTTCATAAACATTTTGCGATTACCTTGTACATCAGTTAATTCTGAAAGGCACATCTTCAGAAAACAAGCTTGACTCAAGAAAAAGTGAGAAGAGTTTCGCAAAATATTTTCTAACAAGAACCCTCAGGAAAACACATATTTAATATCTTCATGCAATTTTGAAAGCCATAAATAAACCGCCACATTCCAGGAGTATGTCTAGTTTGCCTCCCCCAGTGAATGCACTGCCCTGAGCTGCTTCTTAGTAAAACCAGGAGTAGGTTTCAATCCATAGCCACAGTTATGGCTTCTTGTGGGCATGGCAGGGGACCATGCTCCACAGTTCGAGACTGTTTGTAGGATGAATTGACATCCAGCCTCATCTTACCCAAAAGTTCAAGGTTCTTAAGAACATAATTCCCCCAGTGGTTTATATGCAGTGTACATCATGGGCCTTAGGAACAAGACATTTGATAAAAGTTCTCATTTTTCTTAATGACTTGACAGATACTTAACCCCATTCTGTGTCTAATCCTTTCATTCTTAAGACTGCAGTTTTTTAGATCTATTTAATATTTATTGCACTTGTGCTGTGTATTAGTGCTTTCTTTTACACTACAGTTTCCATCTTACCAACTTTAATCACTGCTATTTAAGCATTACTTTCACAGTTTTTTGCTTTGTGATTGTTAAAGCATCAAAACTGATCAATCACACTAAAACGAACTCATTATTTTGAACCGTATCTTATATTATGGACTGAGCTTTATACTTTGAATGTTTTTCTGACATTTCTCTGACAACGATTTTCAAGAGAAAGAATGGTGGATGTAGTAATGTTTTAAATTACAGAATTTAGTGCGAGGTGCTTGTCTATGATAGTTGTAGGGACAAATAACAGTTCTCAGAAAAGAATGCAGATGTTGGACCAATCAGCAAACAGCTGTTAAACAGCAATTTTCCATCTAAGTATCTCTACATGTATATTCTGAATGGTATATTTGGAAATCCAAGGGTAACTTAGAGGCTGCAACTTTAGTGTTTAATAGTAGAAAGGAGTATTTTCAGTTTTGAAAGGGAATGTGCCAGGGGAGCTGCTTTTGGGGAATACTTGATGGGAGGTCTCCTTCACATGTTCCATAATGAAAGAAGTAGAGTTTTAATAGAGAGTTACTCTTTTATGTGCTCTATACAGTGTGATCCTAATAGGACATACAGCACGATTCCCGGATGCTTCTCTAAGATTGCTCAAGTATTTTTGAAAATCTAGATGCGAAAATAAGATCTGAGACTC
Organism: Eulacestoma nigropectus; assembly: GCA_013397775.1. NCBI lineage: Eukaryota > Metazoa > Chordata > Aves > Passeriformes > Eulacestoma > Eulacestoma nigropectus. Next base: position 186,019 of record VZTE01003729.1, read on the forward strand.
ATTGTTAATGGTGAGTTCTATAAGACTTCAGCCATTTAAAGCAGGACAGTATAGCTCAGATCTCACATTTGGGGACTGTACCAGATGATTTATTAAACCCAGAGGTGGTCCCTGGCAGTTTTCTGTATTATTTACTTTACTTTCTCTAAAACAGTCAAGCACGCTATTGGTTTTTCTTCCTGATATTATGCCTGTGCATAATTTTGCTCCTCTTCCTGCAGATCTTTTGGCTTAACATGTAAATCTGCAATGAGATAGGAAGAAAACTGCCATAGGTAAGTGCTTCTTAAAACAAAAGGTACATGTCAATCACTTCTTTCCAGGAAATCAAATGGACTTTTTTTGTCTAGTGTTGCTATAGTGAGAATTCATGGTGTGCTACTGATAAGGCTGTCATTTCACTATGAAATGCTTCTGGCTGGAGCTGTAGTTAAAGCATGATTCATTAGAATACTGAAAAAAAATATTAATACCACTTCTTTTGTATGCTTACATTTTCTAGTCACTGAATAGTGTAGTAGTTAATTACTAATTAACTGAATGCCAGCTGCTGGTTGGGCTTGTGTTAGCATCACAGGACAAATCCTTTCCTAGATGTCATTGTCCTTGTGACTGTGACTTGTCCTCAGAACTGTGATGGCCTGAGGCTAAACTCATGTTCAGTAAGAGAAATTCTCAGGCATTCAAATCTGGGATTTGCAGGGGCATAAATTAAACCAGAATATAAGAGAGGATTGTAGAGCCGAACTTGTCCCATCACTGTGTCCTTTTTTAAAGCTACTGATGTTGTAAAATATAAGAATGCGTGAGTAAAAAGTGCTGGTATGGTGACACCTTGGTAACATTCACGTTGTGTGTGTCAAAGATGCCTGTAGAAAAGAGAGGTAACTTATGAAGACTAAATTTTATGGAGATTAAACCTACTAAAAAGAAGTATGGTGACATATAGAAAACCTGGTTGGATCTCCTTTCACCTGTTGACCCAGGAATTTAAAGCCATGCAGCCTTGTAGAGTTTGGAGAAGGGCTCCTCTTCAGAGAGCAATCAGCAAATGCTGTGCTTTGTTTTAAGTCTGTTTCCATCTATACAGAAATAGTCAGGTTTTACTTGGCAAATTGTCTGTTTTTCATATGGATTTTATTTATAGCACATTGGAATAATCCATAATGTTTTGTCAGTTACTGCTGTGCTATAGTATTGGAGCATAAAGTTTAAGTTTGAGAAGAAAGCCAGAGAAGCATTGCTGCAGAAGAGTTTTGCTCTTCTTCTCCATTCTGCAGAATAGCCCCTGGGTCTCATCATTAATGGTGTTTGTTATAATAAATTAGAGAGAAAAAGAGAGATCAGAGTGTCTTTGCACTGGGCATGTTAGTTGTACATATGACTGATAAGGCTAATAGACTATTTTTTTTACAAGACAGCCACATGAAAAATTGATGTGCTTTGTAACAATTGATATTAAGCACCTCTTCTGCCCTTTGTGAAAATTAAAGTAGCAGCTTTTTCTGTGCCCAGCACAATGCAAGATGAGCAAATTAAAACGTTTATTTTTAAGCTAACTTGTGCCAGCATACTGGAGGAATAGATGCAAGATCATAAATGACATCGTCATAAAGGTGAGGTCCTAATTTACTTCCCAGTTTTATTTCAGCTTACTTTTCCATTGCTGGGAGGCATAAAAGTTACTGAGTTATACTACATTCACCTCACGCTGGTCTCCTATCAAACAGAATATCAGTGGAACACCTCGACAGAGCTCTCTACATGAAATTGTCCTTTTGTATGTCTCATAATCGGCTGCAATGTGACCAAGCATCTGGTGGTGACAAGCAGATGTCTTTGATTTATTGGATAATATCACTGCTTGTTAGTGGATGGTTGAGCAGGAGACTAAAAGAGCATAAAATCAGAGAGAATAAATTATGAAGGCACCGAACTGTGGCATTATAAACTCCTCCTTGTCACAGCTGTGACATCTCCTAGGAAATGTGGAATGAGAGAGACATCCCCTCTTCAAAGACAGTGGCCACTGTCTAATGATTTTGAATAAAATAAAAAAAGCAAACAAACATCCCAAATCCACCAATATCTTGCCTAAAGGGGTGGTTTTCTCCTGCTTAAGCAGTCTGCTTCGAAACAGTCGATCTGCTGAGAAATGGAATTGATTAGCACATAATTCAGAAGTTTGGGGAACGTGAAGGATGCTGGGGTTAAGAGGGATCTCTCTACTGTGAATGGAGATGGTTTTCTTTAAATGCTGTCTAAAAGTTGGATCAGACCCCACTGCAGAAAATATGGGTTCAAGGCTGTGCTTCTCACTTTCAACATTATTAGTCTTGTAAAGAGGACAGTATGCCTGGTCCCTGTTGTGCAGGGTGGTTCCCCATGGCTTGTCCCAGGAAATGCATGGATAAAATGGGAATTAGCTTTGCAGGCTGTGGTGTGCTGTTTTACTTACGGCATGTAGATAACTGAGACGTTCGGGTCTGTTCTGCATTGCAGGTTCTTTGTGGGTTTGACAGGAGGATTTCAATAGGGTAGCTGTGCAAATACATGACAAAAGTCTCAAAATTAAGAGTCTGCAGCATTCTTAAATACACTTGCCATTTTTTATCTGCTTTAAATATCGAGCACTTACCAAATTAAACAATGTATGTGACTGAACACAACGTCTCTGACAGTCCCTTGGGACAGGAATGCAATAGATCTCAGCTATTATTCATTGCTGACAATTATTTTGAGCTGCAGAGCAGTGATAATTGTGACTATTCACAATGTCAAATAAACATTATGTGTATGTTTATTCAATAAATCAACTTGAAGTAGGAAAGGAAGAAGGTACTCACTGTTTCACTCCTGTGCAGTGCTGAGATGTTAAACTGACTAATGGCAACAAGCCACGCAATGATTCAGTAGGAAGCCATTTAAGACTTATAATACCTTCAAAGAATAACTATGGATATGATATATGGAATTGATAGTTTTATGTTAAAATATTTATGTAAATATTTTTCTCCTCAAATGATAGACTAAGAACCAAGTCAATTGGGAAAGTCAAAAGTTGTGTTTGTTTCCATTGACAAGATTAATTTTATTATTTCAGTTGAAATCCAGTGTAAGTTCTTGCAAAGTTTCCTTTAAGCTATTCGATGTTAGATAAGCTGCAGCCATAATGAGGAGAAATTCCTTGCACTTTTAATGAGCAACACCGGTAACTGGTTATGACTTACTGAGAACTGAAAGGAAACTTTTAAGGGTGCCCATTGGAACTATTTTGCTGCTGCGGTTATCTGAGGGTATTAGCCTGGAGCAGATCCTGGGAGCTGCAGAAAGAGGCTGCACAATTAAAAAAGCAGGAAGGAGCTGAGTGGTAGCTCTTAGTAAAGAGAAAGAGGAGCACAGGCTAATGACATGAGACCCTCAGGCAGAAGGAAGTCGGTGTAGTACTACACAGCAGTTACATCAGGATGCCCTAAAACCATTTGTTCAAGGATTTCAGTTTACAAGTGCAAAACCCAGGAATTTTCTGTAAAAAATGTTTGTTCTTGGGATTTTTTGTTGTTGTTTCTTAAATTTCCTAGCATTTAGGAAGAAAGTCTTCCTAATACTTATGATCAAAAATATAATCAAAAGATAGTTGGTACATAACATCACAAATAATAAAATATATCTCATACTAAGAAAGGTAAACTGGGGGCTTGATAACAGTTGCAAAGGGGAAGTCATGATGCTTAATGTTTCAATATATTTCTCAGAGTAGTTCTTTTTAATTTTAAATTATTTTTTCAAGTGAGAGCTGTTCTATCTAATGGATTTGAATGTACTGAATAGATTTCAAAGGATTTCCTTCATGTTCACTTTATTTCTGAAGCAGTTCAGCCTACTTCAGCTTGGAGTTACAAAATGGAACAAAGAGGAAAATCTCCATAAAATATGCATACAGTTTTTAGTAATGAGTTCCAAAAAACTCTCCCATAAATAAGAACTGCTGATCACATCCTTGAGTGGATTTTCTGTAAGAAGAAAAGCATGACACCTTGAGACAGAATTCTGTTGCTTTTTAGACAGTGGCTGTGTGTCAGTCAAAGCATTTCTGACAGTGAAAGACATTAAAAAGCCACAAACACACAAAATCTTGAAAGACAAATGACATGGAAGATAGTCTATTAATAGAAAATATAAAAATAAATATGAGCCAAAACAAATGCTTCATTCAGAGTGTTCAAAAAATCAACTTGTCAAAAATGTCATAGGCATCAGGATTTTATTGAATAGACTTCACTTTCTCTGAGGTGTTGCTTCCCATCATAACAAATAGGGGGAAAAAAACCCTAAAAATAACTTGGGTATAGGAAAAGTAAAATACTTAAGAGGAGAGACTTAAATTTTCAAGATGTGCTGCTTCAAAAATAAGAGGTCTTTCATTTAAGAATATAGAACTCAGGAAATATTGACTCAGTGTGCAGTCCCAGCAAAAACTGCAGATAAACTGGGCAGGACACTTAGATATTTCTTGGTTCACCAGCCATACAATGGGAATTTTAACTGTGTTGTCACTTGATGCAAATTTATTTTTCATTTTGCCATCTCTGCAGCTGTTTGCTCTTTGGTGGAAATGTGACTTATGAACAAAATATTTCCACTTGTATTCTTCAGCTGTGTTATGTCCTATCAATGCTTTGTGATTTAGAACTTTTAAGGATAAATGGTTTGAAATGGACATTCAATGAAAGGTCTTTGAACAATTCAAAGGAGCAATAGTTGATTTTAAACAAAATGCATACTTATATATATAGTTATTTGTTTTGAATTATTAGAGAGAATTCTGCCTACTTATAGGAAATAAATAGAACGTATTTTTCTGAAGTTCACAGCCAATATTTATCTTGAGTTTTCTAATGTCGTTTCCTCTGCGGTGATAATAATTTTTTTTATCCAGATAACAATTATTCAGTATCTGTTCCTGATGAGATTATTTTCTAAAAGTGTCCATAAAGAGGTGAATACAAACTGCAGGTTATTATTACATTTTTTATTTAATCACCTGGAACATGCTGGAGAGCCTGTCCATAGCTGAGTGCCTGAGCTGAAAATAGAATGTGGACCTTGGTTCACAGTATCCCAACTTAGCGTCCATTGTCTTGTGCTTGAGGTATTCAGTTTACATAAAATCTTAGTCTCATGAGGTCAGAAGGAAACTGTAAATATGTTTGTTTTAATATATTAGGAGGTGGAAAACTCCTGCAATTCCTGCCTGAGTGGATTTCAAGTCAAAACTATAAAGACATCCATGCTATATTAGCCAATACTTTGGGTATTGAATTATTTGTAGAAAGCTTCAGAAAATGTTAGTTCCTGATTCCAATCAGGGGCATTCTCTGGTTTGTTTTGTTTTGTTTTGTTTTGTTTTGTTTTCTTGCTGCAGTTATATCTATGATTTCCAAGTGATGTGTACAAGTGTCTGCTGCTTATGGGAAAGACATTTCATGAGACATAGGAGAGACCTCAATAACTGTTCAGACAGCTCTTTAAGCTTGTGTTTTTAAGAGTCTGTGAATCACTTTCAATACTGCTCTCATATTATTACTTTTTCTTCCTTTAAATTATTATTTTCATAAATCATGAATAAATTTAGCCAGTGGAGAGATGCTTTTCTAGTGGGCAGTTCAAAGCAGAAATGTGGTTCACAAAGCTTTAAGTTGTTCTCTGAAGCGGTGCACGCCCACTGACTGCATGGCATGTCTAGAGCCTGTACTTATTTTCCTCTGTCACTTGGTGCACAACACTGTCAACACAGTCAATGTCAATATTAGACATGATATTTTCCTTCACAGTTGCTCAAAATGAATGAAACATTCTACCAAGCAAGAATGGTAACATTTTATGCTGGTGTAGCACTCAAGTGGCTGCTCATTTGCTAATAATTACAGGTTTGAAGAAAGTACCTTGACTGAGATTGTCCCAGAGCTGAGCAGCAGAACCACAGTTGCATCTGCCTGGAGCAGTGCAAGCTCCCCCCTGAAGGGCTGGCTGATATGATTCATTAGTAGTTCAGCATCCACCCGATTGCACATATAGGTGGGAACAAATCCCAGAAGTGCAAATACCTACATCAGAGGGGAAAAGCATTTTTAGACTGCCAAGCCCCTTATCCTGTATAGGGTTGTTGGAGAGACTGTTTAACTATATACTATAATTTGAGCTTGCTTTTCAGATCATAGAAAAGGCTCCATTACTATGAGAAAACTTTCACCATCAGGTATTAGTCACTCTTCAGCATCTTTGCAATTAAAACATTACTATTGCAAAGTCCTAGAGGCTTAGGAATAGACATGTCTTGTATACTTGAGTGAATGTAAGTGTAACCATGTGCAGCCACATGTGGTGAATGTGTCAGAACTAACAGCAGGAACTTTGATAAGAGTTCTCCATCAGTAAACCTGCTTGATAGCTCAAGGTCTTTGAATTGTTATTGTAAGTGGCATCCAGAAGGGCTGCTGCAGTTAAAGGTCTGTCAGATTTCCCCACACACAGACTTCCCCAGGGTTTTATTATATTTCAACTTTTCCAAGTTATGTTGGGCCTAAAACTACAGCCAAGAACTTGTCAGCATAGGCATGGTTTTATCTTTCTCCCCTGAATGATCCAATGGCTTAGTTTAAGAATTGGTATTGTGGAGGATCAGGACAATATGTGTGCTTTGAGGTACCCTGGGGTGAGAATCATTAACAGCAATTAGTAAGAATGAGCATTGCTCTTCTGGAAAGGGAGGCAGAACAGCAGATGAACAGGAGACAGGTGAGGAGCAGAGAAATTAAAACTGATTACATGGATGAATGAATTTCTTCAGAGAAATAACACTTTCAGGAAGCTATTTCTGTACGACTCAATATTTGGAAAATGGCAGAACTATTATTTTTTAGTTTGCATCTCCCCCCCAGAATCTGCCATTATCATATTTACCAGCCTTTTCACTGATAATAAGCAGAGACTAGAAGTAGACACAAGAACAGATACTTCTCATTTATATGTGGAATTTTATAGTCGCAGCAGCAAAGTTTCTGGCTTTCTCCTTTAAGACTGGTCGCAGAGGAAGTCAGTAAAAGGGCCTGAAGTTCAGGCAGCCAAAGCACAGAGGTGGTTAGGCTGTTGAGCTGGCATACAGTAGGGCAGGAGAGATAAGGATTCCCTCCCTGTACTGGGAGCAGAAGGAGTAGCAAAGTCATATTTAATGCTGTAGGTAGCACATGTGGGTATCTATGCTGTTCTCACACTTGCACAATAGATTTAGGAATGTTTCTACTGTAACTGCAGAATGACTTCATAAGTAAATTTATGCAGTTGCACAAAAATTAAGATAAACATTTCACAGTTTTCTTGTAATCCCTCCGCTTCATAGATTCATACCAAAATGTGCTGAGCACAGTGGACTGCTGAAATAAGGAAATGGATAGAGGTTTTTAGTCATATGCTCCTCATGAGGTATGGGGTGGGTCAGTGCAGAGAGCCCTGTGACATTAGCTGAAATTTCTCACTGACTCTCTGCGGTATTAAATCATGTTGCTACTTTGGGAACAAAGACAAACATGATGGGTTTTATTCATCTGACATCCCTCTCTCCTGCAAATAAGTGCTGCCTACCAATTTTTCTATGCTGTAATGTGCACTCAGGAAAAAAAAAAAAGCTCCTTAAGAACGTAAGAAAGTCTAAGCACATATTTTGCTGTATTAGGTAAGAACTGTCTCCAGTTCTGCAATGCAAGATACGTTCATTTCAGTGTAAAGGCCTTCAGTCATATTTCATTTTAGTGGTACATTTTTGGTTGAGGAGGGCACTTGAGGAAAAGCACCCTACCCAAGTGCAAAATAGGATCAGCTGTTCCTTGTCAAGTCTTACTTTACTGGACAAGATCACTATACGTAACTCTGGTTCTCTCTCCTGTTAATTTGGTTTCTAGTGTATCTCTAACAATTGTTTGCTGCATTTATTATTTATTATTTTTTAATTCCTATCAGTTTGTCCTGTCCTCCTTTTAATGCTTCAGCTACATACAGACGTATCCTACATGCTTTTTTGTGAGAGGCAAATGTGGGAGGCTGCCTATACGAGGGTTGTGTAGGAATTTAGCTTATTCCTATTAAGTCTGCATGATAAGGGGGCACTAAGCCTGAGACAGTCCCTACATCAAATTAAGCCTATGACAGGATACACATACAGTCCAAACAGATCAAAGGTTTGCTTTTGACCTTCCCTGCCCAAGGCGAGCTCTCACCACACAAATAAATCCTAGATGAAAGAATTTATTCAGCTCTTTAAATCAGGTCTCTTTAAACCCATAGTTCTCAACCTAAATATTGCAACCTATCTATCTTACTGCAGGAGGCAAAACTTATATTTCAGCATCACTATAGACAATACAGACAGGTCACTTTTTCTATGATAGTGGCAGCCTGTCCCAGAGAGGCTGGGAATCAACAAATGGGCCCTGGTGGCCTTTGGTTTGAGTTCAGTTGGTTTGTTTGTGGCATAGATCAGAGGGGTTGTCTGATAGCCTTAATAAACAAAGGGTGACCCGTGAGTTGATGCGAAGAACTATCCTTATCCTCTATGATTTCTATAGCACTTTTAAAAATTGTCAGAACATGAAATCATCACTATCTCTGTACTTTATTCCCAATATAGTCTGGCCATAAAATAAGTGAGAAAACAGCCTTGACGAAGCAGCTTGCTGACACAGTTAGGTTTTATCAATGCCATATTTGAGTTTTGTTTGTGTGTATTTAAATCAGACTGTAATCAACACAGTGATTACACTGCAGCCAGTGAGGTTACCCAGAATAATTCCCAATACATCTTGAAAAGCATCAGGGCCGCTCATACGGAGCAATCCATCCTCTTACATGGAAACCTTCCAAGTTAAGACCTTGGCTTAGGTGTTCATTCTGCTGAAAGAACTTTGATCCCAAGGCACAGTCAAAGTATAAGTCCAGTTTCTGAAGTAATGCCTTGTATCCCTTTATCGCTGTCATTCTTTTCCTTTTGGTGGGCCTTAGGCAGAGGTCCCTCCCTCCAGCTGCTTCTGTCCCCAGTTTTGTGTGTGATTTTTCTCCAGATTTCGAAGCTCTCTCTAGGTCTGAAACACGAAAAGCTAAAATGCCATGAGAGAAACTATTATATTTTTATTAGAGCCAGTAAAAAAAGAGATATTTTTATTATTTTTACAAATGTTTTGAAAGTTGGTTTAATTTCTATCAAAGTTCTGTGCATAAGGAAAAGGTTTTAGCCACAGTACTCTTTTCTGCCCTAGGACTTTAGTATCTTGCCAGGGCTCCAGTCAGGGCAAGGATTTGTTTTCAGAAGACTGTATTTCAAGGCATCTAGAGCAAAATATTGCACAACTTACTGCTGAAATGTTTTATTGGCATTTTACCCTATTTCAATCTGAAAAATATTTCTGATGACAAAAAATGTAGTGGAACTAAAATGCAGTTTTTCAAACAGCTGAGGCATTTTAATGGTGGTTATACCAGAAAAATAAGAATATTGTCCCTTCATTTACCATTGCACAAAAGTGAAAGAATATTGATTTAAATTTAAAAAAAAAAAGTTGAGTCCTTAATGATATTATTTGAATTTGGACATTTATTTTTTCCATATCAAGTAGATTTTCAGGACTTTGAAACCACGGTTAAGGGCTTAGGTTTGGAAAGAATGTAAAAAATATTTTTTTTCTGTTTAGATGAGTAGTTTTATAAGAGCTTTACCAAACAGTTATCAGCTGCAGCTGAGCAGTACAATTTGTATCTGCTTAAAAGTGTAGGGTGGGCAATGTGCAATGGCTGGAGAATCTTCAGCTTTATTTAATCACTTCACTTTGCATTTGAAAAGTAATTCATCATGGAAAGTCAGTGGGGTATAGAGAGCACTAATTGCAGCAAAATATCAAGGACAGTTTTCCTCTGTCTTAATTAAACATTAATGAGTAAAGTTATTTGCAAATGCATGCTGCAGGGATGGACTTATCTATCCAAGTTTTGTAAATACTGACACCGGGTGTCAAAATAAAACACCTTAATTGATTTATACAGAAATAGTTTAAAAGAGTGCACCTGGAGTGATATTTCTCTAGCTTTTTATAGAGTAGTTTCCTGATGAATTATTTATAAAGAAACTTGGCCTGACCTATCTTAATTACACAAGTGATTGTTTCCAAACTAATCAATTTTGTAAGCAAAGTGAATTCTCTCCACTGTCAGTCCTTACTACATCAAGAAGTAAATGGAATAAGAAATGCACCTTTTGACAACAGTTCCTACGGTGTCTATCAGTGTACTGCCAATAGCACCCTTAAAATTACTGGTGAGCTCAACAAAAGACTAATTCTAATCTTGATTTATCTGTGTATTAATGAGAAACTCAGAAAGTAATAAGAAAGACTGTGAAAAATCCAGTATCAGTACCTAATTTTTAGTGCCAAGCCATAGGGCAAATCCAGTAGAGATAGCAGAGAAAGAAGAGGCCAGATTGTTTAGTGTTAAGGGGCCACTGAAAATGCTCTGTAGCAGGTATTCAGAAACATATTAATAAGCAATAGTTCAAATCAAATAAAAAAAAAAACCCTCCCATTCTGTAAGAGAATATTTTAATTCTTTTTTTAATATTTTATATTTATGTAGTTTTCTATATATTTATTGTGATCAGTTCTTAAAACCAAAACAAACAAAAGAGCCAATGACACCTGAAGCTTGTGAGTTAGAGTGGAGGTGTAAGGAGAGACAACAACTGCTGTGCAGCTGGAGGAGAGCACCTGTTGGAGGGAGAGAATGTGAACAGTCTCTTGCTGAGTAGCTGTAGTAGAATGGTGAATGGAAGAATTACAGAAATACTTATTCTGAACTTCTACAAAATCATGTACTTGGTGAGAAAACATGAACAGAGACATAAAGAAGAACTGATTCATGTAAGAGAGAGAAAAAAAAAAGAAATTTAAGTTCTGCCTGAGGAAAGCTTTGCACTCTGTGGAGCCTTCCTTTTTTTTTTTTTTTTTTATAAAACATAATTTCTGTCCGGGATCAGACATATCTTATTATTAAATACTGCTGAAGTTGATATTGCTAAAATTATTTTCATGCATGTCCTATATTCACCACATTCAGCACATGCAGTTTAATTTCTAAACATGCCAATTACACTTTGAAATCTTCCTCAGGTTTGGAGGGAAAAAACCATCATCACGATTGACAAACTGTTTGACAAAATAATTCTCAGAGCAATTTTCAGTGGTTCACTGTCATATCAGAAAAATGTATCAGTACAGTTCCAAAGAGAGAGGTGGCACAACTGAACATTTCCATAAGACACAGACAATAGAATTAAGAGTGACTATATTTCGTTTACCTGTGACAGATATATACTTGGCTACATGATTAGAATTCAGAGTGATTTTGAGATTCTTGGAAAGAGCTTCCCCAAATTATTTAAAATTCATAATTTGCAGCACTGTGAATTTGCAATTACTTAAAATTCCTTTTTTTTGAAATACCTGTATGATTTCAAAATGTGAATAATCATCTCACCATTTGGTCTATAGCAAATTGGTGAACAGGAGCAAAATCCGGAGAATTAGCATAACTAAGAAGATCTGTAGGTCTTAGATCATAAGTTTCTCATCTCAAGCTATCCTACCATTAGGAAAACCTCAGTGAATATTACATTTTTATGTTTTGGGGTGTGTTAAGGTGCCTTCATCCTGTTGCATGCACTTGGATTACCATGAGCAATTCTAATATTAATGTCACAGGACTTGCAGGTTTCTGAACCTTTTCATTTATTTATTTGTTTGTTTTATTTTTGTTTCCAGTGATAAGAATAACGTCCTCCTGCCTTTTTATCATTGCTGTAGCTCTTGCCACACTCTCACAAGAAACCCAGGATGATACTGTCTTCTGTGTCATGCTAAATTTTTTTCTTTAATTAAAAAAGAAAAATTACCCAAATCTTTTAATTGGCTATTTCTATAGGCAAGACCATGTTATGTTCCTGTGAGGCCTGGACTGTCTCACAGTTTTTCTTAGCATGGCCCAGGGAGTTGTTTAAAATGTTACACAGAAAAAATTTGGAATAATCAAATGGTCAAGGTCTGTTCGAATAAGTTTGTGCAGTGTGCACTCAAGCAAACCAAGCCATTGCTCATGGGCAACATGGCAGTTTTTATTTTGTTGTTTTGCTTGTGGCGCTACTTGCTTCATGTCTCACTTGATTATTACAAAATAAAGGGCCTTTGTGTGATTATATGAGAACCATCATTGCCTGAGGCTGCCATAGATGTGGACAGACATTTACCACTCAGCTCTAGGAAACACACCTCACCAGCCTCCCTTTTTCCATGGGCTGGAGCCATTTGCCACATTTATTTAGTATGAGCAAGCAGAAGAGAAGCTGGCTTGTCCTGCTGCCTGCAGCTGCAGTTCTACCCTTGTACAAAACATTTATACGGCTCTCATGTTACAAAAATATCTGTATAGTTGCAGGAGGGTAGAAGGTTCTGCTTGTGCTGGGGTGGGAAGGGGGAAAGGCAATTCCTGCAGGGATTTTCTTACACTTGGAGCATTCAGGACAAGACTGTGGAAAGATGGTGAGAAAATAATTTTCCCTTCTTTACATTAAAACATTTTAAGAGACATTCTGAAACAGAGAAACACAAATGATATCTGCTGCTCTTACTGCCATGAAATACATTCCTCTGCTTTTTCCCTGTGCCTGCCTCTTGTGCTGCTAATGAGTAACTTGGAGTCCACCCTCGTTTTATCACTGCTGGTTTGCATACACATCCTCTGTCATTCCCTGGGAGGTTGCTATGACCTTAACTGCCTCATGGGTAGTGGTGCAGATGGATAGTAGTGATCACACGATCTTATGGTTCAACAAGTCTTGGCATTGGCAATAACTCTGAGAGGTACAATATAAGTGCTGTAGCTAGGAAATCACGTGTGCTTAATCAGCACGTGTCAGTATCGTACATTTGCTGTGGAGCTACCATTAAACATGCAATAATTTAGAAAATAGAATAATATGGCAAAATGTAGGCTATAATGGAAAATGAATAGGCAGATTGCCTTCATGTGCAACTAATGGAGCTAAAATCTGATATTCATCATCAGAATTGTCCGGGAAGGAAGTAGAAAAGGAGGGTCAAAGTCTTAGTGTGCTACCATCCCTTTTCCTGCTTCCTGCACCAGCTCACACTGATTAGAACAGACCGATAATCTAAGCTATAAATGGCCTAGACTGTGGTTTAGAGCATCTCTGCATATGCACCAGAGCTTTCATTTACCAATTTTACACACGTTTACACGTGGTCTTCTATTTTAGTCAGGTTTGGGTTGAAAATCTTGCCATATAATTGTGGTTTGAAACTTCTTCCATACGTTATGTTGAACAGATTTTTTTTTTTCATAGTTTTTTTAGGCTGTCACAGCTCAAGACTTTTTGGTTTTCCAGCTTTCCAGCTTTACAGTGTGTTTCCTTGGAGCTTTTCCCAGGTGGACAGATGTATAAGGTATAAGTGAAATGAGAGATCCCCTTTCAATTTTTTAAGAATCTCCATGTTAATTAAAATCTTTAGCTTCATTGTATTGTAAAATCTACAAAGATTGTAATTGACAACATTGTTGCTTACTACTACTACAGCATTTCTAATTGGCAGTAGGTATGGTTGAATACAAGGACAGGTTAATTGCATAGTGATTTATGGTTATGACCATTTATGCTAGGTGTTTAAACATTTAAAACAAGACATGGATGGCAGCAAAAAAAATCGGTTTTTAAAAACTATTGAAGAAGATCTAATTTTTCATTTCCTCATGTATTATGCAAATAATAGCCCATGGTGACATCTACCCTTCAGCAGAAAGGTTTGCAGACACTACCTAATCTCTCTGATAAGCATGTCATTCAAGATGCTATCTCTATCAATACTGGTAGAATAATAAGTGGGTTAGAGAGAAATGGGATTAAGGATGAGATTTGTCAGATTTAATCCAGCACTCTGCCCTTTGCCATGCAAGAATTGAACTTTGGCATTTGTTTACCTCTAAATATTTTTTGTATTTTAGCTTTACTTAGCACTTTGCTATGCAGTTCAAGTTTTGCAGCTGAACAAAGCCCTATTTGAACTAAGGAAGCTGACTCAAGGAGTAGCCATTTCATAGACAGGAGAAGCTTAATATCTATTAACTGTGCAGAGGATTTCTGCATAACATAGCTACCATTTAGATGAGGTGTATGGAAAGTAGCATTTCTGTACTGAAGTTCTTTAAGTACCATGGTGCAAGTCTATAAAGGGAATTGTTTGGGTTTTTTTAATAATACATTTTTTTTCTGTAATTATAGCCATCACTTGGGCACTTTATATTATAGTTTCTGTATAATTTCTGTAGATATATTCATATATTCAGAATAAAGATTTCATCAGAAATAGCCAATGCAGTGTACAGACATGCCTCTGTTGTGAAATGAATGACACTCAGTCTAGAGATTCCTGAGCTAACAGAAACATAGGCCTGGCAATCCTCACTGCTGGGTCCATCTTGCACAGTAGAGCATCCTCAACTCTTACTCGGGTTCAGTTGCTGCTATCAAAATTCTCAAAGTGTTTCAACTCAATGCATTGTGTGAGAGAACTGGACATAAATAAGTCGTTTAATGCTGGTCACCTCGGGGATCTTTGCTGCTTCTTATTTCTGCGTGCAGACTTTCCAAGCCCTGATTCATCTTTCCCCAAGATAAATTTATATTGTTATATTTCAGAGAGTCATCCTTGTAGAATTTTCATTACTTTTGCAGCCTACCTATTTAACATTTCCCTATTTGTACTGGGTGGCCTTACAGAAATTGCCTGCAGCTCTACCACTTTGTCTTAAGTCTGCCTCCTGCCTCTCCACACCCTAATTATACAGAGCAAGCAAAAGGAGGATCTAAAGATCACTCAAATTTTGAAAACAAGATCATCATTAACAGGTGTTTAATTTCTGGTACATTGGAAAATTCCTCAGCAGGAAGAAAGTTTGTGTACATGGAAGCAGTGAATTCTCACTAATCTCAAAGTATGGAATAAGCTCTTCCAAAAGCTAAATTCAATTGCTACTTACTGTTGTCTCCTTCAATTATGACTTGTGTTTTCCTTTTTTCTAAAGTTAATGTATAATTGTATATATATCTTAAAATGACACAAAAAACAGGATGTTCTGTCATTGACTCAGAAGTTCCTAGGTTTTTTTAGCAATCAAATGGTGGGCCTTTAACACCAACATGAATAGAAAAATCATCCCCTTGCAGCACATTTTAGGAGAGTTACAATGGAGAAGTATGACTGTAATGACTGAAAAGATTCCATGAAACCATTTGTAAGATTAAGGCTGTGAATCACAGAGCACCATTCAAATTCAATATTTGGCCTATTTTTGGTGTCTACAGTTCTTATTTTCATTCTGTCCTTGGATAATGGTGTCAGTATAATTGGCACAAGGACCTAAAAACCATGGGCTGTTCTGTTGTTTCTCAGCTCACAGGTGCATTTGCACAAATTCAAAGTCAACCATAGCTACAAATAATTTCCCTTATGGGTTATAGGGCTATGGCTCCAGGAAAGTAACTTTTTCAGAATTAGCTTTTATGGCTGTTTGGTTTCAGCCCTCAAGCTGTAGCTCCTGAGAAAGGGCCAGAGGGGCAGAGTATTTGTACTGCTTGTTCAAGCATCTGGAGTATGCTTTTTCCTCCCCTGAAAGTGCAGCAAAAGGACTCTGCACTTTAATTTGCACGTTGCCAGGCCATAGGTACAGTGCTGTGTTTAAAACCATAGGCTATTCAGACACCAGTGGGGTGTAAACGAAGTTTAAGAATTACTTATAATGCATCTAGAAGGCAATTTTTAATATTTGTGTTAAAACACAATGTAACAAAGTAATGCATGCTAAGTAGGTGTTGGATTCATGTATGTCAACTATATGTTGTGTTACACATAAAAATATTGCAAATATGTAAAAAATAGTGACAAAAAAATCTCTGGAAATTCTTTAGATCAATTCACCTGCATTTTTTTTTTCTCATGGAAATATCCAAGTTCTCTTTCTATGGCAGCGAAGCAAAAGAATAATAGAGCATATAATAAATGTAAACATAATTGCCTACGTTAGAGCAGTTGTATTAGCTGGTAGAAAAAAACCCATAATAGTGGTACCTTGATTGCAGAACAAAGGGGAGAGAGGAGGTGGCTGTAAATTGGCAATTGCTGTAAAAGAATAAAGGAGGAGACTGCTGATAGTGCAAAGCCTTGAAATATATACACAGTTTAAAAGGACTTGGACATCTGAATTGAAAATAAA
The DNA here is from genome assembly GCA_013397775.1 of Eulacestoma nigropectus. Classification (NCBI taxonomy): domain Eukaryota; kingdom Metazoa; phylum Chordata; class Aves; order Passeriformes; genus Eulacestoma; species Eulacestoma nigropectus. Next base: position 202,402 of record VZTE01003729.1, read on the forward strand.
AGCCACAAAACCTTAAAAAAACAAATATCCCAAACTATCTTATCAGTACAGAAATGTTCTCAGGAAAGAAAGACTATGGAGTTAAGTGTGCACTATAGGTAAAGCCTGCAGCAGGGTTTCTGAATTAACAATCAGTCCAGATCCGGAAATATGATGCAAACACTGCAGTTCATCCAGGCCCAGGTGGCTCAGGGATTGGCAATGTCATAAAGAAACTTCATAGGCCAAGAGGTTGAAACTGGAATAGATAAAAGGAAGATATTCTTCTGTGTGAGGGGGGTGAGGCTCTGGCAGAGGTTGCCCAGAGAAACTGTGGCTGCCCCTGTATCCCTGGAAGTGTGGGTCCAAAGCCAGGTTGGACAGAGCTATCCTGGTCTAGCGGAAGATGTCCTGCCCATGGAAGAGGGGTTGGAAAGAGATGTCTTTAAGGTCTCATCCAACCCAAACTGCTCTATGATATTAATGAGGGAAAATGGCTTAGCAAGAATTAACAGACTCTGATTTTGCTTGGTTCAAGGCTACAAAACTCTCCACAGAGAAAGCCAAGGAATCTGAGGGTTCCCTTTGCTTGGGGTCTGAATTTCCTTCAACCACAGCACAGAGAAAAAGCCCATGTACATTACCCCTTATTAACAGGAAAGCCAAAATAAATGAACATTTGTGTATGAAGCACAATTTCCCTGTCTCCCTTAATGCTTTACTATCATTCTACATATTCTCCTCTTCAAGCATCACAGGGGGACCCAGGATATGACAAATTTGGGAATCTGCAGTGAGTAGTATTATTTTTGAGTATCTGCATGACAGACGTTATTCCTATCAATATTCATGTTACTTTTCAACTGTAAGACAAATATGAATAATAGTATCAGCAGCTTCAACTTTTAAGTAATTTTTATGTTTTCTGTATGAGTATTTACTTCAGTTTAAATTGTAAGTTTTTATTTTAAATTTGTTCTCCAAATAATGGACTCCTGGGTAATAAACTGTCATAAAAGACAACGTATATTTTACCTTGTGTTTGTTGTTCACCTTTCATAGTGGTATATGCATTATCTGTCAAGGTAAACAAAGTCTTCAAAGCAGAAATCTACAATTTAATAGAATTCAGGAAAACAATGATTGTACCTTGTCAGTACTCCAGACTTTACTTGTTAATAGTATTTATGTTTCATTTCTTGTTAAATTCCAGTTTTAGTTAATTTTCTTTGCACATGAGTTGTGTAGTGGTACCAAACTTGATGTGAAAAATCCATCAGAATAAGCTCCATCTCACAGACAACCCCTCTTCAAAGCCGGGATGTCCTTATGCCAAGCTGCCCAATTTATCGTCCTTTCCCATTGCTCCCTGGGGAGACTTCCTGTAAGCACTAATCCCTTCCATGACTGATGGTACAATGAGAGAGCTGGAGGTTAAGGGGCGGGAACAAGACAGAGCTAGAAAATGATCCCTTCCTTTACTCTTGGTATTTAAAGATGGAGGCGTGTTTCTGTTGTTTCTACATTTGCCAGACGGAGTGTTTGCTGCAAGCACTTCCTACACCTAGACACTCAGCTTGGTTATGTACCACAGATGGGCTCCGTGATTGTTGTCAATTGCAACTTACGTGCGTGGCCACTCAGTGACAAGGCTGTGCTGCTACTCTTTCTCCTCTTCTGTTTCCCTAATTGCATTATCTAAACTTTGAGGGCTTAAATCAGCAATATCTTACTAAAAAGACTGTAAGAACAGAGTGTGTTAAATGAGGTCCCTCTGCTACTTGGGAAACCCATGCTGAGCACCAAAGAAATTGAGCTTCTTGAATGAATAAATAATAAATTAATGTCTAGAACATGCCTTTTTAACTTTCAGTTTTATAGGCTTCATATAGTCTCTAATCTCCATGAAATTTAGAGAATGTCTCTAATCTCCATGAAATTTAGAGAATGTAATCCAACAGATAAATTGTAGTGGACACTAGTAAGCTTATGTGAAAATTTTGAATTAAAATCCTTGTGTTTCTCATGTTAAACTAATTCTTAAAATTAAGATTAAAAAGCTCCTTTGTAATTTGCCTAATGTCCCAATTCACATTTCTTTTTCTTGCAGTCAATTTGAGCAGCTTCTATTATCTTCCAGTTTCAAATGAATCAATCAGCATCTGACACAGCCTTGTGGGTCCTCAGCCATGTTCGCCCAAGGCAATGGAACTGAAATCAAAAGCTACCTCTATGAGTAGGGGGTTATAACTCAACATAGCAAAATAATGTTCTACTCTGTTGAATACAATAAAATACATCATGAATAAATCAGACTAGCTCTATTTTCTGCTGGTTGTGAATTGGGATTTTTAAGCTTATGCGAGGATTTAATCTATCTAGTCCTTTAGGATCTAATTTTTGAAGATGCCTTTCATTGTAGTCTGAAGGGATGTTTGTCCCTTTCAGTTTTATAGCCTGAAGTTTATACTCTTAATTGAAATTTAATAGATTCCCTCAGGTTATGATAACTCCTTATTACAGTTTCTGTGCTCTAGCTTTGTTCAATTATGAGGCCAAAAGCAAAATAAAAATCATCTTTCATTCTATTTCCCCCATTTGGAGGTAAACATTGTATGCCACCTAAGAACATTTCAGAAAATGCTAATGGTTTTTCAAGTGTATTGTGTTCATAATACATTTTGTATTCATTTACATTCAAAATAATCAGTGACAACAACCTCTGACCAGTGTATCTTGCTTGGTACCTGATTTGCCCTTGATTAAAACAAGTGCTGAAAGAATTACTGCTTTGACCTAATTAAATAGAGAAAGGCAAAGGGGCTCTTCAGTGATAGGACTCTGGGGAATTAATCTGCCCAAGTTTTTGAAGCTGTCAAGACAAGCTAAAATGTTGAGAGCTTGCATAGTTGACTGAAGCACAGGTTAACTTTCTAGAATAAAAAATGGAAGGACCTTACCGAACAGAGGAAGTAGAATCATACAGTCATAGAATGGTTGGGGTTGAAAAGGACCTTAAAAATCAGCTAGCTCCAACATTCCTGCCGTGGGCAGGGGTGCCATTTACTAGATCAGGTTGCTCAGGGCCTCATCCAACCTGGTCTTGAACACTTCTAGGGTTAGGACAGGCACAGCTTCTCTGAATTAGCAATTTAAATGCTAGGGATTATGTTCAGTGCAGGTGGTCTGGGTGAAGCTGCAGTGGGAGCTGTAGATTTAGCTCTGGGTGGCAAAGGCCCCAGACTGTGGTTGTGACCTGCTGACCCTTTGCACAACAAAGGGCTCAGGGACCTGTGTCCTGTCCAGGTGAGGGACACCTGGAGACATGGTAGGATGCAAGGACCCACAGACTATGCCATGGTTAAGTTGGGAGGGTATAAACAGGGGTTCCTTTGTTCTGGGTCCCTCCTCAGAGGCATTAGCTTGAGATGTTATTTTGTGGTTGCACCATGATTAAATTATTTTAAGGCTCTGAGACTCTGCTATGGGAAACCCAGGGCTGAGCTGGTAAGGAAATGTGGTCTGACTGTGTGAGTGGGGTGTGCAGGGAGTACAGCAGGGCATCCATGTCCTCGCTGGGGCTGGCCCTGCGAAAGGCCCTTGGGCTCAGCTCAGGTGGTGTGGATGTGACAGCAACAGTGGCTCTTGGATGGTCAGACAGGAAACTCTCCATAACATCAAAGGTAGCAAACCTTGCATGGTTCATCAAATCGGTCCTGTGATGTTGGAGGGAGCAGGGGGACCAAGGGCCCTGCATTAAAGTGCAGCAATGTGCACTGGCTCACCAGCAGAGCCAGTCTGAATTCTGTTAAGCACAGCCCTGAGGTATAAATATGTTTTCTGTCAGGGTGTCATAGGCAGGAACAGGCAAGTCTACCAACTTTCTTGGTAAACCTCCAAACCAAGGGTACCAAAGAGGGAAATGCTGACAGTAAGATTGTGGGTATGTTTCTACCCTCTTCAAGAACTTAGATTTGTAAATTCTTACTAGCATTTGAACCACAGTCTTGTTCATACCTATGGGAGTACCTACAGCATAGTTAAAATGGCAATGTTTTGTTTACAAGGCTGTTACCAATATTAGTTGTGGGAGTAATGGAAAATCTGAACTAATTTAGGTCTAAACAAGGTGTATAAAGAATGAAAGGTCTGATAATGCATATGAAAACTTAAGTTCACCTCAACTTAAAAAGATCCCCTATGTGTCACACAAGGATGTAGGTGTTCCTTGGTGTCACGACAGAATACATCTCGTGTTTATTATTATCTCTTTATACGAGCTATAGTGCTAAGAAATCGGTAGTTAGAACACACACTATTCTTACGGCATAATGATTTAACAGGGCTTTCCTTTTACTGTGGCTACTTGACAGACAAGAGAAGCTGGTGGCTTATACCTGAGGGAACCAATGTTTTCTTCATTTCAAACATTTAATTCAAGACTTTAATACTGGAAGATAGGCATGCTTACTTGACTTTCTTGTAGACTGGCTGTATCTTTTTGTGAATAAACTGAAAATAAATCTTCAGATTTAATTTGCATTTTAAATTCAGAAATACTTCAAAGCAGTCCAGAGTAATGGGATTCATTTGATAATATTAAATGAATTAATTTGTTATTTTCCTGAATATTTGAAAATGTGAGGAATATAACGGCTCTGTGGGAAAAACCGTGCACTACAGTAATCGCAGCAATGAGGTTTCTAAGTCCTGTGTTTTATTGCTTTTGAGTCTGTGCTGGAAAGAATAAAGCATCATCTGGGCCAGAAATGGAAGCTATGAGACATCCTAGTTAGAGTATTTTTAAATCAGTTCTGGTGTTTCTGTGATCAGAGTTCTGTATGTTTTGTTTGGGTTTTTTTTTTCTCTTACTTGTGATCTTCTGGCTGCTAAAGAGCCTTATCCTGAGTAAGCTGGCAGCCAGTGCCCTGCTGGGCTGGGAAGCTCTAGTCAGGCTCTCAAGCTCATCTTAGCCCACAGGTTTCACCTTTTCCCTGGTCTCCTCTCCATCCCGTCAGGGGAGGAGTGAGTGAGTGGCTGCATTCAGTTAAACCATGACAACTTCTGAAATTCATGTCAGAGGCAAGTAGTTCTATCCTCTGTTATTGATCAAGTCCTTCAGAGATTAACTATGTTAATTAATGCCTTTTCCTTAATGCTGAGGGGCTGTATGTTGTCCAGGTCCAATTACAAGTTTGTACATGGTTACAATAGTTAAATATTTCCTGTAAGAAACAGGGGGTGTGTGAAGCAAGTTGTCAGCAAGAGGTGTTAGAGGTGCTGTCAAACTTTGCACAGAGAATATGGCCAGGATGCTGCATCTTGTAATAAATCAGCAATTGTGCAATGGCCATAATAGATTAAGGTCACTTAATGATAGGTAAATATTTAAAAGACTGCTTTAGCTATTTTGTGCACTCACCAAGAAAATCAATCTTGTGAATTGGAGGGAGCTTCAGCTGACATTCTTGGCTGTATGTTTACTAAGAAGATGAATTTGAGTCTTATCAATTCTTTTTTCAGTTGACCAGAATTCTGGTTTTTAATTTTAATTAGGTGCTTTATAACCTGAAAAAATATATACGTATTAAAATTTCATCACAGGGTATTAGTGAGCAAGGCTTATATTTTTACAATAAACTGAAATCAGATGCTAATTGGTAAAAGTGATGCCAGACAGCATCACTGCAGTGGAATGCAAAATTGAAAAATGGCAAGATTGTCAGTGGTTCACCAACCACTGCATTTCTTGCCCCCTGCTTTGGAGGACAGCTGGAATCTACTGTGTTCTGTTGTGTTTTGGGGAGTGTGGTGAGACAGGGTCTCGCCCTGTGCACGCTGCTGGGGCCCTGCCCTGTGCCAGCAGCAGCACAGCTGGGGATGAAGATGCTGGGGAAGTACAGCACTAAAATCACTATAAACATATTTCTGGAAGCAGTGCTGTAGTACTTGGCAGAGCATGGGCTACACAATCCTGCCTACTTACCTGACCTACTGTGGAAGCTGTAGACATGGCAAAAAAAGAAATCTGGAAGCATGAATTGCTGGAAAGTTTGGCACAAATGTTTAATTTTTGCCAAAACTATAAATAGTCAAAATCATATTAAAAACCAGTGGCCATCAGAAGCTACATCAACTCCTTTTTCAGCTGAGTGGTGGCTCACACAGCAACTTTGTCTCTTTTAGCCCTGTTATCTCTCAAAGTTTGTTGTTCTTCAGGTTTTGGTTTGTTTTTTTTAAACTTAAAAATGTATAGGATCTGTGTATACATTGAGCTACAAGGTAGTTGGCAAATAAATACCTGATAATTAGACCCCAAAACAAGAAAAGTGCCTTCTGAGAGTCAGAAAGTACTCTGCTGTACCGAAACTTTTTGCTCCTATGTTGATGCTGCCGCAGGGAAGGGAACCGCTTCCGGCACTTGACTTTTTAGAGAACATTTTCTTATACCTTTTCCCTCTGTACTCGGCCCGTCAGCCAGCCTTTTCCCTTTTTTTCCTCCAAACAGGAGGGGGTGTGCAGATGATGATGGGAAAGGGGAACAAATAGGCTATTTGTTGAGCAAAACAATTTAGATTTTAAGCTGTTATGAAAATTGAGTGTTGAATTTTAAAAACTTAAAGAAAAAACATTTTTATCAAATCTGGAAGTATTTTTATTTTCCTTTTAAAATGTCTGCATTAGTTACATATATAAAAGAGGATTAAAGGAGGTTTTAATGCCAAATAAAATATTTTTTCTGAACTAGAATGAAATTCTTTTCACCTTACAGGACTGAGAAAATTTATTTTGCTGTATTTGCTTTGTGTAAGCCTCCAAAATACCCTCCTTAGATTTCATTGTCACTAAGTGTGTTGGCAGCTATTCATTTCAGGTGAGAAGTAATTCCATGTCCTGTGAAACTGCTTCAATGGAAATAAATAGATCCCCATTTTAGAATGCTTATTTTGTCGAATGATTACATCACTGAGTGCTGTTACTGTTGCACTGGCAGGTTGCTGCCTGGTGTGTTATACTGCCTCAGATAATGCATATCCTCAAAGTAAGCTGGGACACAACTTAGTGGAATGCACCAGTGAATGTGGAGCACAATTTTGACTTTGGAAGCCCTGCCTATAAAGGCATCCCTTCGTGATTGATATTTGCCTTCAGAAATGCTGTAGTGTCCTAGTCTGACGCAATTTTTTGTTTGCTGTTGCTTTGCATTATTATTTTTAGAAAATATTTTAGAAGTAAATAAATGAAAAATGTTGAGTTCTGTTTTGAAATACGTAGTTCCTCAGTTGAGGGGTAACAGCAACATCAGAGACAGAGTAAGCCACTATAGCTGAGGATAACAGATATCTGGGGTTTCTACAGCCTGTCCATATGTAGTAAGTGTGAGTTCAACAAGCCAAGGCTGTTAAAAATGTACTCAGAGCAGAGGATGCATAGTGAGACTATCTTTTACTAAAATGCTTGATCCTCCTGAATAGCAAGGATATTAACTTAACTAATGATCCTTTAAATGGGTATTTAAAATACAATTTAAGCTACTTGCAACATGCAAAAGAGAGGCATCATTTGTTACTGCCAAGCTCACTGGCATGTGGAAATCAGAAAATCATTAGCCTTGATAGAAATAGTTTAATACAGCAGGGAAGAGAACACATTATTCAGGGCAGTTAAATGACAATTGATGCAACTGCTGGCAAAATGCAGAAAAATGAGTGTGATTTAGCAAATGATAAATACTGCACTTAGAACTTATGCATGCATGCAAAAAATGAAAAACTTTCCTCATTATACTACATATCTTACCTAGGAGACAAACTTTTCTAAAATGCAGCATTTACCCACCCTGATTTTTACAACTTTATCTCTCGACAAGCTTCATTCTTTCTTTGTCTATTGCATGCCATATATCCACATAAGGAGTAAACAGTTCCATCTCTCATTCCATAACCACAGAAACACATTAAGAAAGAAGATTTTCACACAGTTTTAACATTTACCAGTAGCAGACTTGAGTCTTGTTCCAGGTGACGTCAGCTGGCTCTGGCACGAGGCTCACCAGTGAACAAACCAGCTCTCATTCTTACACATGTGAAAATTATTTTAGGAATCTCTGGAAGAGATTTTACAGTCAACATAAATGTAATTTCAACTTTCTTAAAGGCCTCTTTTTACCGTGATGATAGTATAAAATGGCATTAGGATAACTGAGGAGCAACTGGAGTCTGCTCCCCAGAGCAAAGCTGTGTGTACTGCTCAGGGCAAGCTGAAGCAACAAACGCCATGTTCAGTACTGGGGGAATATAGCTGCATAGAAATTGAGGTTAGAAAGGGAGAAATTACATCAGTATACACTCAGCCCCTCTCTACCTATTTATCTTTCTAGAACTACAAAGAAAAAAGTATCCCCCTCAAGAAAGAAATAAAATCAGACAGCACACAGACACACACACAGAGCTATACATTTCTTAGCAGAACTCACTGTGTACTTGTCAAATATACTTTTCCGTGTCACTGAATCTCCTCACAAAGGCAGGTTGTTATGTCAGGTTTGGTACTGTGCAAGAGCTTTTCCTACACTCTTGGTTTGGAGTGGCATTCCTGCATCGCCCTGACACAGGGGACCAACACTTGGCCTGTTGCTTTCAACCTCTGCTTTTATCTCTAATTATGTAGTGACAAATTTTCTTCCAAAGAGAAAAAAATATTTTAAACATGTGAGTATTTGCCTGGGTGACTATAGAGATTTGTGCATTGTATGTCAGCTCTGATGGTGGATGAAATATGACAGTAGATTTTTGACTGGCAGGTTTGCACATCTGAAGTCACTCTCATATATAATACTTATACTATTTTATTGCACTAATACAGACAGTGACATCAAGTTGACACCAGGTTTGCACTTTGCTGGGGTTCTGTTTTAGTAAAGACTTTAGTAAAGTGGAAGATGCATTACATCAATGCATCGAAATATTATTTATGATTAAAAGTATCTTGCTGTCTATGAAATCACTTGAAGTAAGGCTGTTGAATATAAGGAAAAGAAAATAAAGGCAATTAAAAACCTTTTATCAGTGCAAAATTTTTCTGGTTAGCTATACGCAAAATTTTCTGAGGTTTTTTTTGTTGTTTTTGTTTTTGTTTAGTCTTTTTTCCTCCCTCTTATTGCATGTATTTGCGATCTTAGAAATCCTCAGAGAAAATAATTTGAAGTTTCTTTAGAGCTACTGTGGGAGTTTGTAAGTGAGCTCAATTTTTGTGCCACACCCCCTGGACTCTCCCCTTCGCTCCCACTTAATTTTTTTAAGTATGATGACTAAATAGCTTTTCCAATTGTGAGGGTTTTGAAAGCAAGACATTGTGAAAAATATGATTTTAAATATTTTGCTGGAAATCAAGGAACAGAAAAATCAATACAAATAATGGATAAAAGCATAGTGCTGTTTCCTTGATACTTTGAGGCATTTAAGTAGCTATCGTAAATGCAAATCAAGTACATGTAAAGGAACCAATGATCTTCACATCTGCAGAAGAATATATGGCTCATTCTAGCTATGGAATCTCTTTAATGGATGCAATCAGAGAAGATTGAAAAAGGTTCTTGAGCTATACATATTTAACCTGTACATTCTTGCCACTACAATGGGCTGCAGTTATCAGGGTGTGCCAGTAAGATTCTTGTTACTTTGTCTGCAGTTTTGTGGGTGTAATTGAGGTGCATATCATTGTGTTTAGACATCTGACTGCTCATCACAATTTGGAAACTCTGGGTAAAAGCCCATAAATCAGGTAGCTCATACTAAAAATATTTTTGTAAACATGTAAGTAGCTTAGAGCTCAAGCATTACCTGCCAGAATTTTCTGCAGCCACTGTGGTTTGGGATTGACAATATCCAGGAAATCTGTCACTTTATGGTCTAAATGATCTGTCTGTCTAAATTTTTGGGAAATGGTGTGCTGGAAAAAAGAGCAATACTCTGGTTCAAAATGTGCTGATCAAGTGCTTGATCTGAGCAACCAAGGCAATATGAAACAGAACACATTTGTTCTCAGGAACAGTAGAAGTAAAGAAGATAGACAAAGGTTTCAGAACTTTTTTTAACAGTCAAATTACAGATGTAGAAATATATTTTCATTGCCTCAGTACATAGTGTCATTTACTTTTCAAGTCCAGTTCAAAAAGGCTGAAGTATAAGACGTTATGTGCATGTGTATTCATCTACAGAGACAAGGCTGTGCTGCTGAATTTGTCAGGATGTTGCCTGCAGCTTTCATGTCAATTGATCAGACCAAAATAAAGTGAGAGTGATTGTACCAGAGCGTAAATCTGCAAGACAGAGCAGTATTCAGGGATCACAATGCACGTGTTTCAATCTCTCTTCTGCTGTAAGTGCTAGGGTTGATCACAGTGTTTTCAATGTAAGTGCCTGCACAACTTCTGTTTCTTCCATTTTTTAGCCCTCCCAAGTAATTTTGAATGTGTTCTTGCAAACTTCCTGAAAATAAATGCCAGCCAGGACAAGCCTGTGTGCCAGAGCGGAGAGGAGACAGCATTTAAACCTTGCACATCAGCTGTCATTGAAACATACCCCATCTGGGTGGTTCTTTCTTGGATAATAATGATCAGGTGGTATAGAGTGAAAAGGATGGATAAGGGTGAAGAAAGAGATGAGAAGAAAACTGCAAGAATGTGTGTGATCCTACAGTCCATGCTTATGCTTATTCTTATTCTTTTGTTGTTTTCTGTTCCTTGAAGGATTTTTGTACCTCAGAAGGATTTTGACCTAGAGTTTGAAAAAATCTGTCAAATGCTTTTATCATTATTACTCTTTTCTTTTCATAACAGTGCTTTTATCAAAATATCCCTGCTAGAAGCTTGGAGTCTATTAATTCTTTTTGTTGTACAGAAATGACATTGACATTTGAGTTTGTTTCTTTAAAATGGAATAGAGTGAAAATCACTTACAAGTCAGAACCAGTATAAACATTATAATTAAAACAATATTTACATTGAGATTGCTTTTGTTTGTCAGATTCTAGTACTGTCTCCCTTATTTGATGAAATTTACCTTTCAAGCTGTACAACTGGAAAGTGTTAGAAAGTGCCTGTAGTACTAGAGAAATCTGCAAAGCTTATTTTAAATTGTTGCTTAATGGAGAAAAATATGTATTGTAGGTCAATTTTTTTTATCTTTTCTTCTACTTTACTACAAAATGTGTCATATGTTGTTCCCGTAAGTTCATGGTTAAGTCATATGCAGAGTCAAGTAGAACTTTTGAGTGTTTCTGCAGCAGCAGATAAAAGCATCAACAGGTGATTCAGCCTAAACCTGAACTGCAATAGCATAGAGTGCCTCATGTTTAAGCACTTGTAGTCCCCATCATCATCTGGATTTCTCTCACACCCAAACAAAAACTGTGGGTTTTGTCATGGACAAAACATATTTTAATGACCTTTCTTGTGACAATGGTAGTGAATGCTCAAAAAAATGGGTCCTTTTTAGGAAAGTACATACTCTTAAGCCTTACAAGTTACCTTTTTAATCAAAAAATATTAAGAATCTTGCTTTGAATTAAATGAAGGGTCTGCTTGGTCCTTAAGCAAATCACAGTTGTAATGTGCAAGAAAACACAGAAATTCAGTTCTCCTTTAATACAGCAATTGGCAGTTCTCAGTCTGTTGGGTGGGAGGGAAGCTGACTATCTTTAGTTTCTGAAGAGCATGAGGGGGTTATTTAGCTTGTCTTTGATTAATTTCTGGCACAACATGACACACATTTGTGCAATAAGAGTGCATCACATCGGAGCTGCTTGTTTGAAACAAGTTCATCTTGTTCCAATATATTGAACTTGAGTTTAAGTGAATGTTTTCCTACCTAGGCTGAGGAAGGTGTCAGAGCAGGGGGAGCGAGGTGACGGCTGTCTGGGAGCTGAGCTGAGTTGTCTGGGAAGAATCCTTCTCCAAAAATAGAGCTTGACATTTTTTCATGTGAATATGGGTAAAGTAAGGTTTCAAGTATGGTGAGGGGTTTGTTTATGTAGGCCTTTTTCCCTTTCCTCGTATGCATCTGGAATGTGGTCACTGAAACAGTGCTTCTGCTTCATCAGAGGCTGGAGCATGTGTGCATTTTATAGCACTCCCTGAACCTCCCCAGCTCTGCTTGTGTGCCTAAAGGAAAGGACCAGATAGACTTATTGCACTAGGCTGAGTTTCTGCAAGGTGAGCGGCTGAGGGAAACACACACAAGTCAAGTAGGTGGGATAAGATACTGCAAGAAAAGGAAATGGATGATGTGAAAGGAGGCACAGTGGCAAGCGATTCATAGCCAGCCTGAGGTTCAGTCCAGCTATTTAATCACTGTCAACTGTTGCTCTGTAATTAAATTATAAATTCTGAGGGTTTAGAATTCTATCTTTACTTGTAACCTTTTTTTTTTTTATAGATAGTGGAAGGTTAGCTACCTCATTAGGGTTTGTTCTAGGCTAGCATTAGAAAGTTGATTTCTTTATATCTATATATAAATATTCATAGATATGCATATGTTTTATTTAGATAAAGGCTGCTACATATATTTGCTAGTTAAATAATAAAACATTGAAATACTCTACCACGTTTTGGCATTCACTGTAACTCAAGAAGGTAATAGTGGTCGTACCAAAGGAAAAAAAGGCACTCCAATTTCTCCTACAGTTAAGATAATTAGCAAGCTAATGCTGCTTCTAGCTTCCATTTCTGTGAAGGCTGCTGAATAATTGGAGACTAGATAAGACTATAACTAGTGAGATGATGAAAAGGAAAAATACCTTGACACTTTATCTGTGCGGTAAATAGTGAGGCAGAAATACAGTTACAGTGATAGCAGGCAAGACCTGCTGGTTGTGAAAATTTAAAGGTTTTCTTTGGAATGTATCTAGTATTGGTTCCCAAACTACCTATTCCATAAGTACTGATGAGCAATTATTTACCTTTTAAGTAATATCACTGCTTAATCTACTAAGAGTTCATTGCAAAGTATCATTTTTATAGGACCAGATTCTGAATACATTTAAGTACTGGTTTTTCTAGTTGTGTTATCTTTTCCATTTCCATCTATTTTTATGTGAAGATGTTAATTTACTGCAACACCAACTGTGAGAAACAAACAAGAACAGTTTCAGTGTGAGTACCTATAGTAATTGAATACTTTTTGTAGATAGTAGTATCGCCAGTCCATTGGAGTTCTTTTTTTTCCCTACTTTCTCACAGTTAGTTGTATATTTCACATTTCCTTTTCCATAAATTGCAGAAGGAACCAGCTTAGTGAATTCTCTTTCCTCTGAAGATAAATGGAATATACTTTCACATTACTTGCAATTAAAAAGATAAGTGAGGATGTTCTATTCGGAAAAGTTTATTTAGCTCATACACTATGACACACATTATCTACAAAATGAGTCTTTTTTCTTTCTGGTGCTCATGGAACTGCTCTTAAGAGTAGGCAATATGGGTTACTAAATCAAAGTATATTAGCTAATGGTGAATAAAGAAAGATAAAGAGAATGGTGTAAAAACTGCATATGCTCAATCAAAACAGAAAATTTAACAGCCAATGACACATGCTCTTAAAATATTATGCATGTGATGGAGATGCTTGAAACTTCATTAGGTTAGAAACTCCTGGTTTTCATATTGTCTTTAAATGTGTTTAGGATTTTTTTTTCTACTTCTGTGACTCTTGAAAGCATATGTTTACATGAATCAGTTCCTGACTCATTAAGAGTTTCAGGTATGGCATAGTACACAAATTCTTTTGGTATCCTACAGCAATTTTTCTGAAGCAACTTTCCACAAAATGTTACATAATTATCTTAATAATTTTGTCATACAAACTTGGTTGTGAAAGCCGAGTTTTCTCAGGACAATGAAAGCTAATATCTCTAAATTTCCTTTAGAAGCACCCCACAGTGGAAAATGAGCGCATTTTACTTCTTATGTATGAAATGAGTAAAATGAACTGTGATTCTTATTTTCTCTTGCTTCTGATGCCTTGGGGTATTTATTTTGTGTGGTCCATCACTGACATGAATAGGATTTGCCATAAAATCTGGAAACTAAGTACAAAGTTCAAATGTTTGCAGTAGTTAATAAACTGTGCTGCTGTTTAACACTTTCACTGGAAAACCATTTACTGTCATGATGGCCACAAAAAAACCTATTGGATTGACCCTATAGTGAAATAATAGCAGAAGTGTGGTTAAACTCATTTGAACTGCCAGGTCTGGAAGTCTGAATTCAATGAGTAATCCTCAAAAAAACAGCAAAGAAAGTCTAGTTCAGAGTTTGAGAAAGGGTGAAAATAAGAAAATTGTTGGTAAAACTGGAGCTGCTGCTGCCTGCTGCACTGAGCCATTCAGCTTTTCTGGTTTCTGAGATTCCCAGTAGGATTCTGTAGACATCCGACTGGAGATTGGAAGGCGATACAGGATGACAGTACAAGAATATAAAAAATTACCAGGGAGTTTCTGAGAACATCTTTAAACAACACACCCCATTTTAAGGTCTTGGGTTTTTTGTTCTTTTTTTTTATTTTCATCAGTAGGTGACAGATTTTGTTTTAAAGGAATGGTTCAAAATATACCCCTCAGGTCGATTAAATTTTGACGTGCCTTTTCACATGGGTAGTGTGAAATCTCCACTCTCACAGCTGAAGAGCTGATCACATAGCTTTTGTGTAGGCAGGAAAATTGAAACAAAACATATTCCTATCACCCCAGCAAATATTTATTGTTTAGTTAAGGATTAAGAAACAGACACATTGAATCTGTCCCTGGAGTCTGGCTTTGGAAATCGGCAGTTGCTTTAGTGCCGTTTTTATTCTAATCAAAATTGTCTGCTTTAGGGAAGATCAATTAAGAGTCACCTTCCTCCAAGAGTCTGGAGGCAGTTTTTGTAAATTCCAAACACCACTGTGAAACAGGTAGAATAATACCTCTTTTACAAATGAGGGAAGTGACACACTTCAGTCATATGCCTAGCTCAAGGTCATTTAAATTGTTAAATTGGTGCCATAGCTCATTAAAAAATTTCCAGTCCCTTTTTCCTGCATCCATTGTATCACAAAGTCTCCAACAATTTCCTCAGCACTCAGGGAAAGTCAAATATTCTTTATTTGAAGACTCTTTTTTCTATAGGTGGCCAGTACTTCCATTAATGTCAGTAGCTCTGTTTTTTGACTGTTTTGGTTTTTTCCTGTTGACTCACTGAGCCTGACTATTTGCTGTCTTAAAGCTCTGCTTTGAGAATTTACCCAAACACCATCCCCAAGTTCTGGGAAATATTTTTCTGTTTGAATGGCACCAAGTAAGTAACTCACCTGTCAAACCTTTCAGAGGGTTTTCACAGAAAACCAGTTAAAGGACCTTATGGTCCTATAAATGTTCTTTTAAATTTTAATGCCTAACAAAAATATGGCCATTCAATTGTCCCACACAGAACAGAGAAATTCCATGCCACACTTGTTTTCTGCAGTTGACAGTTAGCGCTACCTTAATTTTGGCAGTATTTATTAGCGGTGTGTTTTGGTTTTCCTTATTTTTGTTATTCTTTCACTTCTTTGCTTGATGCTCTTTCAAAACTGTGACACCCTGTCTCTGGCTGACAGGACAGGCGAGTTTCAGTCCTTGAGGAATACTCCTTCCTACCTCAACAGAGGAGCATGGATAGAAATCCTGCTCTAGAGAGACTGAACATATCATTTCTTTGGCATGCTTAGCCTTTGCTGGCCAGACAGACACCCAGAAGCCGAGGTGTGCGTGTGGGTGACAGTGCATTGCCCTCTCAGGGCTCCCTCCCCACCTCCAGCCTGTTGTCTCTTTTTTGGAAGAAGCAGAGGTTTACTTCCATATACGAAGAATCAGCGATTGTGCCTTAGATGATTTTACTGCGAAGTTTAATTATTTAAAATATCATTTGAGTTCAATTCGAGCAGCTGTTTTTATAAGTTTCACAATATCATCTATTGTAGCTGCAATAGTTGCATCAGGATTTTTGGGAACTAAGCTCAGTCCCTGCCTGAGTACTTTCTGTAGATTGACTGGCCATATTGTTATTTAGCATCTGACAGAGTAAGGAAGAATATTAGGTATGAAACATTAATCAGGAAATTATGCATTGCTTTCACAATTAATGTGCAACTGGACTTTACTTTGTAATATTGTATTAGCTCTTAACATGCAAATTATTGTCGGTAATTACCTCATTTTTCAGTGGCCATTTGATGGATTGAAGTTTCACGCAGAATGTTCAATGTAATTTAATGCCTCGCAATGATTTGCTTCTTTACTTTTTCATAAGAATCTTAGTTTTTCTTCATCATACATCAGGCATGAAGAACCTACAGCACTGTAAAACCTAATGCATGAAGTTCACTTTTTCAATCCTTTTTACTCTAGAGCTGGCAATTTGGTCAAGTGTTACAGTAAAGATGTCTCTTGCTGCAGTATGTTAAAAAACAAGTAATTGCCCGTGATTCTATTTATAGCTTCACACAAGTGAAGCTGCCTTTGTACCATATGCTTAAAACAAAAGTGAAACAGTAGTCTACCAGGTTATCCTTTTTATTCCCTAATATGGGAATGTATTGTATTCAATAATCTGTGAGCAGTCAAGTAATAATGCTTCAAGAGGAATAATAGAATTATACAATTAATTGTTTAAATGCTTCAGCAGTTTTAAATGTAGCAGTGCTGGCTGCTTGGTTTTTTGTGTGTCTCTAAGGTGTATACAGTTTCACATTATATATCAGGAAGGCATTATCATAACAAATACAATCTATTAGAAGGTCTCTGGCCTATGGGAATATTTTCATGTATGTGAGTAACTCCGAAAATTAAGGTAATTCTTTCTTCATGTTTTCAGATCTTACATGTCAAAATCACAAGTACTTATTATGATCTTTTCAAAATCCTGCTTTAGTAAAACAGCTTCTCTATAAAAGTCAAGCAATATAAAATTGAATGCTTATATTTAAATAGATTTTAACAGATAATAAAGCCCTTGAGATTAAAATGGTTTCATTCACCAAGACAGTTTTCTCTGCACTGTGCAATTTGTGTCACATTATGTAAAATTTCAGAAAAAAAGATTTAAAATAAAAGCACAAATAAAAAATATCTTAGAAAATGAAACCAGAGATGTGCTTTTAGTCCCAAGTCAAATAGAGAATGAAAGCAGGATATGAGATCCTATCTGTAAACACTGAGTTTTTATGACTTGATTTGTGTCCTTTCCTGCCTATGTGGCTTTGAAACTTAAATTTCCAGCTGTACTACCAGAATTTCCTCTCCTTGACATCTTCTAATAGGTTTGTTCATTATTTTCGGGCCTGTTTTGTTAAAATTTTAAGAAAAAACCTATAGAGTTAGACTATGTCAAACACAAATGAGAACTGCTTTTGCACTGGTTCACCAGCACAAAGGTTTGTATCACGTCTATTGTAATAAGAGCTACTGTCATTTTCTCAGAAAAGAATATTTAAATGGGTATGTGAAATTGTGAATCTGAGAAATGTGTTTCTCCCATCTATTGGCAATGTCAAACATTCTGTTACATGAAATTTAGTACCTAGAAAACAGTTTTTGTATACAAGCTATGAGCTAGTGGACTGATGAAAACACCATTTCTTAATAAGTGATGGCAGGAAAATAGATAAGTCGTGATCCCTAACTGACACGCTAATTAATCCATGGATAATCCAGGTTCATGCCTTTATCAAGCATGGTTGGTTGATTTTTTTTGAGATGGATGCACCTAGTTTGGAAGACTTCTCTTTAGGATGATGTTTCTGAGGGAATTTGGCATATATTTGCCAACTAGAACCATGTTTGTATTCTGAGAAGTGCAGGAGCACACCTGATGTGTCACTGTGTGCATGCTGTAGTGCATCTACCGAAAGAAAATTGAGAAAGTTCTCATTAAAGTTAACTTTTTCTCCCTCCCTGCTTTTCCCAGCCCAAAGGTACACCATGTATGGATAATACTAATGGTATTGCACACTTCACCTAAATAAAAATGGAATTAATTTTTAATAACAAAAGAGCAGCAACCATAAAGAAGTTCTGACTCTGTAGTCTGGAGTATGAGTTAAATATGTAGATGGCCATTCAAAATACTGTACTTTGCCCTCATTAACAATCCACTGCCATGTATGTGAGCTATTAATATTTCAGGCCTAAATGGAAAACGAGCAGAACAACCTTGCCAGTTATCCTTTTTCTCAGAACAGAACGAATTGGTTTAAATATCTCTACCAATCTCATTCAAAGGCTGGAAATTAAAGTGGGAATTGAGTTGTGCTATGCCATGCAGAGATGCATGACTTTGCATATGCTGATATCCATGAACTCTGCTGTAAAGTGCCAGGGAGAGCCACTTTGGGTCCAGAAAGTGACACTGAGTGGTAGTTCCTGCTGTTTCTCATCTAGGCAAAACTCCACAGCATTTGTCAGTGCAATAGAAGGTACCTTAAACATCGACTGAAATCAGCAAGAAATTATTTTGATTTTTGCTATACTGTCTCCGTCAGGAATATGACTTGGCAATTTTGTCTGTTCATATGCTAATTGTGGTAAGAGAGTGGGTGCTTGGAATGTGCCTTAATGATGCAGATGGTGACTGTCTCACCCAAGCAATGGTATCCTTGCAGGAGACACGTGCATACTGAAACTCCTGTTTAAATAATTAACTAGGGGGAATCACAGAGAGAAAATAGAAAACTGTGGTCCTTGACGGGTGTTGTGTCTGTTGTTTGCATTTTCTTCAGGCTGTTAGGAGGCATCTGTAACTTTAGGCAGCAGTGACATTCTTCTTTCTATTGGAAAATAATGTAATTATCAAATTGTGGAGGATCTACCTGAGCTCTCTGTTGCCTTTTGTTTGCTGCTTTTTTTTCCTAGAGTAAGTTCTTTTCTCCCTGTTCTTACATTACATGTCAGGTAAAACCATAAGAAATGATCCCATGTTGCTAAGAGTGGGGAAATGATATTTGTCACCATAGATAATAACTCAGGAACAAGCTCTGGGGAAAAATAAGGACAAGGGAAAAAAAATCTGAAATATAGGTAAGAATAACCCGTATGTTTTACTTTAAAAACTATGTTAGTTAAGTTCTATTTTCCCTGCTCTGATCCCACAAGTAATTCATAATATTTACTTCAACTTTAGCTCTCATCCTGCTTTCTCTTTATTGCAAATATATTTGCTATATTAATAAGTTATTTTGTAAAAAAAAAAATTTAAACAAATTAAAGACAATCTGAGAGAAACAGAATTTTGGAATAAAAAATTAGGCCATGGAGTTTTGATGTTGACTTAAATAATTTAGGTAATTACCATGAATTCATTGCACCATGTACCAAACTGATTTGAACAGATAGCTGTTCCATTTTATCAATATTATAAATACCTGCATCTTTTTCAACTCAAAGTCTTTTAAACACACTTGAATTATTGCCTCTTGCTGAAGTCATTAAAGACCAAATACATCAATTGTCACATAGATGCCAATGATGCAATTGTATTGCATAAATTTGTTTTCTGTCAGATAGCAAAATACTCTACGCAAACCCACAGAGCACTGAAAGTCTAACAAAAAATGGATTTCAATCCAGCACAGTGCTAAAGTGTGTCTTCTAAAATATTACAGCAGATTGATACAACATGGACGTTAAAAAAGCAACACAAGGATTAACTGGAAGCTAAAAAGTTTGTCACAGAACAATTACAACAGTCTCTATTGTAAGTAATGGGTATCTAAGACAACAGGAGTTATTGCATTCAGTCATAGAGTAGCTTTCAGGATCATTGCAATTTTTTACTTGTAGTATCAAAATAATTCAATCATATGTTTTGAATTGTTCAGAAAAGTAAAGCAGGTTGTTATGCAACCTTGATTGTCTCCTCCACTCTAGCCACAATTTCTGTTTGGATTACTGACATTTCTTTACCTCCTGGAATGTTCAGAACTGCCAAAATCAAACAAACTGATTGCTATAGCAATGCTGTGAGAGAATAGTTGAGTCTTTTATGCTCAGCAGGAACTCTTCCCTGGAAAGACTGTGCAAGATCATATAATACAACAGAGATGATATTGCAGTGAGGAAGGCCGACCTCATACTGTGCCACATTACCATGAGCGCAGCCAGCAACTTCAGAGGAGTGATCTTCCCCCTCTATTTTGCACTTCTGGGATCACAATTTGAGTGCTGTATCTACTTTGGGCTGCCTAGGACAAGGAAGACATGGACATACTGGAGAGAGCTGGTGGAGGGCTGTTGGGTAATTTGACTGTAGCAGGGCTTTAACATGATCTCCTACAGTCAGCTTAGTCAATTCAGAGAGGTGCAAACTGGTGAAGTGGATGGAAAAGATAGGTGGAAAACAGAGTGGGCTCACAGGGTTGTGATGAGAAGTAGAAATCCAACTAGTGGCCAGGTATTACCAGTGTCATTCAGGGATCCATAATGTTAAATGCCTCTAACATGAGCAGGAGTACATGGGGTACAAAGAGAGACTGGGAGAGCTGTGTTTAAGGATGAAAAGTTAAGAGGGGAAGGGCAGGTATTGATGATGTCTATACTGTTTGATGGGAGAATACAGAGAACATGAAATTATAGTCCTGGAGTCTTACAGTGAGAGCATGAGAGCATGAGAGCAATGGTCATAAGCTGCAACATGATTCTGGCTAGATGTAAGTATGTTTTTCTGATGAGTGTGGTTAAAATCAGATTTGTTCAACAGCATTGCAGTCTCTTCAAGCTTGCTGATTTTCAAAGTTTGACTGGATCAATCTGATCTACTTGAGAGGACTGAGCACAAGGTCCCTTTCAACCTAAATTATTCTATGATTCTATCAAATTAAATACAATGTCTTAATTTATAAAGATAGATTCAAATTCATTGTCAATAATGAAATTCTTTAAATGCAAAATAGTATAGAAATATTTCCATTTATTTTTAAACAAAACATTGGACTGCCTGCTGATTTCAGTGTATGGTCAGTGAAACAGAATTCATTTCCTTCTGTTCGGAAGTGAAGAGCTAAGACATGCAAATAATGTCCTTCATTCAGACTCTATTAATTTTTTGGCAAATTAAAAAAAAAACAACAAGAAAATAAAAGCTAAATGCAATGAACTGAATTTCTCTCCATCAGGTTCCTTCACGCTCTGGTCTCCCTTATTCCTCTGCTTGACCCTCAGTCCAAACCACTCTCACAACTGTTGAGGGGACTGTTGAGTTTAGTTGGCCGTTCAAGTCTCCAGGCACCCATTCCCTCCTCAGCAGATGCACAATGGAGTTCTGAACCATTGGGAAGCTCACTGGAATCCATGAGGTGTTCAGAAGCATTAGGGACATACAGAAGGATCTGAGCCGAACAGAAGCATCCATTCCAGTGACACGTAGGGTGACATGAACTAGAGAATATTGTATCTTAAATCCTACAGAAATATCAGCTTTTCTAGTAGCTAATGTCAGGAGCTAAAGCAAAAAGGACATTTCAACAAATTTGTAGAAGTCACTAAGTAAGAAAGATGAAGGCAGAAGAAAATACAGTAGGAAGTTAAATGTAATTATATAATCAATAAAGGATAATTGCAGTCTCTGTCTAAGGATCCATGAAATGATGTTGCACTGCTGTATCTTTTTGAGCTGATATAAAATGCAATTCAGTTTAAAGAAAACACAGAATTGGGAACCAATTTTTACAATCTGTAAAAGTTTTCAAGATTTAATTTTGTTTGTGATTATTCTAAATTAGGATAAAATCTTCTGAAAAATACATGCTAAAGTGTTGGTAGCCAACACTCAGTATCTTTCTTTCCTACTGTAATTTTTTAAATTGTAAATAGTAATATTTAAAATACTGCCCTTCCCACCAATCATGATGACAGCTCCCTTTTTGCACTTGTTGCATTTTCAGCCAGGCACCTTCATGCATAGAAGATCTGCATAAGTAACAAAAAATATATTCTATTAGAGAGAGAGATAACCTAACTTTTCTGAGCTGTTGGAAGCTTGAGATTCAAGGCCATCTCTGAATAAAACTTTCCAATTTCACATGCCCCAACTCAGTTCGCTGTCTTTTGTGCTCAGAGTTCTCTAGGTCGTGGGAGAACTGATGTGCCACAGTTCTATTTTTCTGCTCAAGTGTACTGCTTAAAGTAGTATTTCATGTACTTATTGGTGCTCAAGTTTATGAGTTTGAGCTCTCTGAGTATTTTCTCTCTTTATCCAAGCTGGCTTCACTTGTTTTGACTTCTCTCCATGATCTCACAGTTACATAAAGTATGTTAGTCAAATGAAGTACAGCAGTTCACTCAAGGGTGTTAGGCTGAGCAGTGCCATTCTTTGCGGGTTCTGTAATCTCTGTGTGGATTATAAATCTCTGCTTTCAGAGAGTCTTGGTTCCTGCTTTTCCATGCCAATGAGTTGGGGGCACAGGTAATAATACCCTGTTGAGTGCTGGCCAGTTATCTCAAACAGTGCCACTGGGAGATGTCCCAGAAGTTACAGAAATAAAATGGTGGTCTGGAAAAGGCAAATTTCTGGGATTTTTTTTTTCAAATTTTTTTTTTTCAAATTGTTCTTAGAAGAGAGATTGGCTTTAATTCATCAAGAAAGAGATCAGTTTAAATTCTGTGATCAGCTTTAATTTATATCTGTGATATTCTCTTTGAACTGCTCAAAGCACTAAGAAGTCAACACTCATGTAAATGCTAGAATTATGAGTTTTGTCTTTCCTTAGAAAGGTTAAACTGGTTTCAAGTAACATACACAGTGTCCTATAAATACTGGTTATCTTGGAACAAGA
Organism: Eulacestoma nigropectus; assembly: GCA_013397775.1. Taxonomy (NCBI): domain Eukaryota; kingdom Metazoa; phylum Chordata; class Aves; order Passeriformes; genus Eulacestoma; species Eulacestoma nigropectus. The sequence goes on from VZTE01003729.1 coordinate 225,225, forward strand.
GATTTTGCAGATGCAGACTCTGAGTTTTCAGTGTGTAAATGTGTTTTTATGGATATTACTCAGATCCTCTCTTGTATTTTATTCTTATAGTGTTTTACTTATCTTATCTTGTATTAACCTGAGAAATTCTTAAAATTCAAAAAGGGTCTTCTGAAAAATGCAGGGGGTTTTGCATATCTCCCTCAAGACTTTCAGCAGTATGAAATGCAGTACAGGGTCTTTTGTGTTAGCAGTTATTTTTCTGAAATAGAATATATTGAAAATTTAATTTTCCCTGCAATTTAGGAAATAGTTAGAACTCACTATTGTTAAAATTACATAGATAGTATATCACAAATAATGTAAACAGTAATTTAGAATTTTTGTCTGTGAAATAGCCATAAACAGGACATTATTGTCTAAGTTTAAGTTTTAAAGTTCGTGAATTGATTGTGGATGGTTTGTAGAAATTTTTTTGACTCTCAGTGTTTCTTCTTTGTCATCAGATAAGAATCCTGGTATTGATTATCAGAATTTTTTTGAAAATGGTATGTAAGGATGCTGAGTGTAGTCACACACGTGAATTAATACATTAAATCAATGTGCAAATATACAAGAGTTTTTGAATATAATAAAAACGTTTCATCCTTTAAAAGTTTGCGGAAGTTTTTACTAATTTAATTTAGTTCTGTTCTTTTAATCAGCTAATCATCAATGACCATTGTTATTAACTCCAAAGTAATCCACCACAGTAAAACTTCAGGTGCAGAGATTATGACCTACTTTTGCAGCATTTGCATAGCTATAGGATTTCTTTTCTTCACATGCTATTGATTTGTCCCATGGTTCATATGGTTTGTGTGTCCTGGAGTGAGGGTAGCAGCATCTCTCATCCGACTAAAACTCATGACCTCATCTACTGACAAAGTGAGCTTTGGCACTTTGTTAGTACACTGCAGTGATCGTGTGTACTGGTACAAAATGTGACAGAGGCATAGAAATGGACATGGTGAAAATATGGAGTTAATGGATGAATGTCAATACAACTTTGGATTACAAAAGGTTAGGCTTATTGCCAGAAGGAAGTTAATATAGAGGAGACAGTAGTTGTTCCACGACCTGAGTGTTTGCCTCTGGAAACTACTTGAGAGTGGTTCCAGAGATCAGGGCTGAACTACTTGGGAGGTTATGCTGTCCTTTCCTTACCAGGTGCCATCAGCAAAACTCTCTTGTGCTTTGCACTGTGTTTTATGAGGTAAGTGATCTTAAGCTCTTCCACAAAATCAACTCAAAAGGAGAAAGAGCTTCAGGATCTGTAAATTGAGGTAGGACCTAGTGGAAAATTTCTTAAGCACCCAGGAAAGTTACCTTGGAGCCAACTATTGTGTATTTTAAAGCTATGAGTAAAAATTTAATTTGAGATACTAAGAATTTCCTATTCCATAATTATTTTATCATTGTAATCCTTGTCTAGAGAACAATGTCCTGCATTGCTTGTCTCATAATTTGGGACATTGCTCTTCCCTTCATGGGCTGCTCCTAGAAATTAAATGCCCGGGGCTGTAACTATTTATTTAGTTGGGTTTGTGCCTAAAGCCTTCCTGTCTACTCTTTAGAGAGAGAGAATTTTATTGTTACTGAATTAGGTTGGGAAATGAAGACTTCAGCCCAAATTATATTTTTCTGCATCTGCTCCAATCATTTACATGGTTTATGCTTGTAAATTAGGTGTTAATGGAATCCAAGTGGGGTAACAGTGTGGAACATCAGAACTGCAATTGACTGGAGAAGTAGACAACATTCAAATATCTCTGAGGAGATCATCTGAGCAATAACTCTGGGGTGTTTACATGACATGCACGGAAACATCATTCTATTACAGAAATTATCTCAAATATAAAGAGAACAGAAAACACCTTATACAAGGAATTGTACTTTTGTTCTTTTCATACCTTTCAGAGAATGGATATTTTCCTTCTTGAAGTTGTTTGGGTTGTGTTGTTTTGTTGGTTTTTTTTCCCTCGTAGTGCAATTATTCAGCCTTTACATTTCAGATAAGCAGCTGTTGCATGTATCAGAATATCTGCCTCTCTCACAAGTGTTTTGTACTTTCCCCCCCTGAAAGCACTAAATAAAAGTGAGCCCTCCAGTGCTTCTCATTTTAGGTATATTAGACATAAACTGATTTTGTGCGGTGAATACCTAATATGAATATTATAAGCCACAAATGTTAAGATGAGTAATACCAGAAAACTGAATCATTAAATGTTACTTGTAGAATTATAGGGAACCTTGCCATGGTTTCAAATTTTTACACAGTTAACTTCTGTGTGGTATTTGCCTGAACGCTACTGATTGTGTGATACTGTGTAAAATGCCAAGCCTTTAGCTCTGAAGCTATATATTTGTGATACTCTAAATATAGCTGCCCTTTTATCATTATCTACTTGACAGTGACATTCAAATTCTTAAGAGAATATTCATCAACTTAGAGTGATGAAAGAATGAATTAATGCTGATTTAGTATGTGGAAGATATCTTTGGTGCAGGTATCTCCTTGAGTCACACTGTCACTCTGTTATTCTCCCCAGACCTTTTTGATGGCCTTTTTCTGATTAGGATTTACCAGAGAAAAACGAAGGGGGAAAGAGGTGAACCAGTCTGGAGTGCGTTTAAAAGTTGATGTAGGCTGACAAATTGGGTTTTTCATAGTCTTGATACTCCTGATTTAACAGATATAAGAAGCTTTACAAAGGAATCACACTGAACTGTTCGAGAGTTAGGAGTAAATGCAGAATAAAATTATTTAAAAATATGGAAATTAATATTGTTTAGGGCACCTTAGTCTGAGTGATAGTCTGTGAAGATAAAACCAGACTTGGTTCCTCTGCTGGGAACCAGCTGATGCAGAAGAACAGCAGCTCTGTTGTAAACTGTGTAACACTTGAGCAGATTCTTCCAAAACCAAGCAGAACTGACCCCCTCACGCTCTAGAAGGTGCAAGGCAAATAGTGAGTTGAAGATAATAATTTTGGTCTTCTTCATTTAAATCTCTGTATCTGCAATTATGTAAGTGTCATTAAATAGCCAAGGAGTGTGTCTATCAATATTACTCTCACAGGATCAGATCATGGATTAGAGCACTTAGTGATAAGAGCTGAATGCTGGGATGGTACAGGATAACAGGTAGCAGGATTTTGAATTGGAGACTTGTGTTTGGCTGTAACTGTAAAATGTTTCTGTTTATATATTTGGCTACTGCACCTATAACCTGCATAATTAGAATCATTAATAAACTTGGTCAGGTCTTAGCCATAGAATTAAAGACTCCATGAAAAATAGCTTATAAAGTTGTTTGCTGAAAAGTGATTGCATTAGGACTAAGTTCTCCAAATTTCTCTTAACATCCATTACCTGAAAACGTTAATTCAGGTGACAAAACATTTAATTTTAAAGGAAAATTGTGAACTAAAATGAAAAAAATGAGGACAGAAATTGTAGAAAAGTAATTTTAGTATCTGTTACAGTTATGACTATTTCAGTGCATAAAATCTCCACTTTTTATTTCCAGCGGTGCTCTGGGTAGAAGATGAGGGGAGAAACAGTCCCTGGCTGTACCACTCCAGAGCAGCTGTAGTTCCCAGCAGCAGGTGGTTCAGGGCCTTGCTGAGGCTCTTTTAGTCGGCCTTCCTACCTTTTATAGCTATGAATCCGTGTCTTGGGCTTTAGAGCTCTGTTGCGTTGTACCCCTTCCCCTGTACTTGCTTTAGTCCTTTATCCCCCTGTACTTAGTTTCACCCTACCCATGGATGCCAATCAGTTTGTTAATCCCCCTCCCCTCTAAGCCTTGTATGTACCCTGCCCCAGTTGCCAATCCCATGAATGTACCGCCCTCTCCCCTCCATTCCAGAAAGTTCTTCTCCCCTCGATGCCCCATTCGTCCCTTTGAATTACTCCCCTCCCCTTGCTCCCCCTCACTGGACTGTTATATGTGACCCCACCTATGATCCCTCCCCTCTTCCTCCCCTATTGGCTCTGAGCTGGTCACCACCCATTGTGCCACCCCTCTATAAAATCCTGTGTCACGCCAGTATCAGGGTCTTCGGTACCTGGAGCCCCTGAAAATTAGAACTGCTCTGGAATCCCCTCCTTCCTTCCTGCCCCCGCTCACGCGCGCAGACCACCTTGCCTATCGCGAGCCTCGCGCCTCGTGCTGGGACTTGGTCTCACCGAGCTAAAGGGACGGCCACAGACTTGACGCTGTGAGCCTCCGGGCAGCTCTGGCAGCGTCAGAGCTCTGTAAACCTTTAGCATTTTGGGGCAAGGCCATGCACAGCATGAGGGCTCCACTGTGCCTTAAAAAGGACTTAATGATACTGTAATTATACTAATTATACTGACCTTTCTCATGTTTTCTTTTTACTCCCCTTAAAGAAAGTTTTCTCCGGGCTTTACTTTTTTGCTTTGTTGTGGGTTTTTCCTGTTTTCAGTGGTTAGAACATACTGCTCATTTTTCTTCACTTGGATAGTCTGTGAATGCTGCCTCTTGCTTCACACAGGCTTCCCTCCCCAGCTTGAGTGTGCTGATCACCTTTTGGTTTGTCAGAGCTTTCTCAGAGGCTGAATGTGTTCCATATTAAATGGTAATAATTTTTCCCAAACTTTACTGTCCTCTAAGTTGCCCTCAGAAGTAAGGACTTTGATTTGAAGACTTCCTTTGTTAGTAGTATCTTCCTACGGTCACTCACAGGGGACAGTTTTGCTGTCTGTTAGAGAACAAAGACTTAAAGGTTAATGTTGGGTAAAATGGGCAGTTATAAACTAATTCACTGAATTAGAGGAAACTCAAGATGCATAGTGGCTGAAATCAAAACATAAATACTTGCAGATTATCATTACTTCATTCAATTTCTGTTGCATATGAAGTGACACAACAGTTTATATGTGTTTGGGATTCTAGTATTCATATAAATCTACTGATGTCTCAGGTATATAACTCAATTAAAATTTCAAAGACAAGTATTTTTGCCAAGATGAATGTAATCAAGTAGTAGCACATTTCTTTCTATTAAAAAAAAAAAAAAGAAAAGAAAGAAAAGTGAGGAGGGGGAGTTTAAATCCAAACGTTTCATTTGGACGTCATTAAACTACTTTGAATTTTCAAGTCAGAATGACATTTTGTGTTGGAATACAATTAGATGGAACCAAAAGTAAAATTGAAATGAACTTAATCCAATGCAGCTTTGTATTAAATATTAATGAAAAGCCCTGCAGATTTGTGAATGAAAGAAAGCTGTTTCACTTTCTAAGTACCTCTGATGATTGGAGGGCTTATATTTTTTTAGGTTAAACAAGAGAACAAACACAAATCAATCAATTATTCACTTTACGCTACTAGGGTACTAAAATATTCAACTTTTTGATTTACTGGGGTGTATCAGTATTGTTCTCTCTCTGGAATTTAAAATTCTTGATTGGCCACTACAACTATTTTCTACAAACTACATCAAGGAGACAATGAAACATTCTTTTCTTGTCATCTTGTGATTCTTGAAAAGTTTTTTTCCTTTATGAATGCTAGGAGAGAAAGATACTTCAATGCTTTTCACTGTTTAGCCCTTTTTGGCCTTTATATCACAGGGACATCTTAAATGGCAAATTGAAACTCTAAATATAGTACAAGTGTAACAAGTTCTTCTAAAGTTAAAAAAAAAAACAACAAATTTGGTTTGGGGGTCTTGTGATTGAAATGCATGCTTTTAGTGCTTGTCTTCAAGTCAGATTTTTTATCTCTAATCTTCTAAGTTTGGAAGAGAATTTCACATAGGGTACTAGAACAATAGATGACTGAAGATCTGCATTCTGATTAATGTTGGCAAATGTAAGTCCAATGGACACTAATTACATTTCTGTGACGAGGAATAACCATGCTGTTACTGTACACAAACAGTTGTCATTGGGCATTTAAAGGACAGATTCTTTTTTTGTTTGTTTCATTCTAAGTTACTGAAATTAGGAACACACTTTCCTTGAAGTCATTCTCCCAGTTTCTTGCACCACCTAACAAAGATGGTGGCAATGAGTTTCACACGTGATGAGGGATTGTAGAATCAGCCTGAGAAATGGGTTGGGTTTTCCAGAACAGATAATGATATCCCCTCCAAAAACAATTCTGCTGATCCCCAGACTGAGGGAACTGAAATTAACAGAGACTTTTCTGGGGTTTTTGCTTCATTTTCAAATCCAGACCTATGGAAGAAGTTGGAAGAATATTATCATATGCAAAACAAAAATATTAAATGTGGAAGCTAATTATCTTGATTCTAATTTCTAAGAATATCACATATCACTCTGGGCCATGTTGGGAGAAAACAGAACTGCAAGAATATCTTCCTGAAAGTTGTTCTCTCAGAACTCAAGAAAATTTTTAGAAAACTTGGGAAAGGTTTATTACCTCACTTCATAGGCAGAGGGGAAAACAACCACTATATAACATTTTTTGTTTTCTTTCCTCTTTTTAAGCATCTATTTTTGTACATTAAACTGTTTTTAAAACTCTAATGAGAACAATATATCACTTACGGAGAATTCTACCTGAGATGGTGGAAGTCTTATATCTCTGTGATTGTTTAATTTGTCAAACTGTTTGTGAAAAATTCAGCCTCAGAAATGTATCTCATACATCTTCTCTCTGGATATATCAAAGCAATGGAAGGTAATAAGGGATACATTGCATTCATTTTTATTTTTTTTCCTCTCTTTAAAGCATATGCTATGACTGGTACATAGGTCAAACAATCTTATTTTGGTTTCTTTCTGATCATTTTCTCAGACTGGGAATATAAATCAGTTTTTGTTAGTTGACATAGATTACTTTTTGTTTATTCTCTTTTCCTCAGCAGCATGTTTTCTTCCTTTTATACATGCTCAAACCAAAACACTTGGTTTTATTTCTATCTGCTTTCCTGTGAATATTAAACATATTTATGAAGCATTTTGATTGGAATAAGTAGAGCATATCTTACTATTCAAGAACATTTTTCTAACACTTAAATGCTTCTTTTCCAAACGCTTCTTTTAGACTCATTAATTTATACTTATGACTTGAGTGTTTTTGTTTGATTTGAGGTAATAATCTGGTTCACTTAAATATGAAGAATCATGTGATATTGAAAAATAAAAAATGAGAGAGAGGGAGAAAGAGGAATTCTTCGGCCAAGCATTAGGTAGCATTTTTTCACTGTCCATGGTCATACGCACTTGGAATTTGAATAGTTTTTAGACAGTGAATTAGACAGCAAATACATGGGGCAAAAAATTGTTTCTTTCAAGAAACAGCAACATGAACAGGTTATTTCTGGCAGCAGTGTTTAAGTCCTGCTTGGGGAGCTTGGAAACATGGGAAGACAATAGATGAAGTATATGTGGGGAAACAAAGTTACCGGGCTGGTCTCTGTGCTTAAAGGGGTGCAGTTCAGGAAGATGTCCAAGCTCTCTTGGCAGTGCTGTTTAAAAAACACAGATCTTTGGGTGAAAATCAGTGAACTGTGAAAAATATAACTGTGGTGATTCAAAAAATTGTTATCTCCACTTGCCTCTTGTTACTTGCCTGCAGTTATTTGCCTTTGTTGTACTTTAAGGTAGGACCAAGGACAGAAGGACCTGATGCACTGGCACTTGTTTAAAACATGTTTGAATTCCAGGGCACAGCATGTTCTTCAACAGCCTTCAAGGCCTATCAAATTTGGCTATCTTGGTGCCCCCCTGAACAAATGCTGATAGGATGTTAACATCTCTCTCAGCCATATTTAGGTTACCATAAGACATTAAGGTTCATTATACTTGCTGTTTGTTAGTATTTTTTGACGAGTTCTGTAGTGTGGGCCTTTGCAGGAATGGGAACTATTGGTAAGATTGTGCTGGTTGCAGCCAATATCCCCTTTCTACTCTCACCCTGAAATGAGGAAATTGTATTATTGTAGCAGGCTCAGACTTCTCTGAGCTTTGATTTTTAATATTGTTTATAGTGTAATATAAAAAGTCTTGTATATATTTTTACTCTAGAAAAGCCCTTTCCTACTTCATTCTAGGTATAAAATTAGATATAGATAGGTCTGAGTCATACATGGATAAACATGACTCTGAAAATCCTCCTACTGCTAAATCTGCATCATGCAAGTGTAAGTGAGAGGCACAGGAGAATTTTAAACAAAGTTTATTTAACCTGCTGATAGACAGTGCTGATACACACAGTGAAAATGATCATCCATGGTTTAGTATGAATTGTTAATCCTGGAAATTTTTATTTTAGAAAGGAAAGGCACTTTCACTTGCTTCGTTATGTTGCATATAAATGAAAAGTAGGCAGCAGATAAATATCTGTTGTCATTGCAAAGAAAGCAGTTGTAGCATTTACAAGGAATTCTGATCACTTGTGTTTACTTTTTTATTATTGCTTGCACATCTCAAGCAGAGCAAAATTATTCATTGTGGATTGTATCGTTTGTTTCCATTAGCACATGAATCAAAGGCAGTTCAGCTCAGTGAAACAAAGGGAAAAACTAGATGTCAGTATATCTGTCCATGATTAATTTAAACAATAAGTTGTTGAGTGTCCAAAAATACATTTTAATGTTGAACATCAAGAGAGGTAATGAGTAATGCTGCTATCTTCAAACACTGACAATAGCTCTGAGGTTGCTCATAGCACCAAATGAAAATGTTGCAGTTGTTTGAAAAGAGGTCAGGGTTTAAGTTCGGTGAGGGAAGTCAGGGAAGAAAATGACACTTGGTAAGGGCACATAAATGATTGATTCCAGTCATATGAAATGAGATGTCACAGGGATCAGCTAGAGTCTGTAGCAGAAAGGTTTCACACGTTGGTTTTACAAATAATCATTGGTAAAACAGAAACTGTTTAGAGGCATGCATATTATCGAGACTGCACTTCAAGTGTGCTGTGGATGTAGGGAAACCGGGGAGCACAGCCAGGCTTACTCGTGGAAGGGGTTATTAGCAGAGCTGGAAGCACTCTGACCGTGCATCTGTCTGCCTCCTTGAGCAAAGTCACCTCTTGTACAAAATGTCACTGGATTTATCTTGTCCCCTGCGCAAGCCAAACACATCCTTGTACAAATCATAATTCTGGAAACCACTGTAATGACAAATCCAGATCTCTGCAAGGCACTGCAGGCTCACAGCTGCTGCATCTGGCTCCAGGCTCAGCACATGGCTCCTTGGGGGTAAATGCATGCACTGTGCTGCCCAGTGTGACCTCCACCTGTGTTTTATTGGAGAGATCTTCCTGTTACTAAAGGAACCCAGATCTCCTCTTTGTTCAGAAAGAGGTAACTTCAACAAATTTCACAGTTATTAAAGAGGCAAAACTTTCTGTTGGCTTTCTTTCTCCTCTCACACTTTATATTCTCCAAAACCCAAACTTTCTTTTGGAAAAAATGATATTCAAGCCTCAGATCATGTCAAGTTTAAATCCATTTCTTTCAGCCTTATATATTTTGGGCCTGCTTTTAAGTCACTGGAAAAATCTATTGACTTGAGTAAATAAAAAAAAAATAGTTGTATGTGATTTCATCATGACCTGGAAGTGAATAGGTGCTGCATCCTACTATGACTGAGCAGGTGAAAGTGCTCTTGTGCACATGGACTGGAAAAACCTCTGACCTTGGCACCATTGCAGGAGTGCCAGGAGTCTGAGGACAGTGGGATATGTGTCAAGAGAATTCAAGCCTCCCCTGCCCGCAGAAAGCTCACGTGCCTCAGTTAGATCGTTTCTAGTGGTTGTGCTGCCTTGCCTGACAGATCCCAGCGTGTGTGTCTGGTGAGGACAGGGCCAGCACGGGAGGCTGTTCAGGACTCCTCAGCCCTTGCTGCAGTGGTTTCTCCTTTCCCCTGCAGTCCTGCCTTGCAGTGGAAGCTGGGGAACCTGAACACACACTGCAGGCTGCAGCCTGGCCTCATGGAGTGGGATCAGGGATTGATGACTCCTTTTCAAAGGCACCAGGTGCTCTTCTGGTGTGAGCTCCTGGGACAGTGAGGGTCACCATCGCAGGGGGATCAGCTCAGCTCTTGGCAGAGTGCTTCCCTAAACCAGACCTATGAAACAGCGCTTTTAAAAAGAGGGAATGTTCCTGAGGTTTATCATTTGACATACTCAGTTGAGAGAACAGTCGGGAGGGTAAATAATCTCATACGGATGAGAATGTCTGGAGAATGTTCCTCCAGAGAACTGCAACAGCCTAAAACTGTGCCTGCAACCAGTAAACTGAGATGAGACTCCAAAACCAGCACTGTTTGATTGATTGTTGTCCATTGCTGTAAGTTATTTATGCTTACATATACACACTTATATGTACATATATGCATTTCTGGATTGAATATATTCTATCTATAGCTTTTATAAAATGAAATAATGATACAGTTTTAGATGCTTTTTTCACCTGGAGCCACATAACAATATTATAACTATTTGCAGCACTGAACTCAGAAGTAGGCTTTATTTTAATTTGGGTCAGTTGCATTATTTTTTAATATTTAGGATAGTCCAAGGTCAAAATATCTACAAGTGGCCCTGGGTGAAACTGAACTGTCAGATTGTTGTTTCAGTGTTCTGCCGAGGTGAGTGAATAGGATGCAAAGTTCTGGAAGGCTGTACAGAGAAAGGCTCATTACCTGGCAAGGTCAGTCTTGCTGCTTTTTTTATAAAAGAATCCTGGCCCTCAGTCCTTTGTGCTCTGCATCCTGTGTGATTGGTTTTTACCAGTGATAAATAGATGTGACATGTTACTAAATTATTATGATAGAATATTCTATTTAACTGTACTATAGGGTGTAATTTTCAAATACAGAGATTTAAACAGAATCATTTACATTCTTTCACTTACTCCGAAAAAAACTCTGTATCAAAATACATTTTACAAGCTTTGAAAGGAAAAATAAATTGTACAAAAGTGTACTTTTGTTAGTTCTGCCACACCCTCCAAGTACCTGCTGGCAAAATTGTTGGGGGGTGAAGCTTTAGGTTTCATTAGCTTTGAATTCTGCCCTAGAGAAGGAAGCTTCTGCCATCTATGTTTGTGTAGCCTTTGGCTGTGATCTTATCTCTCTCCATCCTGTGCAGTGAAGTTGTCCTTGGCACTGTGGGGTGTGAGCATAATGAAAGAAACAATTCCTGCCATTGTAATTGATGCTGGGATTACCCATCATTGCAGTCTATGCATGTGCAAATGTGTGCCACTCTTAAGAACATTAAGGCTTATAGAGTCAAGTACCCCCATATTTACAGGAAAAATAGGCCAAGACCAAACCAGTCATCACTCTGGTCCTTTCGATGCAATATTTATGAAGGCTTTTAATTAGATGAAAATTAATTAACCTTTCCCTTTCTTAACCCTGTGCCCTCCCCTTCAGTAGGTATGTTCAGTCTAAAAAGACAATACTTATTCCCAAAACATTAGTTGCCATAAATAAATACTGAAATATTCACTGTCCTTGCAGCTGCTCTTTTTATCAATAGTACTCTAAATATCATCCATAGAAAGTACTAGATACTCCAATAGTAGCCTGGCTTTCTGACTGATTTTCACTGAAGTAGGTATTGTTGGATATAGCAGGGAATCAACAGACCCACTGCCACCAGAGGAATTTAATCAAGGAAATCTGTAATGAGAATGAAATAAAAAATTCGTCCTCAGTTCCTTTAGCTTTAAGGATATTTTTTCTGTCTGGAAATGGAATATGCTGCTGCAGTAAAAGGAATAGTTTGGATATTTCCCAGCACACACGCTTGCATTGTTAGTTGTCATTATTAATGGAACAGGTTTTCTCCAGAACCTGCAGGAGGTAGGACAAACAATGGATGTGACATTTACTCACATTTTCTTTTGCTTATTCATTCTTGGGGCTTCATAAGTGTTTCAGTTAATTGCTCTTCTATTTTACTGCTGGAGGTCTAGTGAGTGTTGAGGGACTATAACATATCTAGGTAGGTAATCAGATGTTTAGCAAAGTAAGTTTCCAGAAGAAACCAGTTGTCTTTATCAACTTCATAAAGAATCATTTCTTTTGACATTTGATTAATGACATGTTTTTCTTAAAAAAAAAAAAAAAAAAGTATTTTTATCCAGAGAGATTTAAAATCTCTAATATTGCACTTATAGATAGCAAAATGAAGTACACCTAGGTTTTAAGCATTGCCTGTAGATGAAACAGTCTATGATGATTTTTAAGGATCATTGCAGTGCCCTTTCACTTCTAGAAAACCTCAGTGAATGGAAACTGGCTTTAGATTTTCTAAATACGTAAACTAATACCAGCAAAGGTGTGTATGCTTTGATAAATTCAGGATTCCATCTGGACACTGATAAGAGGTCTTAGTCTGTTCAGTAGAGATTTAACAAAACATTATGCAAATATTTATCTCAGATGGTGGCTGAAAATCTTATGTATTTATTCCTACAGTTGTAGTTAAACGACTGTGGTTATTTTACAATGTGACCAAGAGAAAGCAGAGAAGTGCAAGGATGTTAGCTAAATTTGTTATGCAGAAAACGTAACACAGAATAATCCTTGAAAAAAGTTGGACGTAAAATTCAAAAACCCTGCCTAAGCTTAGGAAACCGTAAACGTTTTGAAATGAATGGATTTCTATGGTGTTCTGTAACTTGGAAACAAGAATAGTACCAGTATAGCAATCAAGAAAAACAAAATGCTTACTAGGTACACGAAAGACAGAGACTCTGCTGTGCCATTTACAACCATGGCTTTGATTTTTTTTTTTTTTTTTAATCAGCCCTCAAATTACTGTAGGAAATTAAGGGATTGTTTCCTACACATAGTTCACTTTGAACAGCAGTCATCCTCCAACTCTAGAAAAAGTCTGTTTTTATATATATATATATATATATAAAAATATATAAAATCNGTATGTACAGCCAAGCCAAATAGACTGTACAGTGTAGAAGTTATAGCAGGTGAACACTTCTTAATGATGCCATGTTCTACTGACTTTAGGTGTTGCCTTTCTTAGTTTGTAGTGTCCATCCATCTTTGAAAAGTGAAGGACATATGAAATTTATGATCAATTAATCCAAATTCTATACGACTGCACAAGTGTGCTTTGTTTACATGACGTAGCCCCTATTTAATAAATCCATGGGATCAGTTTTATTCTTACAGAGGTAGTGTTGTGATGAAAGAAAAACACCTACAATTGGCCTGGTCTCCTTTTCATCTTTTGGTATAGGTGACAGCAACATTTCAACATCAGGTGTGTAGAGACTTTTGAGCCACATCCACGTGAGATGAGCTGTCTCAGAAAATGAAACTCTGTGTGTGTTGTAGAGATACTCCAGTGTGCCCTGGGGGCAGCATTGCTAGCTACTCACAGTCTGCACCAATGGTGGCTTAACTCAGGATTTTCATTGTAGTAAGACATTTCTAGCAGTGCCTTTCTTTGCACTCTGATATACCAGCTTTAGTCAGAGAAGTTAATTAGTCATAAAATGCCATCTCTTATTTGATAGCTTTCATGCACAGATTTCTTTGCATCCTTGGAATTCCATATGCTTTTCTATTTCTTTTTTAATGTACAATGCAACTTAAACTGAGTTCTTCAAGTCTTGCTGGCATTTCAGATTAATTTTCACTCTCTTTGTACACTTTATTTTCATGTATTGTGTTTTCTGTAAAGTCTACAAGAAACTACACCGCCTTCTTTATTAAAAAGTAACTTCTACAGATGAAGAGCAGCTTTAACCCATCATCAGTTCCCTGAATTATACATTCTCCATCCTTTTGCCCTCTTCTTATTAAATTAAACTGGTAAATATATGAGTGAAAGGATGGTTCGAACATTCTATTCCTTTCTTGAAATGGGGGAATGTCATCTCCTATTCTCTGTTAGGCCTACAAATCTTTTCTCATTTTCTCCAACTGACCTCTTCCAGTTTGTATTATCTAAGCTGAACAAGAGAATCATTTAAAGCCCATGAGCTAAAGCACTGAGAGAATTATGTCACTGTTCTCTTTGTTAACAACGTTGTATCAGAACATTTTAACAAAATGTGAAAAATGGTCACAAGACACTTCAATTTTTGAGTTTTTATTCTGCCAACCTCCTGAATGTAATGGCAAGGTGAATACAGTGTGCAGGATATTTGCTAAAAACATCAGTCCAAAACTACATCCTAGTAAGGATGAGAGCATTCAAACTTATAAAATACTGAAAACCAGAGATTGTAAAAGACTTTTTTTGTAAACTGACCACATGGGAAGATGTAGTGCTAGTACATTTTTCTATGCTTTTGATAAAATTCAAAGGTTATTTCCACTGTGCCTTATTTGTACTTCTGTCTAAACTCTAAACTGAAAACTATATTTGAAGTTAGGTAATATATTAGCCAATTTTTCCTACTGCATTTACATTGTAAAATAGAATATCAGATTTTTCTTTTTCCAGATTATAGAGAATTATAAGGATCAGAGTAAGGTTACGTGAGTGTTGATGTATAACGTAAAATGCCATCTCTGAGAGAAGAAATACACATATGGTGGATGGTTTTGCTTTCTGTATTGAAACTCTCTTTTTCAGTACAAAGGATTTCAGTGTTACAGGTCAAGATCAGACTGTAGAAACAGTGGAATAATTCCATTCCTCATTTGATAAAGAAATGGAATTTTTCCTTTTAGCTCGACACAGTCACTAGACTTTTTTCTTTAAAGCTTCACAAATACAGTTTTTGGTGTCAATATAACCACTCTGTAATATTATATTGATGCTAATTTATTAAAGTACTTACTGTGGGCTTATTTTAAATGCAATGTATAATTTTGTGGCAAACCTTTTAGCGGGTCTGTAAATTGACATATCCTGCAATCAGCAGCTCAGAAACAATAGTTTTCAATCAATCAGTGAAAAACCCACTCTTGTAATACATATACAGTTCTCCAGAGAATGGCTGAGCTTCATAATTTAAACATGCACTTTTCCCTTGTGAGTCATAATACAGCAGCGACCATTTGGAGCCCTTTAAAATGGCAAAATAAAGGAGTTCAACACTGAAAAGAAAAAACTGCCAGTTAAAAGCTGGAAACAATTTCACAATGATGCTTTTTCCATGCCATAAATACACTAACTTCATCTTAGACCTTTCTATTAGGCAGATGTTGTTATTGGCATGGCTTGCTACTCTCTAAAAGAATTGGTGCACTTTCAACAAGATTTGTACCTTGTAAGTATAATAAGTGCATTAGTGGGAAAAGATGGCAGAATTCATCATGTCCAAAAATAATGCCCTACATTTTATAACCACTACAGGAATATTTGCTCCAAATGGCAGTGTTGTTCCTTTACTTGAATTTCTCTGCTGGCTTGTTTTTCTCCTTTGCATCATTCCTCAGTAGCACTGCCAGTTTCATATTTTAAACATTACCTTAGAAACAAGAGTTTAATATAAGATTAATGAGATTATGCACAATCAGACAAAAAGAAATATTCTTTTTCACTCTCTGACTTTTATGTCTGTATTTCATTTCTGGTAAAGATATTCCCCAGACACCATGCAGTAACAATTAGCTGTGCAATAGTTCAAGCAGAAATTACTGCCTTTTCATCCCTTCTTGACATTCAGAAGCCTATTAGTACCAAAGTTACTAAGATGTATCCTATTACTTAAGGAAGGGACATGCCCAGAACACCAGTATGTATATAGATGGACTTTCATTACATGTAGAAGTTTCATTTTTTTAATCTGTTTCACTGACAATTGAAGTAATTTTTGTGAAACATCAGAGTAGAACAGTTAATCTTTGTGTTTTGAGTAATGATGGTTTGCTGACAATAATTTCACCTTATAATACGTGTTAACAACTACCTTGAATTTGCACTATGCAGTCTTGGATGCTGCACAAACACTTTAGGAGAAGTTAGACTTTAGTTTATCTTGTCCAGGAATAAGGAATATTTTAAAGCTGCAGGGCAATCCCAGTGTCTTTAAAATCTGGCCCAAACCACTTAAGAAAAATTTCTTTTATCTCCTTTTCTGTTCCAGGAATGATCAGCTATTAAGGGCTCTAGCTGGGAGAGAGGAATGCACTTGTTGCACACTTAGGCTATTCAAGTCAATGAAAAGGCATTTATTATTCTTAGAAGCCTTCTCCGAGCTACATTGTAATACTCTTTCAACCTTGGTACCACATGATTGAAACAACCGGGTCTAGGGTCCGTTTATCTCAATAAAAACAGAACTTTATTGAACAAAAAAAACCAACCAAACAAAAAAAAACCAACACAAAACGAAGTCGGCAATACAGTTTAACAAAAAACTGCAAAAACTGAGAAAACCCGGCCTCCCAGGATAAGCCCAGGGGTTGCAAAGCAGAACAGCCACCTCACAGTGGGTGCATGCCACTGGGCATTTCGACCTGCGACAGGTGAGTCCCGGCTAAGACGACGCGTTCACGTCGAAAGACCAAGAAAAATGGCTCTCTGGTCTTTTGAAGTCTCTCGCGCTTTCCCATTGGTCCTTTTTGGATCTGCGAGCTGATTGGTCTTTTTACTCTAGTCCTGATTGGTCCTTATCGATGGTGCGTTTCTAGCCAATCCTTTCGACAATCAGTTCTCTCATTGGTCCTTCAAGTGGACCAATCAGTCACCAAATGCCTGATGTCACAGTTTGTCAGTAACATCTCAGTCTTTCCAGAGAG
Source organism: Eulacestoma nigropectus (assembly GCA_013397775.1). NCBI lineage: Eukaryota > Metazoa > Chordata > Aves > Passeriformes > Eulacestoma > Eulacestoma nigropectus. The sequence continues at coordinate 241,926 of VZTE01003729.1, forward strand.
TTCTCCTATATTTAGTCCATTTTACGTGGCGACATCTGTGGTTCTTCCAACAAGTTACACCTTTTATTAATTTCATATTATTGACCAACCTTCTAACTCCATTAACAAACCTTAGTAACTGATAATTAACCTTATCTTAATTAACTTTCTTAATTAATTTTTGAGAGCCAAATCTATTTATAACATGATGAGTAAAGCTGCTCAGGCAAAGGCAGTGAAAAGGAGTGTTAAAACTTCCTTCGTGGTAACACCAAAGGAATAAATAGAAAGTCAATGAGGTGAGAAGTAAATATTTACAGATTTGAACTCTTGTCTTGTCTTGGTAGAATTACTTGCACAAATATTGGCGCACAACGATCCACACAAAGCACTAAGATTGTGTCCTCTGTCAGGAACAAAGTAAAATCTGACACACAGGGGTTTGGATGGGTAATCAGGGGTGTCATTCACACGTTGTTTCCTTTTATCTTGGCCTTAGCAACAACATTCTTTACGATTCAACCCAAGGATGTGGGTGAGCTGCTGTCCTGTTCGGCACTTTATATTCTGAGTGTTTTGCATATAATCATAGTGTTAAGAGACACACCAGAGCAGCATCATTTAGAACTGTGCTGAGCATTGGCCCAGAACTCCCCAAGTTGCCCCAGCACTCTCTGGTCTGCAGGCACTGCTGGGCTGATTTACCTGAGTGATCCAAACCACCTCTGGGGTCAAGGGGTTTTATTTGTACTGCTTAGGCTATAAACCAATGTATTTCCCCTTTATGACATCATACTAGGGTTTTTTTAGCAATAATTTCTAGCTGTTTATGATGGTTTACACCAAAGAAAGTACAGCCTAGTGTTGTATATATATTTTTGTTGCTGATAATAAAATGGGTGTTCCTGCAGGTTCAAAATATTTTATGAGACTTCTCATTAACTTTTAGCAGTGTAAATACTTGCATTAAGAGCATTTTAACTAATTATTTATATTCTGGTTCAAGTAGTAGTTGCTTTAATCCATCTTGAGTTTCCAGAATGTTGAAAGTCAAATGTTAAAGACTCAAAAAAGAGATGACCAAAAAAACCCTTTATTATTTTTACATACATGACAATTTAGAGTAATGTCAATTTGATGCGCTTTTTATTTCCAAAGTTTTTGGTGACACAGCTAATGAGTTCACACACTCAGCTCAGCTGAGCAGGACTTTTCAGAATGGCAGCAAGGGATTAACAGTCTGACTTGTAAAAATGTTATTCATTTACTGCCAGACTCTATAACCGGATACGTATTTTGAAACAAGAGGATCTATGTGGATCTAAGAGGATCTAAGAGGATCTATCTTTCACTTTGCTTTGCAAGTGCCTCAATGAAGAACGCTGCTAACAAGATATCTATCCAAAATCTGGGGGAAAACTAAGTCTGATTTTTTTTTTTATACTTCTCATTTCAGAGCACCTATTTTTGTATTGTATGCTAGATGGACCTTCACTCACAGTACCCTTTATTTTCCTTTCACTTAACTGAAGAGGAAGATGTAACATATGAAGGCACATGTCCTGCAGAGTTCTCTAGTGTAACAAACTACTACAGTTTGTAGAAGTGACAAGCTGCTTTGAGTTTTGCAGAGTGTTTTGGGGTAGTAGTTGTGCTGACCACCAGGATGAGGATGCTGATGAAACCATACTGTCCTTATATTGGCTTAATATGCTGTGTTTGGATTACATTGTATAGGATTTCTTTATTTTGGTTGCTATTGCTACTACAACAGCATACTTTGAAGCATATTTGGTCATCTATTTACCGACCTCTAACTTTTTTTTTTTTTTTTTAAGAATTATAGACAAGGCAGAGCTGTATGTCCTCACTGCACTGAGAGCATAGTGGCATAGCTATTGGTCTGCCAGAGGAATCAGTTATGATTTGGGAAATGGCAAGCCCTGGGTCCCTGCCAATCTGCAAATAGACTGGGCAGTTTGCTATTTCTGCCAACATGTGTGCAATTTTAAATGACAAAAAATAAGGGGGTTTTTCCTCAGTGCTTTTTGCAACAGCAGGTGACATGTTGACATTAGAAATAACAGGCAATGTGATGCTTAGGACAGTGCTCTGGAGCACGAGCCAAATTCTGCATCACCAGCAACAAAAAGATCCAATATGTAAGATTTAGATATTTGTACCAATGCTTCCCTATGATACTATTTTGATACAAATATCACATGTCCATATTTTTTCTCCTGACAGTTTTTAAAGCATTTATGATGAGTATATCAATAGTGAGACATTATTTTCAATTATTGCAACAATTTATGCAAGGCAAAATTTCTCCCTCGGTACAACTGGATACCTTACATTTAGATATGAAAATTTTCAAAAATTTCTCTCTGCGCCTTTTTTCTTTTTAATTTTGATTTTTTTTTCCCCCAGTAGTCAAGATGAACTGTTGGTTAACAATTTCTCTGCTTGGAATATAAACACAGCAGAAGAGTCCGAGGTCTGAGTAGTGCACTCAGTTGAAGAGTCAGTTAAACTAATTTAATAAATTAGCTGGCACTTATGAGAGAGATGAAGAAAAAAGGCGTGTGTGTGTGTGCGCTCAGTACTTCAGCTGCAGTGGTGGGTCCCAATCTCAAACTTTCCTGAGGTAATGACTGTGATCACACATGGTACTACCTTGTGTAGCCTTGTGCTAAGCACGGGCCAGGCTGGTGAATCTGAACTAGTGTCAGGACCTGTAACGGGTTTCCATAACTCATGCTAAGAGGGAGGACCATGTGCTGTGGAGAGCTGGGGGCTGGAAATCCTGCAACCTACCCTTGAGCCAACAGCTGAACTTCAAAGGGAACGAATGGGACACCGATACAGGGAGTATCTGCTCTTCAAAGCCTGAGAGTGAGTTCCCAGTGTGCTTTGTAGCAGGTAATGCACACGTGCAGATGCCATGTGTTGCTGTCATTGTTTAGCCCAGGCAGAGCTATGACCATCTGCAATCCCCCTAATGCCTGTCAGAAGTTGCGTGCGCAGTGTCTGTATTTAGAGAAGGACTGCTCCCCTTGTGTTTCACCCTTTTAGGCTGATTGGAAATAAAAGAAGTGAAAACCATTATAATGTGGAATACTGTTATAATTTTGTTATTGGGGGTTTTTTTTGAGACCAATAGAGACAACTAACTGAACAAAACAGTTACTGTTTGAGTTCTGAGCAAGTGGTTTTTAAAGAAGATAATTTGTTCACTCTTAATTACGTGAAGTTTGCATTAAGCAGTGTCATCCAGGAGCCTGCCAAGTTAAAAACAACTATATGATCTTAAGACTCAGCAAATGCTCCTTGTTTTCCAATTGGCACAGTTCGAAGTTTATAGCAATTATATAAATGACAGCAATTTTGTTTAAAAACAATAGTTGTATGAACAATGATTTCTAAATTTATGGTCTCTTGAACATTCTTCAGCCCTAACCACTTAGTTTGAAGGAAACAGCTTCTTAACATGCTATAAATTTACAATTGGAAAATGGTAATAAAACTGCTGATAAAATTTTGGGGTTATAAGCTAAGAAGCTTACAAAATAATGTAGTTAGGCTTATTTGCTTTAAAGAACTTAATTGTTAATTTCATGAAAAGAATTTTGATGACTAGGAAGCTTTGAGCTTGTAATGTTAATCAAATGATTTTGCTGTGGTATCTTGAATGCTTTAGCATTTTTAGTATAAAACGAGGTTTGAAAGAACCTCAAGAGGTTATACTCCTGCATTACAACAGACCAATTTTTCCTTATAGATACTCATCCTGTCCTTTACCTGTGAAGGCTTTAGAGCTACTTAATCAGTTCCACAATGTGTTTCTAACATCTAACCTAGATCCTCAATTCCCCCCTGCTCAAAGTGTGAGAAACACGTTGCAAGTGTGATCTAATTAATCAATCGTTTTAATAAATATTTCGGTGCTAGTTAGAATTGGAGCACAATGCCTGTACTCTGGTAGTTTGTAGGTAAAGGAATTTTTCTATACCATTAATTATCCTTTGTTTTTTGGTGAATGATTTTGTGCATATTAAGTTCTTTTTGCTCATAGATATTTGAGTGTCTGAAGTTGTCAGGAATGATGTTTCAAACCATATGAGGAAGTACAGAGGTACATCTTGTAGCCTGATGGTCTCTGCTGATGGCAGTACTGGATCTTTTGCTGTTTTCTCTGATCCATGAGGTATCCAAAAAGTATAGTTGAGTGTCCTGAATATGGCTTCACATCTCCAAAACTCTTCAAATCTTCAAGAGCCTTTTTCCCCTGTGTGTATAAAATCTTCAACACAAGTTTACAAGGGTAGTATTTAGAAGACATCTAGACAATTTGGACGTATAAATTTCAGAGCCAGCAAATTTAAGTTCTGGAATATAGCATAGGTGATTTTTTGAGCTTAGCTTACCTTTCTAAGGAAAGGGAACTGTAGTATTCCAAAACGTTCCCTACTACTGGGGGTGCTCTCTGGCCTGGGCTGGGGCACTTAGAGAGCTATCTGAGGGGGGTCTGACCCTCGACCTCGCTGGACTCTTCCCTATACCGGGGCGGCCGGCTCCTGAGGGGAGAAGTGCAGGTGAGACGCCGGTGATGGACGCTGGGAGGAGGGCGTTCCTCCGTCAGGCTTCCTCTAGTGCTAGGTAGCGACGCAGCAGAAAGATGAAGAGCGCGGGAGTTGAGGTTCTCCAAAGCTCCGTTTATTCGGGGGGAACTAGGAGGGGTCAGGCAACGGGGAGAGAGCTTAGAGAAGCCCCCCGCACACGGCTGTGCAGGAGCTTATAACCGGGGGGAAAACTGGGAGGGGTTTAGGGGAAACAGCCAACCGGGTGAATCTGAGGGCGGGTTTGGACTACGGGGGGACAAATTACAGAACTTGGGGGGCGAATACATAACTTAACAACCAGTCAATAACCAAAGGTAACAGAGTCCTCTAGAAACAGGGGCTGGGACTGCCAGGCGACTCCGCCCAGTGGAAGGAGCTACACAGTGGTCTCGGCATCTTCTTCCCAGGGGGAGTCATCTGAGGCTGGGGGCGGAGGGAGCTCCCATATTTGGGGGCCGCCCCTCTACAGGGAACTTGTGTATTCTTATTTTCACACTGCAGCACAAGTGTCCAGCTCAATAAATATGTCGCAGAATGAAAAGAAATTGGAATTATATTTTATTACAATGAATTTTTGAAAGGTGCAGAAAAAGTACTCAGAAACCAGCCAGTATAGTCAGTAACAGTACAATGTTCTCTATTACTCTTAATCTCAAAAACTTGGTCACTTCTACCCAGGTCCAGGAATGTCCATTTATTTGCAAAGAAATTCTTCTGTTTTAGCTCTGGGTCACACAAGCCCTTTTTTGTTCTTGAAGCAAGACTTCTGCTTCCGGAGTACCTGATATTGCTCCAAGTTTTGTTAATGGTGAAAACAGAAACCACACTGTTGTTATTAATCGTTAGCTATGGCATAGACAGTATTTGGCAAACTTCAGATATCTTTATGTGCTGGAAGTCTGTGGCCCTGGAACAGTCTTTACTTGAGAGTTGTCATAGAGGGGAATGCTGTCATCAGCCTCCAAGCAAGGTTCTCACTTGCTGTCTTAAGTGAAGCTTGGCATAATTGTGAATAAGTCTTTTATTCTTTTTCTATTCTTCCTCGGTACATAGACATTCTCTCTGCCTGTCTCTTCTATATTTCTATCAAGTGGTAGAAAATGAACTGTGTTAGAAAACAAGTGGAGGCTGACAGATAGCAGATGAATGCCAGACAAGTACCCTATTTTTACATTATAGCTGAGCTTCAAAACCCATCAAGATTGTGCCAGTCTTTTCTGGGAATGAAACATTATAACTAGTTTAGAAGTTTAGACATAGTTGTATGGGCACAACTGCACTCACAAATGCTTAAAGACTATTACTAGATCTAAGAACTTCAAAGTTGGAAATACATGTGAAATATTATATTTAAGAAGCCTTGTGTGTAACTGTAGTGTAACTGAGAACTGTCTGATGAAGTTTTTTTCCAACACATTTCTGGTATCAAACCAGTGCGCAATGATAATGATTCTTATCAGTAGAACACCTTCTCTGATATTGTCTCCTTTGATTTGCATTGAATGCAAGGTTCTAACAGTAACTGCTTCATCACTAACTGTATTCTGATCTTTGAAACCTAATTATGAAATAAGAATCTTAAAAACTTCAGCTCTGAAGGGCTGTAAAAGGAGAGTTACAACTCACAGCTTACTTTTAACTTGCACTGTAATGCAAAATGTCATTTACCGTCACCTGCTGGAGCTCACATGCCACCACAGTCAAATGTCTGGGTTCTTCAAAATTAACCCAAACTTTGACAAGTTTGTTCTTGTCAAAGGCGGGGCCGTCATCATTTCCAGCGCTCTGCAGCATCCAGGATCAAACATGCAATTCACTGGTTCAGTGTAGGACCAGGTACAGTGCTGGGTTTTCTGGAGAGAGAAAAAAATGCAAAGCGTAGGCATTTGCTATTAGTGAACATACAGAATGAGGCAATGTAGAACCAAGCCAGGACATCTGTTATTATATTCAGTCTCGGTAGTTATTGGATCAAAACCCAAATAAGTACTCTCAAGCCAAGAGAGTATTGCTGCAGAGGCTCACGTCTGCTCTGACAGTAATGGTGATGATTTGTGTACATAAAGTTGAGTATAAGTAACTAAACTAGAAGAGAAATCTTGATGAATGGCTTTTGACACTGATTTTTAAATTATTATGAAGAGATTTCCTCTCTAAAATGGCTAATGGAATAGCATCTTAATCAGATAGAGTCCCTACGTGTAGTTTTCACTGCGAGAGGCTGGATCACTCCTAGATGCTGTTTCTCTTCTCTTCTTAAGTCATTGCTAAGGTCCTTAGGACTAACATCCTAACAATATTATTTTGTTAACATAATTTTTTCATTAAAAAAGACAGATTAAAAGTAGAGAAAGTTTTTAGACAAAAGAGGTATAGCAGTGGTTTTAACAGCTAAGTACACTTAACATCTACAGTTCAAGTAGACCGAAACCCAGATGTTGCTATTTTTTCTTGGAATTCAATTACAATTCTATTCTAAAATGTTATTAAAATAACAGAGAAATTTTGCTCAAAAGTATCATTCAATTCTGTTACTTAGGTTGTTAGAAAAAAGAGGTGAAGAAATTTTGAAAAAGAAATGCACATGTTCTTAAAAGTTCTTAAAAAAAAAAAATTCACATTCCAAAAAAGTATTTTTCTGTGTGATTTTGTCAGAATCATCCTTTCCATGGGCATTTGCTTTGGACAAATAGGTGTTTTCCAAAAGAAGCATGTCTGCACTTTATCCATAACAGTTTAAGTGCTTTTCCTTGTTTTAAAGATGTTTGAGTTCAGTGCTTACTGAAAGCTGGGGAAGGTTTCTCTTTGCTTTGCTTACCCTGTTGAGTATTTTCTTTTTCTCAGCAACCAGCACAGCTCAGAGTAAAAGCCAGAATATCAGCCTGCATGGACAGCTGGCTCATCTTGTGCCTCACAATTTTGTGTAGATGTTTTTAAAGGCTGAGGTTTTCTTGGGAAAACTTAACTAAGCTCATTCCAGTGAGATTTGTACAAGATACTGCATAGATTTTAAGGCAAATTCACTGTGTCCTCTATGATTCTACATAACAAATGTGTTTCACAATCTAACCTATAACAGTAGCATTGATTTATAGTAGAGTGTATGGAGCCTATTATTTTTTTCTCTTTGAAATGAAACCTCTGCTCATGGGTGGGGGTTGATAATGACGGTAAGAGTGTTTGCATTGTAAGGGATCATGGCAGGAAGGGTTTCATCTGGAGACAGATTTTGCACCATTTACACAAAACAATTACACTCTAATTTTCTAGAAAATCACTCTCTAGCTGTATCTTTGGGATTAAGAACCCTCCCCACAGTTTGTTGCCGTTTTGGATCTTCCTTACCACAGAATCTCTATTATAGCATTACACAACTTAAGATTTATTTCTGGTAAGTCTGGGTTTGATTTATGAGCTGATTTCAGTGTTTGAATCAAGCCTTTGACTGGTATGAAGTAACTCGAACTCTAGGAGAAAAACGTAAATATGTTCTTATTGCAACCTAATCCTGCATGGAGAAGTAAGAGGTACGCTCATTATTAGCAGGTGTTGCGGCGGGCAGAGGTGGTAAAGTGCCGCAACCTTCCGAAAGCATCTCCAGCTGGGGAGCTGCTCGGCAGTGCCACACACACGCACACTCAACACCCATGCCAGATAGCTCCAAGAACAAATCAACCGTGCAGAAATGGGAAGAGTCTTCGTATGGGGTTCCACGAAAAAGTTTATTACACCCACACACTTGAAAAAGACAAGGACTAATGGAGAGTCCACGGGTTTTATAAGGGGTAGGTGGGGGCGGAGAGAGCATCAGGGCCAATGGTCTGAGGGCGTGAGGGCGGTACACAGGCAGTACAGGGGGTATAGGAGCCAGTGGGGAAACAACAGGGGAGCAGCTGAGGTACAGGGGCCAATGGGGGAGGAGGGAAGGGAGAACATTCTGGATCAGGGACATATAGGGTAGAAAGGGGCAGGAAGACCAACGGGCCAACCAGGGAAACAGAACCAGGGTACGTTAACATAATGCAACAAGGTATCCTGGGAGAAGCCCTTTTCATCTCCCTGTTTTAGGAGTATCTCTCAGGGCACATCCCTCCAAGGGATCGGCTGGGTATCTTGCTCCACAGGCCCACCAGCCCCCCCTAAGCAGGTGCTGTGCCTTTTTTCTGGGTTGAGCAAATAGCTTAAAACCTAGAGATAGGACCATTTTTGTATAAAAAAAGCAAAAAAACACCTGAGCATAAAACTACAATAATTTTTTAATTTTTTTTTTAAGTCGATGGTTAGTACTCAATCAGATTTTTTCATTTATAATAGCTATTTAAAATGTGCATTTATATTATATTATATTTAATTTATCTCCTACTTGCACGCATATAATGCTCTAATACTTGGTAACAGCCTGTGGTGGGCTGACCCTGGCTGGATGCCAGATGCCCACCAAGGCTCTTCTATTTCTCCCCACCGCCCTCATCTACACACAGGGGAAAATATAGTGAAAGATTCCTGGGCTGAGATAAGGACAGGGAGAGATCACTCACCCCATACCATCACAGGCAAAAGAATTAACTTGGGGACAAATGAATTTAATTTATTACCAATCACATCAGAGAAGGATATCAAGGAATAAAATGAAGTCTTAAAACGCTTTCCCCCTACCCTTCTCTTCTTNGGCTCTTCTATTTCTCCCCACCGCCCTCATCTACACACAGGGGAAAATATAGTGAAAGATTCCTGGGCTGAGATAAGGACAGGGAGAGATCACTCACCCCATACCATCACAGGCAAAAGAATTAACTTGGGGACAAATGAATTTAATTTATTACCAATCACATCAGAGAAGGATATCAAGGAATAAAATGAAGTCTTAAAACGCTTTCCCCCTACCCTTCTCTTCTTGCTGGGCTCAGCTTTATTCCCAATTTTCTCTCCTTGCTCCTCCCTGTGAGCACAGGGGAACGGGGAATAGAGCGTGCAGTCAGTTCACCAGTTCAGCACATTCTGTCCCTGCTGCTCCTTCCTCCTCAGGGCCAGGACTCCTCACACCCTTCCCCTGCTCCAGCGTGGGGTCCTTCCCGTAGGAGACAGTCCTACATGAACTTCTCCCACATGGGTCCTTCCAGTATGAGAATTTCCATTGTTTGAATCGCCATAAAAATGGCAGCAGTGTAGCTTTAGGGCTTGGAAAATTTTTGGAAGAGTTGATTGGAAGTAGTATTCCATCTGTTTCACAAGTTAAGCTTTAAGTTGTTGCTAATATTAGATTTTCAATTTTCAAGTGGCTTGGATTGCTCAGTAGGAGAGGTAAGACATCAGCCATTACTCATATGAGTGTACTCAAGAGGTTTTATCATTCTCTTTTGTTCTAGACAGGTTTGCTGTGTCACTTCTACTGTCTGGTGTTCTCCTGGAACCACGAACCACAGCAAAATAGCAAAATTATTGTTTTATTAAGGACAAGTAAATAGGAATGCTTTTGTGATTGCTTGTACTTACTGACTTTTTATTATACTTGACTGTGTAGTTAACTGCAAAACAAAAAAAAGAATTCTACAGATGGTCTAACTGGTCTTTTTTGAAGGTGAGCAGCAGTATTATGCGTCTGAGTGTGAGACAAGTGTAACAGTTTAATCATTGTAGTTTAGGGTTGTACAGATCTAACCACTGCAAAATAGATCTTGCATGATGTTGTCCCCTACAAATTATGTCAATGAAATAGCAAATGCTGTTGAGCTGTTGAGGTTGAAATAAAGGAGTTAACAAAGTAAAAAACTCAGTATCTTCTATTTTACATCTTATTGATCTGGAAGAGTCTTTGCTATAGCAAGATGTGCTTAGGGGCATAAGACTAAGCATGTGGCATCATCATTGCAGTAATTACTCATCAGTTATGAACATAATATAGACATTCAAGCTTTTTTCCTCAGTTGTGTCACTGAATTGCTGCGCATTAATACCTCATCTCTCTATGTTTCTGTATCTCCATATTTTATAATATAATTATATTTATAACAAAATGTTCTGAGATTCTTTGAAAATTTATGTAATTTTTCCTTTGTAAAATTATGTGTAGGTTGCAAAGTGCTTAGTAAACTGGATCTGCAGCAAACAGTATGAAATACGCCTTGGAGAATCCTAATTAATTTAGAACCACAGTAAACAAATGGCTTGTCACTTTCAGTTTATATAAGTATAAAAAAAAGTGGAGGTTGGAGTTAGAAACACTCACAAGAACATATGCTTTACAAACCACAGTAAGCAGAACAAACCAGAGAAAGCCTAAGCAGCAGCAGAGATAACCCTGGCACCATCAGCAGATTGTATGGCCATGATCCAGAATGCAAACAGAAGATTGTTCAAACAAGTCATTCATATATTTAATTAGCTATGGCACAGTGTTCCAATCATGAGAGGTTATTTTAATATTGTGCAAATGCCATACTAACCACATGCTCACCCCTGCTCTTCTGAGATAACAGCAAAACTCCCACTGACTAAAACAGGAGCAAGACAGGACATTGAATATTGAAAACTGGGGGTTATAGTGGGTGCCATTAAATCTTCAAATCTGTGAAAATAGCAGACTGAAGAGAGCAGAAGATGTGCTGTTTAAGTATAAAATCATAGCAATTTATTATCTTTTTATACCTTGAAGTCCTAATAAAAACATTTGGGTAACTATTGGAATTTATTTTCCGTCCTTAGGGGTGTGTGTCTATTTCTACAGAATATAATTAGGTATGTCTGTACCTGTGTGTGCACAAAGTGTGTGTGCTGAGGGGAAGGTCAGCATTGTTTGTGCCTTGTTCTGGCCAGCAGAAACACCTGAGAGTGGCACTGCCCCTGCAGCCCCACAGGGGCTCTGCTGCCTCTCTTGCCCTTGCAGAGGGAACAGGAGGAGGCTTGAGTTTGTTTGTTGGTTTAATGTGAAGCAGAGGTAGGACTGAGAAGAGAGAGACCTCTTTGTGGTGTCTTGGTGTGAGGCACGGATCCCGGCAAACTGAGCCGGAGCTGGGCTGGACCAGCGGCAGAGGGTGGTGCTGGAATACGGGGGAAGGAAGAAAAGCTGATCAGAGCAAGCCAGACCTGCTTAGTCCAGGGTGCAGTTTTGCAAGCCATTAGGCCCAGTCTGTCGATCAGCACCAGGAAGGCTGAAAACTAAACCAATCCAAAAAATTAATTATGAGCCCTGTAAGTGAAACTAGCTGAGTGAGAGGACTTAGAGGGCTCAAAACTAACTTTGAGCGATTTGGAGTGCTAGTACAGGGAGTGGGGAACAGCAGGGCCATGGTTTTGGAGGCTGTGTGGCCTAAATCATTGACAAACCCATGCTGGCAGTCCTGCAGCAGTGCCAGAGCCAGCCTGGGAGCAGGCAGGGGATGCTGACAAGATGGAGAGGAGAAGGGAATAGTGGCAGGCCCCGGAAGTGAGAGGCCAAGGGTTGGGCAAATAAAGTCAAGTGCTGAATCTGGTGACTGTGAAATCTAAAACAAAGGTACAATTGCCAAAATGTTGGAAAGAGTTGATCTATACAGCTCCGTTGGATCATTAGGCTAAAGGTCAACTCTTTTGCTTAATCCTGAGGACAAGAAGAATTCTGAGATAGGTGTGAAAGTCTTAGCCCTACTTAAGGGTTGTGTGCTATTTCTTCCTCTGCAAGTAAGTGTTCAATTGCCTAATTTAATATACTTAAACTTGCCAGCTTTGATAAAACCTTATTTAAATAAGAAAGGTGTTGTCATAATTCCTTTTATTCTGAAAAAAATTTACTCTTAGACTGAGACTTTTTTCCTCAGTTGGAAATAAGTAGATTGTTTGAAGAGTGGTTTAAATTGCTAGTTTTTCAAGGTGAAAGGGAAAATTTACACTCCTGTCTTAGTTTAAGTGAAAAACTATGTGAAATGTATGAATCTGTCACTACTTTGAAATAATTGCATTGATAAGCCTACCTTTCAAGATTTGTGTGCTCGAGGTAGCCCCCCACCAGAAGCAAGAATATATATGTATATTGGTGTACATATATGCGTCTATAAATTATTAGTATTATTTTTCAGGTGTATACATAATTAGACAAGACACGTATAAATTTGACAAAGAGAAACTATGATTTTTATCATTCTGAGGCAAAATTTTCAGTCTCTGACTCAGTCAGGGAATGAACCTGAACTTTTGTCTAATCTTGGTGAAATTTCGAGGATACAGGCTCCCTCACTCCTGTGGGTGGAGTGAAAGTACAGGTACTCCACATCAAGTAGCACAGGTTTGTCAGGAAGGAATGAGAGGGAAACTGCTCCCCCAAATTACAGAGTCTGATTTAAATGTCAGGGAAGTGACCTGAGTCCTGAATATTATCATGCATCACAAAAAGAACTTGTGACTCTTCAGGCATGATGAAGACAGTGTTCAGCCCTTCCAGAAATGTGGTGATTGGGACACTCTTTTGAGATGCAGGACATAGATGTCAAGCAAGATAGGGAATTAAATGCAGATGATGTTAGTAAAGATTAGTTTATTGTTAACAAAAACATGAATTAATTTCTCCTACTGTGTTGGAAGGTAACAAATTATTCTATGCTTAGAAACAAACTTGGGCAGGAAGTATTTCTGCTTGGATTTCCTTATGTATTTTGGCTTAGGCACCAAACTGGAAAAGCAACTATTTGTACAACATCAGTTACCACCTTTATGGGAATAGATAGGTCACATTTTATAAGAAACAGATAATATTTTCTGGTTCTTCGCAACAGAGAGGCAGAAAGAAAGCAGTTACCTGCAGGTGCTCAGAGGTCAGGAATGCTGCAACAATTACAGGCAGCGAGTAAGTCCCAGGCAGAATACGGGGGGACTGAAAAAATACCCAAGTGGGTTATTAGAATGACCTGAGGAGTGGGGAGCTTGTTGTGCCACAGCAAACTGGATGAACTTGCCTTGCCTAGATAGCGTAAAGGGGTTGAGATGGAGAGTGATTTTCTGTCTTTAAACGTATCAAGGACATAAACACAGTCAAAGGAAAAGAACTCTTTAAGCAGAAGGGTGATAATGGCATAGTGGTAAATAGCTATCATCGGACTTGAAGAAAAGCAGGGCAGAAATTAGAGGATTTCTTACCATGAGAATGGTGGTTTCTGGAATAGTCTTTCAGGTGGAGGGGACTTGTTCTTTGATAAACCTTAAAAAATTTGTGAATGGTCTTATGTAATGGGAATGTCTGTGACAGTCTGGATTCGGACTTGATGACCAAGATTCCTCTTTCATTCCTTTAGTTTTGCATCAGGCTTTTGAATTATGCAAAGTAAATGAAAACGTAATGAGCAGTTTACCACCTCACCTTGTGGCTTCTTCCTAGCTTTGATGGAAAATAGTCAGTGAACTAATGTTAATCAACAGATTCAATGGCATCCAAATATTGTTTGTTTTCATTCCAGTGGTTTAATTTTAGTTACTTAAAATCTTATTGCTGTTTTATTTGAATACGTGTATATCCACACTTTTACATTACTATATTTTTAAGCACTGCAATTCTACACTATTTTCTGCGAATCAATCACTTTACTGTATTTTCCCAGAGCAAATACTGTCACTTAGACATTTTTGCAGACTTTTTTTAACTGCAGCTATTTAAAATACTACATTTTTTTCTCAGACTTTGGTATCCCCAACCTCATATAGCTCTTCCAAATGATTATGCTAGAAATGAATACAAACTGTAATCTTCCCCAGGCACAACAAATGCTCGATGGGAGTGAGAAGGATTCATCCTACAGAAGGCACCAGCATGTTACCTGAAGATAGAAAAGTGTAGATTTCCTCAAAATCAGTATCTCTATATACATTTAAGGATAAAAATAATCCAGATATCCTAAATTAGTCACAGCTTTGTTAAACAGTGATAAACACAAGAGATTTTCATGGTCATTAGGGGGGCGATTGCTACAGACACAGAATCTATTACAGCTCCTTCATGAGTGACCGTGAATATTGGAGATAGGGATAGCATGACTGATGGGTTTCTAACCCCAGGCAAAGTTTCAGAGCCAAGTCTAGAATGTTTCCCTGGAATTTTTTTTCACTCATTGACCTTGTGAACCAATCAGAGCTTGTGGGATTGGTTTTCCTCTGTAAATGGAGGCGGAGGGAGGCTGTGTAAAGTCATGGGTTTGTGTGTGCACACTGGCATTTTCTTCTGTAAATTCTGTCGATTCAGATTGGAATTATATTTATCTGGTGCTTGGACCACATCAATAATCAAAATTCTGACTACTTCCCTGTGCCATGAAAACTAACTAGATCTTTAGAAAGCTTTATTTCTGTGTTTGAAGCAGGCCATTAACTTTTCATGGGCAGGCATGCTGCTTTCTGTACCAAAGGCAGAACTGTTGGACAGTATCTTTCTGAAGAGAACAGCAAAGCGCAGTATGTGAGGACACATTGTTTATATGTATTTAAAGGTTATCACATCCTATTCACTATATGAATAGCCCCAGCTGACATTTTCTGTCTCTTCTCAAGCGATGCATGTCTTGTTCATTGTGCTATGCCGAGTCAGCTGTCAGGCACTGCATCAGGGGACCAAAAGCTATTTTCTTTCACTGTTTTGTTTGCACTTCAACTAAAAAGCTTTGGATCTTATGATTTCTTTGCAATACGAAAAATAATGTACAGCCAGGGATAGCAACTTTTAGCAGATGAAGAAATTCCACAGCACTTTATTGCACATTTCAGCCATGCCATAGAGAATAGTAAACATGGAAGAAAAGCTGAATTTGGAAAAACGCAATTATTTTAAAATGTCTTTTGTTAACAAACAATGTCTAATTTATCTCTCTCTTTAACTCGATTAAAATTATCAAGAAATATATAAAGGAAGGATGAAAGTATGTTTGTTTTATGCTCACATTGTTGCTATAAAAGACCTGTCCAAGTCAGTCTTGCTAAGCCACGTGTCAAGTCTTGCTGTGTGCAGATTGCTGGCTTGGGATGGCAGCAGCACCCAACAGTCCCAGTGTCAATTAGAAACCATGCAATGAGCAATACTTCAAGAAATACGGCAATGGGAACAGGAGTTGCACCTTAAATACACGATTTAATACTCCTTTACAGAGTGAAAACTTCAGTGTTTTGGTTAGTACCAAGCAGGAAAAAGTAAAGTCTCCTACTTATCTATTAGATATCTGTTCAACAGCTCATGGATGCTAATTTAATTAAAATGCCTAATATTTTTAATGTAGTACAATTACAATTACAATTCTGTTAGGTAAAGCTAGTCAGTAGATGATAGAAAGCTTTATGAAAAACAATTTTCAGAACAAATACACAATTTTTTCAAACTTAGATTGATTTTTATTAGTATTCATTTAGTATTCTTTTTGTACTATCAAAATACATAATATAGATATTTCCATACTTTCGCTCCCAAGTGTATTTGTTTGGTTTAGAAAAGTGATGTCAGCATTATTAGTAACAACTTTAAAAACAGTGATATTAACAGAGCTTTTCCTAGTCTAGGTTAAAACTAGACCGTAACGGCTCTAAAGGCTTTTTGCTTTTCTCAGACCTGCAACTAAATTAATATCTTCTTCCCTTTCTTTTCACAGCCAGAGTTGAGCTCTGCATGTGTAGCTGTGAACACACAGAATATTCTGTTTCAGATAGAGATCCTAATGTAATGGCTGAATTCTTAATGCCTTTCCTTGTTTCAGTAGCTTTAGTTCCTAATCCTGCAGAATTTGATCTATCCAGCAGCTTGACAGCTTTTAACTGTTTGTCTAATGAGTACATCAAGAGCAGGCACTGTATATCAGATTGAGCAGCTATAAAATAACTGCCTTGTTCAAAAGGTGAATTTTATCTAGCCATTTTTAAAGCATTTCTCTTCTAACAGAAAGGGAGTGATAGGAATTTCCAGTTTTAATGAATAGGAAGGAGAAGTAAGGTGACTTAAAAAAAAAAAAAAAAAGTACTGCAAAGGATCTTTGGCAAAAATCCCCCGAACCTTTTATCATAATAAGATGTGTTGCATTCAGTGCCATCAAAAGTATTATGTGATTTTCATTTGATTTTGTAAAGTTCTGTTTAGAACAATATACAGTAAGCAGGCATATTATTAGCTGAGTAAAAATCAAAGCTATTTGCTGCAAACAGGGTAAGGCCAAACTAGAGAGTGCCTCATTCATAACACAAATTATCTTCTTTATATTTAATCTGTTAAAAAAAATAGCTCAGTATTTTTAAACTTTTTTTAAAGATGCTTCTTTCAAACATTTCATTTCATGAATGCTGAGGATTTCTAATCATACCTAAACAAATCACATGAGATAGCAAGGTCACCTCGGTCCTTGAAGGTTTTTGCAAGGGGGGCACTTGCAATTATTGTTTTCACTGAGTGGGGGATGAAGAAACTGCCTAAAACTTTTATGAGAGCATTACCATAAGATCTTACAGAATTGTGGTGTGTTGCTATTATGAAGTTTGATTTTTTTGAACACAAAAGACTCCCATCATGTGATTCAGCTTCAGTTCAGAAAAGGTGCTGCCTCATTTTTACTTCAGCAATGATTTTAGACAAAGGATATTCTTTAGATTATGATATGCTTGCAACATAGACACTCAAGTACCCCAAGTTATCATGTCATAGAAACATAAATCTTTAGACAGTCTCCTTC
This sequence comes from Eulacestoma nigropectus, assembly GCA_013397775.1. Lineage (NCBI taxonomy): Eukaryota > Metazoa > Chordata > Aves > Passeriformes > Eulacestoma > Eulacestoma nigropectus. The sequence goes on from VZTE01003729.1 coordinate 259,186, forward strand.
CTTGAGATATAAAACTGAAATACAGAATAAGGATGGTTGTTCTAGAGAATGAAAGGAAGAGGCAACCTGATGGGTCTGATTAAGCAGCCTTTTGAATTCCCTTTTTCTAATGGGAATGATGAAAGCACACTTTGTCTAGAGTTCAGTTTTGATTCAGTCTGCCATGAAGCTGTGTGAATTTAGGATTATGCCCACATTATTCAGATTGCCAAAAACATCAAAACAGGAACAAAGGGAAAGCTAACCTTGAATTTTCAACATGTATTTCAGTCCCTGTAAACAAGTTACCATGGAGATAGAACCCATGTGAACTGCAGCCTTCCTCCTAACTGCTGTAGACTTTGGACCAGCAAGAAAATGTGACACGGCATTGCTGCCATTTGTGACAAAAAAAAACTTATTTCAAATGCTACACTTAAGCATTCCCTTGCAACACTACCAAGTGAAAGCTAGAAATTGCTTAAAAGCATTGAATTGCTTAAAAAATAGGCAAGATAAGTGAGAGGCAAAGCTTTACCAGTTTCACTTTTGCAAATTAAATAATACTGTATCAGAAAAGAAGATACGAGGTCACTGTCTTGCTAGCAGGATGAGTCTGCAAAGACAGATTGCAGTTTTAAATAGTTTTCACTAGGAAATGGTTTCAAAGAAGCTGAAGTTCTGACACAAAAAAGAGGTCTTAAAATGGAACAAAAATATCCTTGTCATTGATTTTGTTGTTGCCGTTCAAATATTTTTGAATAGAGCTGCAATTGTCATGTCAGAAATAAAAATAAGCCATCATACTTACTAGCCTACTTATCTTTCATGGACAGAAAAGGATAAATACAAAGAAATTTGTAGCTTTTACTCATCCTTCAGATTTCCAGATTTTGTTCAAGAAAGTCTTTTGTTTGCTAGCTCAGTAGATTTATTGTTAAAACTGTGAGTTCTGATCATCATCATCAGTAATCCTCTCTCTACACAGCTACTAATTGCTTGAATCACATTATTCCTTTATATTCTGGAGATAAAAAAGGAAAAACATATCCAGCCCCTAGAACAATGGCTATGTCACAAGCTTGTGAGTAAACCATATTGCAGGTGTCAAAAATTGGATTGATTCTAATACTGTAGCCATTAGTGCAAATAAATAGATAACATAAAAGCTGTTGTCTAATCTCGAATTTTCCTTTTGTTACTCCAGTTTGAAGTCATTTCCTTTCACAGCTTTGAAGACTAGAAATTAAAACGTTTATGATATGCCCTCGGTTTCTGCTGTTTAGCCTGATAAAATACATGCTTGAAGAGGGGAATTGTCTTTATATCCATACTTTTTTTCTGTTAGCTTTCTTTCATTTTTCAATGTTATTTTCTAACAAGGCAATTATCCAGTTTTCTTCCTCCTCTGACTTTTACTCTGCTTCTCCTGATTTAACTCTTTTAACTCCTTCCTCTTCCCTTTGGTCCCTCTATCTCTCTCTCTTTTATTTTTTTTCATAGCTGTCATCAATTTTAATTAGTTTGCTTCTTACCTCCTGCCATAAGTCCTGATCCTAAAGCCACTGAAATCCATGGCAACCTTTTCTGATTACAGTAACAGTTGGCCCTTATTTCTTTTATTGATGGCACTTTCAGAAGTCATCAGTTCTGCTTGAAGAGTTTAGGCAGTGTAACCAAATTGTCACTATAAGATAAACGAGTAGGAAAATATTCTGTTACAAATGCCCAGAGTTTACAGTTTTATAGAATCAAGTAGACATAGAGGAAGCAAATAGTCTGGGTCAAAGTAGTTTCTTATAGAATAAAAAGATGAACATTGAAATAAAATATCTTCATATAGACAATTCAATGATAAAATGTATATTTCTATAAAAAATTGATAAAATCAGCCATTACATGAAATACTGTTAATAATTCTAGGTAATTTGCTTGTAAGGCCCTGAGGATCTTGCTTCCAAAAAAACTGTCTGGCCGTGTTTACTGACAGCTCCCTTCTGTTATAATGCAAACAATATTTTTCCTACCCAAAACAAAGCAGTTAAAATTATATTTTCCCAAGCTGTATGGAAATACACTAATTTGTAACTTTCTAAAGCTAACACATTGATGCTTCAGAGATACATAATTTAACAAACAGCAGACTGAATTTTGATCAGGTTTAAAAAATGTGTACAACAGCCTTTAGACTTCAAATGAGCTGAAAAGGCTCCCGTGGTATTTTCTTCATTCTGAACCTTAAGAGGTAACTTTTTTCTTGAAGATTTCTTTAAAAGGTAATGAACAATTCAGAAAGGCATGTTTATTATTGCTACTACACAGACTCCTTGTTAATGAAGCTTTCTCTGTCAGCCAAGCACTGGCTTCCATAATGGTTTCTTGCATTAAGTGATGCAAACTGTTCCACTTATCGTACACTGCTCTCGTTTACATAATGGAGGAGTTGTATAAATTAGAAACATACCTCAATCAAGTATTCTATAAGAGTCTATCAGCTTCTTGGTTAGAAAATCACAGTAGCATTTTCAAGTCTTTGAGGAATGAGAAAGGTACAATTCAAAAAATTAGAGTTTTTCCATTAAGAGATTAGAGGCTAAACAAAGCAGGCAATCGCCTAAATGTCAGTCTGATGTCTACATTTGACACAATACGTTTTATATAAGAAAAGCCTCTGAATTATGAGGTACTTTTACACACACTCAGATACAGTGAATCCCGAACCTTATTAGATGTAGCATAAAAAAAGGGAATAATATGTGTTGTGTGCTAAACAAGTTGTATTGTGGGAACTGCTCTTCAGAAATTCTTACGAGAACAAGTCTGGCCAAACTGTGTGACTTTTTGTGGGTCGTATCTTAACTTCAGAAGCTCTAAGCCTAAATCCATGGGTTAGCAAAGAAGGCATTTGCTAAGAAAAAGCAATTTCGTATTCAGTACTGTCAGTGGTAATGCAGATGTTACAGATGTCTCTGCACAAGGACACAGAACCGTTGTTCTGCTCAGGTTGGACTATATCAAGTTTGACCCCCTTTCCAGCCTCCCCAGATTGTGCTGTGGAATTCTGGCCTGTCTTCTCTCCTGTATAGGTCAGTTATTTATCCAGATAAAAACAGTAATAATCAATGTGCATGTACTTCTGTTGCTTGCACACCTGATAACCTCAGGGGGTTCAGGAATTTGTTATGCAAGTGTGGAGACAGTGCTGAGACATGCATGTCATGAGGGAAGCAGAGAAATGACAGCTCATCATAGCTGTTCAAATTACCATCTTACTGTCTCTCTGTGATTTCAGTAGCTAAGTATTTCCTCTCTAAATTTATTTTATAAAGAAGTGGCTCGTCTCCTTGGGTTTTTTGGGTTTTTTTGGGTTTTTTGGAGTTTTTTTTGTTTGGTTGGTTGGTTTTTTTTGTTTTGGTTTGGTTTTTTTTGTTGGTTGGTTGGTTTTTTTGTTTTGTTGTTGCTGGGTTTTGTTTTTTTGTTTTGTTTTGATTTTGGGGGTTTTTTCCTTGTTTCTTTGGGGAGGTGGTTGTTGTTGGGGTTGTTTTTGGGATTTTGGGGTTTTTTTGTTTTTTGGTGGGTTTTTTTTGTGGTTCGTTTGCTTTTTTAAATGCTGTTGACTCATCCTTTAACATTAAACAGCTACGCTGGTGCCAAAATTAGTTCTTTCTGACTGTACTTGAGGAGAAGTATTTGGATCATAAATGATCATGTCTCAGCACATGCAGCTAGCAGGGCAGTTAAGTGCAGAGCAGTTAAGTGGCAGGAATGCAGGCACTATCTATTCCACATGAAGCATGCAGTCTCATTCCAGCTTTAAACTGCTGGCTGTAGCTGTTCTTCTCACAGATAATACCTGTTAGCTTAAGAGGAATCAGGGAACTGTAAGAATCATCAGGATTTGGCCTTAAGTTCACACACGAGACACACCTTGGGTTATCTGTACAGTATCCCCCAATAACTTTGGACCTTTTGTGGTTCACATTTTTTTCTTCTTTCTAATGTCTCTTGATTAGAACAGGAACAAAAGAAAGGGCAATATTCTGTAGACTGATGCCTACAGGACAAACCTGCTTCCAAGCAAGAAGCCTAAAAGTTGACCCTAGTTATCAGCACCCAGTCATGCTGCTGAAGGCACATGGCAACTTTGGAGCTGCCTGTGGACACAGAGGAAATTTTTTTGTCTGCCTTGCTGTTAGGAGGAGCACTTTTCATCACTGGCATCTATGGCTGTTGCCACCTGACAGACCACATATTGATAATAAAAACAGAAACAACAGCTGGACTGGAAAGCAGTTCTGCAGTGGGAAAATGGTGCTTTGTGGACACATTCTATCTATATGTGTTCAATTACGATTTTCAAAAGAATACAGCAGAACTGAAAACTTCTTGATTATTAGAGATGTTGAATTTGGTGTGCTGGACAGTTTACCTTTGGTTTAGGCATTGTCATCACAGGTATTTGGTTTATAGTCTTATGATAGGAAGGGCAGGGACTGATCCTTTAGAGATCTTATGAGACTCTGGTGCTCTGTCCCTGATTCTGTGAGTCTCATTTACTGCACATGAGTTTTATACAGCTGATATTATAAATATTATTGAGATCGTGTTAATAGGAAATGTTTTCTTCATATGTTTAATACTTTTTTTCATAAGATTCAAGTTCTCATGCTGCGTTATTCACTCACTGTTTTTCTCACAGAAGTTACAAGTCTAGATCATACAGCACATCTAGGGTTCAGTATTATGAAATCTGAGTAAGTAATTACAAAGAGCAATTTTTCATTCTTTCTAGTCACATTGCATGACTGAGTCTGTATTTCTTAGTAATTCAAATGTTACTACATTAAATGACGAACAGAATTCAGAGAAAATCATTTACTTCTACGCTTCCACTGACTAAGAATGGCAGTCACACCACACAGCCATGCAGCAAATGCAGCATAATGGCCACAGAACCCCCAGCCTGAGCTCAGATGCAGCTTCACATTTCTGACTCCTTAATACCATTATTCAGTTTTTATTCATTATAAGGAGAAGAAAACTGTCTGTTTTAAATCTGGGAATGTAAATTTCAAATGCTTTCAGCATCCGTATTTTAAGAATGGATGGGTTGAAAATTCCAAACTTATGATTCCTTTATAAGTAAAATTGGAATATTGCAGGTCTCCCTTCTACCATTAGTGGAGGTTGAAATGCTACATTTGCAAACCTTTAGAAATAATTTAATAAACCAGATGCAGTTTTATTTTTAACAGGATGTTATGGTACTTCCATACAGTAAGAGAGAGGGCTGACATAACTCAGACACTGGAATACTGTTTGTCTTCTAGCAGTAAATACTAAAGTACGGTGTGTTTTATGGTCAGATGTATTCACACATATCTGACCATAAATCAGTGCCTCAAGCTTCCTCAAGGAAAGTTGAAAGAGTGCATCTCACAAGAGAGAAAAATGCATTTAAAATTAATGCAGCTATAAAACAAACTGACATAACCCAAAGCAACAAATATGGGGAAGGAAATCTTCTGGGGCCATATCAGTACTCTGAGATGATTTCCACTTTTTGGTTTTATTTCTGATCGGTGATCAAGTGTAGTTTACAAGTGGAATAAAATCTATTCATTATTTCCCCTAATATTCAAACAGCTGCATCCCTTCTTTGGAGTTGTTCTCTTACAGAAGCAGGATAACACAGAGCTCAAAGAAAATGCTACATGATCTCTTTCCTTGAAGATTTTCTTTTTTATAGTCAGAAGTGTGTCCAACTCAGTTTGCTGTAGGTGCACACTCATTTGCAGATGTTTCACAAATTTTGGGGGCATTAAGGAAGATGGAGAAGCTAGAATAGCTGTATCATAAAGTAAAATGGTATTGTAAGTCCTCATTTCAGATAAAAGTGAGCAAGTTTTATCTATATCCTGTTAGAAATCTCTCCCAGCATCATTTTCTCATTTGAGGCTTCATCCTCCAAGGTTTGCACTGCTCAAATTACATTATTATACATCTTATTTCATTATAACTGCATTTAATTGATGGTACTCAAGATTTTATCACTTCTATTGATTCACATTGGTTTTAAGAGAGAAGGCTGGGCAATTTGGATGTAATTCAGGTTTTTAATGCTTTAGACCCATTTATCATTTATTGCTGTTACCAAGATGGTAGTGTATGTAACTGTAGAAGGCTAAATCATGAACAAAGTAATACTTTGAATTTATGCTGAAATTAAAAACAAAATATATTCTGAAGTCACTTGATGCTAACTGATCGCCATACTTAATACCTTAATGTGATTTTTTTTTTAATCATTACTGAATTTTTGAACCCAAGCAATTAGCTTTCTGTCTTGAAAATACTGCTTCTAATAGGACAGATTCTGAGCTAAAACTTTCTATAGGAGTTAGAAAAGAAGCAGCAGTTTTGTAAAGAAGTTATCCTGGAAGCCAAGTATTTAGTAGTACTCACAAAAGTTAGATGCATGTGGATACTGAGAATTTACAAACACTTCAAATAATTAAAGTCTTATCACATTATGATGCTGGTTATTGAAGAAGATTATGAAAAAACTGTATATTATATCTAGCCTTGATATTGTGTCTTAAAACCCATCTCTGAAGCACAGGGATTTTAGACCTTAATGAGCCATTGTCACCAAGGTGTTCATATTTGCACGTGCAAAGGAGGAGGAATATCACTGAGGGAAGAAGCAGAACTACAGGAGCTGCTTTGCTGCATTGGTTACTTTTCTGCTTATTTTGGTTCTGTTGGTTGTTTTTCTGATTAAGATGTTCTGCTTATTCTGATTACTTCTAAGTGACACCTGGCTCCCTCTTCCACCTGAAACCTGAACTTGGGATTTCTGCTTTGTTTCCTAAATTGAAGAGCTCTCTCCTACCAAGCATCTTCTCATGTGAGTGAGTTTAACTTAAGGAAGCATTGCTCACTTTTTTTGTTCATACTTTGAGTATGTTATGGAACATCAATTGATTCTAACTTTTTAAATTTTTCCCCCACATTTCAAACATGCTTTTTCGAATCCAGTAGTGCAAAAAAAAAAGTTTCAGGTCTGTAGTTTTGTGTAATGGCTATTAACAGAAATAAATATATTCATTAGATTTATTGATGTTTTTGATGCACATTGTTGAATTTTCAGAAAACACAGGCATGAAACAAGCTTTGTCTTTCCTAACTTTCTCCATTCACACTTTGTGAACCTCCATCAGCTCAAAGGCTCTGTGATTGTTATGTTATGTTGTGTGCCCAGGAGAATGCATGGAAGGAAAAAAACCCACCCAACCCCAAAGCTTTATTCTAACATTATTTCTATCTGTGTACTACTGCAATCTGGCCCTTATGAAAGTTCAACACACAGCTGGCCATGGGGTTTTTGGCATTCAGACAACTTAGGAGCTGCTAAGAGAATCTATCAATCATCCAGCATTTCCTCAAAATAGCAATGGGTGAACTCAGACTAGGCTTGGTGAAGACATTAGAGTTCAATAATGTTTTTCATTTCCATGACAGGCTAGTTTATATAAGATTAAGTTCACCTCTATCTGTTAAAATTCTGCCCAAAACGGAGAGGCCCTCATTGATTTTTCTATTCATCCATTACTGTTGTTTCTAACTTCTTTCCATCTTAATTGTCATTTTAAAAAACTGGTCCTGACTTTAGACAGTCCTATGTCTTCCTGAGATATGTTGTTGCTACGTTTAACAGCAGGTTGTTAGGAGTGGCTTTGAATCGTGACTGAGTTATTCATCAGTGAATGAAGATAAAATCTGCAGCAAAATAGCAAGAATTGCCTGTAAAAACTGGCCTTACAGTGTTTCCTTCTTTTTCCTAAATTTAATGAATCCCGTCAGCATTTTGAGAAGTGAGTGAATGGCACTGACCTGCATCAGGCAGAGCATAAGCACATGACCCATAAACTTGCTCGACTGAAAATCTATGGAAACCTTTGCAGTCCTCTGAGAGTTGCATTATGATTCCAGGTTTTCAAATAAATATACATATACATTTCTGTGTAGGGTTTTAAGGATCTTTGGTAGTAGTGTTCTGTTTATCTTTTTTTACTTGATCTGAAACTGTTTTTCCAAATCAGGAGTTCTCTGTAGGACATAATTTCCCACTACTTAAGCATGGCCCCATGGGATATTCAGCAGTCTTTTTGAATATCCAGTTCTCCAAAAAAAAGTGTTTTAAAGGTTGAGTTTGCTCTCATGGACATAGACTGGCTTTGAAACCAGAACTTCCTAAAAACAGGGAAAATATTCTGTTACTTCCACAGCAGCTTTATTCAGTCAGCATGGTTGGCTCCGAGGAGGGAACTGCCAGACTTAGCAAAGGCCTCGGCAAAAGGAATGAAACTTGGCAAATGAGATAGCAGGGGATGAAAAGGACTTGCTCTGAGCAGGCAGCAAAGATGAGAAAGATTGAAAAATTCATTGTGGCTCAAAGAGACATTAAGTTTGGAGTTAAGAGCAAAAGAAGGGTTTGGTTGAGAAGCAGACATGGAAGAAATGAGGTCTAAATGCAGCTCAGGTATGGCAAAATTTTAAAGATGTAACCTGAATGATCATGCTTCCAAAACCTAGGGGCATATCTTAGGAGCTTTGTGTTCAAGATTGAACAACTTGAAATCATTGTATACAGAAATCACTGACCGTAGGATTTGCGCTCACTGAGGGTTAGAGCCACAGGACTGGTCTGTGAGGCAGAAAAGAAATAATTTTTAAAGTTAGTTCAAAGCCTGAGAAAAATTAACATCTTCAGGTCAAGACATGGGTAACCTGAGCTGGATTGGTATAGGAGAGCAATGAAAAATATTTATTTAATTCTTTAAAAGGTTATAGGATTTTTTGGTGGGAGTTGTCAGTTATTGAAACATGAGTTCTCGTAAAGGCATATCTGTTTCTCTTTCATTAAGACAGATCTTTTAGGTCCAAAATAAAATCTGTGATCAAATTCGATAATTTCTTGGTCTAGCTCCATTACTAGATTATTCTAAGGGGAAGAGGAAAGGGTGTGAGTGGAGCTGGGGCGGGGGATTATGCTTCTCTGTCTGACCAAGTTGCAAGGCACTTTTAAAAGCTTTTAAGGTGTTAACCAAAATTTAGATTGTGCCCAGGGCTGCTCAGGAAGGTGAGTTATATGAGCACCGAGGCTTTGCTATTTCAAGAGATGTTTCTTACATGGAGGGCACAGGAAAAGCAGTAAGGACGTGTCAGAGCACTGGCATTATGGCTCTGAGGAAAGAAATCAGTGGACTTAAAACTCGGAGGGAAGGAAAAAAAAAAATCTATTTCCTGAACGGCTTTACAGGACTTTGCATGGTTTTTTAAAAGAAGGTTGCTAGTGTCAAGGCGTTATTGTTTGAGGATTGTATTTATCCCAACAGACTTGGCATCCTGAATTTTGGCTGCTTGGGATGAAACAAGACAGGAGTACCTAGGGGGGGAAAGTGAGTAATCTGCCAGACATGCCGGTTCCCAGCTCTGCCCTAGAATCCCCCAGACAATGGAACAGCAGTTTTCCCCTGATGTCCCCAGCACACTAACAAAGTAACTAATTAATCAGTTTGTCTGCTAATCTAGTGTATCATTGATTTCTTCTAAACCACTGTCTATCACCACAGCTCTGCTTTGGATTTTGTCTCTTTCCTGTCATCCACTGAAACTGGGGATCAGCAGTACAGTGAAACACAACCCCAACAGCAATAAATCTAAGTCAAAAGTATTTAAATTGTTTTGACTGATTAATTTTGTATGAGGACTTTTTGGAGATAAGATGTCATCTGTGCATGTCACTAACGTTATGTTGGATTAAGTTTTGTCTTCTGTAGGATTTGAATTATTTCCACACTCTTTTCGCTCTCTAAATATTTTTTCTCCAGTGTACTCTTCCCTTCAGAAAGCTGTTGAAAATCCTTCTCTGAACTGCTACTTCATTAATGCTCACTCATCCCCACTTTTTGGTCCCTTATGAATAATAGGCTTTCTGGTGTCGCTTTCAAAGGAGTGAGTTTTCTAAGAGGCATTAAAAATATATTCTTTGTTTAAGTTTAAGTTTATGATCTACTTGAAAATTTGGAGAACAATTTGCTTTTATGTTGCTAATTTCAGGTTGTCATTTCATGATTCTTGTTCATATCTAATTTATTAGATCACTTTGTGCAGACTTTTTCTCTCAGTCTAAGTCAGTACCTGTGATTAAAGCTGTCTGTAACTAATATTGAGTAATTTATTGCACAAAAAAGTTTCTTTAAAAAAACCTCACAACTTAAAATGTGCATGGTGAAGGTTTCTAAGCTTCGATACTACTTGCAAATTAATCATGCAAGGACTGATGTCCAAAAAAAGTTGCTGTTTTTGATGGCAGATGAGTCAATTAAGCAAACAATGCTTTGTCTGCTGTCCATGAGGTACGGAGGTGCAGAGTTCATAGCTGTCAATGATAATCAGTTTAGAAAGTCAAGTTTTCTTTAGGAAGAAAAAAATTTAATAAATTGCTCAAATCCCTCACCGGAATGAAATTTTAACAATTTATTTCCTGTAGAAATTTCATTTCATTAGAATTAATAATGATTTGGCAATTTCAAATGTAACAAACATGTAAAAGATAATATAAAACGTGACTAAAATTATGATCCCATTATCAAGTGCATTCTGCTAAGTGAGCATTTGTTCAAAGCATGTGTCCAAAATCTCATCACTTGGACAGTGTGATGGTTGTTTTCTTAATTAAATTATATGGCAGGATGAGGAAGATCTTCCAATAATTGCCAAAACTGTGTATGTGCAGCATTTTAGAAATCACACTGCTTTTCCTAGGTGTCATATTGGAAGGAAAGTTGGCTGAAGGAAGATAGGAATACTGGGAAAGGAAAGATGAAAACTGATGAAAGACTAATTTTAAAAAGCAATAATCTCGAATAAATACTGAAAGGGAAGTAACTACTCAGTAAATTTGTTATTACAAAGGGAGAGAGAATTTATGAGGAGAGAAAGATATCAGAGGAATTTTGTTCTGTGGTTGGACCAAAGACAGTACATTTTCAGAACTGCAATAACTCGCACAAGTGAATTGGAATTTTGAAAGGAATATTGTATGTTCCACTAAAGTTGAAGTCTGTTGTCCCTTAAAGCTTTATTTGTTTAAGTAAATTTAATTTTTCTCTGTCTTTAAACAATTACAATACAGGTAAAACATTATTACTTCCCTGTAATTTGTCCACACATTTTCTCCTCCAAGTATTTATGATATTAACTTATTAGGTGATGCATTTTTATACCGTTGACTTTCCAACTCAACAAAGTGAAATGAACAAACTTAGAAAATGGACAAAAAAAAGTTATTAGCTAACAGAGAATTCTATTAATTCTTTGAATGATTGTTCTTGAATACCTGTATTCAATATTTGCTTAGCTCTGGCTGTAGAATCCACTTGCTTTTATAAGGGGTGTGGGTGTGTGTTTTATGCAAGATTTATGAAAAAGGTGAATTTGATTTTTGTAATAGTTGACTGAATAGAATAAATATAGCATCTTTCCCACAGGACATGAAGCTTGACTATTTATAAATTAGCAATAGTTTCATGAAAAAAGGCCAACATTTTTCTTTCTTTGAATGAATGTTAAGGTGTATTGTTGTTTAGAATACAGAACCCTCCAGCTCTTGCATGCTGTGTTGCAATTTTAACTGTAAATACAACATAGTATCCTATTTATGAATTCTAATCTCAAAAGCTAATTTAATTGGTGTATTCCAACTACTATTGCTTATTTCACACTTCAATAGGTAAAGATGCATTAATAATCGAAGTTTCAAACTGTAATTAATGTTAGCTTTAGGCTCCTGACAATGAAATGATTACATTTTTATGTATGTCTTCATACACCAAGTTAATCTAACCTGTGATTGAATAACGAAAGAAACACACATTTGCTCTCTAATGCAAATCACTACTTGTAATTACGTGTTCCCTGCAACTGTCAGGAAGGAGAAAAGTAAGCCACTAGTGGCTGTAAAATCTGTACAGATGTCCCTCATTCATCTCCTCCAGCTCTGTAGGGGATTTCAGTGAGCTCTGGATGATATGTTTCATCTCATTTGTTTCCACACTCTCCCTTACAGAACTGAGCCGTTGGCTTCATTCACTGGGGTTTGGGTAAAAGGTGACAAGGTGTCTGTCTAACAGGGAAAGGTGGAATTTTTCCATGGTGCCATGCAAGTTTACTACACAAAGCCCTACCATGCCTTCTCCAGCAAAAGAGTCTTCCAGAATCCATTTTATTACCTTTCCCTTGAAGCTACAGAATAGTCTCCCAATTACTGCTACGATTCTGAAAGTAGTTAGTCGGCTCACTCTACTTTAGTACAGGCCAGGGAACATGCAGCTATAAATCACCAGCAAGCAGGACCTAAACACAGCACAGTGAGGTCACTGGATCAGGAGTTCTGTGCTTTGCTGTGGTCTAGTGTTGATTAAACCAAGCTGAACATTAGTAACAGATTTTGTTGCCCATTATGGTCATTACAAGTAACAAGAAGCTAAAAGCAAAATACTGCCCTAATGCACTTTGCCTACACTAAGTGTTTGTAATAAAATTATGGTGGTGATGCTTATAAGCAGAAGTTTCTAGCAATAAACCTCAAGGAGGTGGAAGTGAAAGAGCAGAGCTGCTGTGAGCCTGCTGTGCCTTACCAGGCCTGAGGCTGGGGAGCTGGGCTCTGGGCTGGGCTCAGCACCGCTAAAGGCAGCTGGAAGAACTCGCAGTGCCAGCAAACCCCCTCTCTTCCTGTTCCAACACCACTCTCGGTTTGCATTTAAAAGTGGATAGGGTGCAAAGCAGCTGAATATATTTTTCAATGAGAAATGCATTTATTGTAAGCAAAGATAACCGAAAAAGGTTCAGATTAATTGTTGAAAGAGCTATTTATCTAGTTTTTAATAAAAGCTGCAAACCGGGTTTGACTCTTTCAGTAGGAAGTGGGGAAAAAGTAATTTGAGGAGCTCCATATTCTGTGGAAATGGCATATATGTATAGGAGGGCAGTTAATATTTATTCTTTCATGCTTAGTCTTTGTTCTTCTCAGTTCCTGACTGTTTTCATCTATATTCCCACTGATACTTTCGTCCTCCCTTTAACTCTTCACCCAATCTTTGTACTCCCACAGACTTTCTCCCTTAACATTTTTTCTGTAAGGAGCAGTGGACACAAATACTTTCATTTAGAAATTTCATCTGGGACCTTCTCAGTTCATGACAGGAGAAAAAGGGAAAAATAAAGGGGAAGTCAGGCAGGATAATAAGCTGGGAAATTAGCATATCTCCTGTGCTTCTAAATTCTCTTCACAAATCAAGTGGTGCCTGAGATAGTAAAATACAGCTCAAGAAAAGGCTGAGCAGACATTGAAAATAAGATGCTGCTAATGTTTTGGCTCCTTTTAAGTGAAACAGCACTAGATAGACTAGTTTGAGTCACACGTACACTTGATATACACTTTTTTAATCCAAGTTCCCAAACTAAATAACTAGTAGCTGATTCAAAAAAGTCCTCAAAGAATGGGTTTTGAGCTCCACAGTCATGCAGAGAAGTTTGGCGAAGAAAGCGTGCCCTGGGTGTGATGGATGAAGAAGGTCCCAGCAGGGAGAAGCTGCCCTGTCTGCTGGTCCCACTGCCTGGGGTGTGGCCTGGGGAGCGCCTTCCACCTTGGGCTTTGCCTTGCCCTTGTCATGGTCTGTTTCTCAGGAGCCCACTCTCAGTATTTGGCTCCTTTTATTAAATCCCCAGTAGCTATGAATTCAGGACATAAAAGCAGTTAGTGGCTTATGCCGCCAAGTTTCTGTGCTGAACTGGACAAATGCCAAAAGCTTCCTAAAGTAATGAAGTCCTCCTGTACATTTATTACACCCACGAGTACAATGGGAAGTGGGGAACAGATTGCTGAGGTGCTGATGCTCTTCCAAGGCTGCTGTGTGTCCTAACTCAGCATGCAGACGAGTCTAGGAAGTTTGTCAAAGAAAACCATAGGATCTTGTGTCTTGTTTGCAGCAGCCAGGCCTCCGTGTAAAACCCCCAGCCCCCACCAGCACAGTCCTCTGGCAGACACAGGATACAGCCCTGGCACGAGAGCTGCTGCTGGATTTCTTGAGAGCCACAGGAAATTCCAGCCGAGGCCCCTTGAGCCATTGTAAGAACAGATCAATACCCTGACATTTGTTTAACTGGTGGGAATCTAGATAGATGGTATTCGGTAACAGGCATCACTTTCTCTCTCATTATTTACATTTTCAGCTAAAACTCCATTTGACCCTGTTTTGCTGGTTTTCAATTACATCTAATTCAAAACTATGGTACTTTAAATAGGATAAATTAGTTGATGTTAGTAGAAAAGAGAAACCTCTCTTTTCCCTGTGTTGGCAGGGGTAGTGGAGGACTGATTCTCTGATGGGTTGTGATAATATGCAAATATGTTCTTCCATTACAGTCCAAGCACAGTCAAAGCTAGACTGGGGAAATGAACCCACAGCACTGAAATGGATGCTGCTTGACAATGTTATGTCAACCTGTAATTTCACTTTCTCCTTTTTTCTGTGCTTTGAAGGATAAGCAAAAAAAAAAAATTAATGCAAATATTACCATTTATGCCCTACAGATTCTCTATAGGTTGCAGTGCACCCAGGAGAGAGATTTTTCTGTGTCCTGTGCAAATATAAATCTGGTATCAATTCATCAATCATTTTTTATTTCTTATTTTAAAAGGACTTTCTTTTTCTCACAAGCCCTATGGACTGAAGGCTTTTAATTCTAGTGATGAGAAGAAAGAAATGTACATATAAAAGGCAAAAAACCCCTCAGGTTTATGGTTTCTGATAGACCAGGGTAGAATTTATTACTTATGCTGCAGTAAGTATAGAGGATCACTCTTTACATATTGTTATGTCTTAAGGTATGGATATATTAAGGTGTGATGTTTAAGGTTATTCCAAGTGATATTTTTCCCTTGTGTTCCTTACCTCTTCAAAATTAAGGAGATTTCTTCATCAGTAGCTATTTGGGGAAGGAGGTGATAATTTCCACAGTGGAACTCAGCACAGCTGCCTGTGTTTGGGAGAATTGTTCTGTCTTTGAGGGATCAATCATACAGAAAATCCCCTCATTTTCCCAAGACTATCGTGGTTTGCAAGTTACTGATTTCTGTCCACTTTGTAGAAAAATGACCTGGCTTGTGACAAAAACCAGTGTTGTATTTCATCAAAATGAGGGGTGGGCCTGGGATGGACAAAAAGTAAATGTTTCTATCAATTTATTTTCACATCCTATTTACAAGTAGATGTTCCAGAGAAATAACAGTAATTATTACTGTCCTTCTGATTTTACTTATTTTGCATTTGAATAAACAAGAAAGGGCTTTTACGAATTGATTCTAGTTCTGTCAGTGTGACCTGAACCACTTTTGACCAAAAATAGATAAGTACAATTAATATGTCTCTCCTTCATCTGTTGACCTGGTCATGGACTTCGATAATGTAAGGCCCATTTGTAGAAATTTTAATGGAAATTAAATTAATATTGAAAAATGCGAAATGAGTTTTGAATTATATTAAAACTTAATGGGGAAGGAGGTATGTGCATCTCAAAATGATGCTGGTATTTAAAAGGAAAGAGAGAAGACTTATAAAAACTAAGCCAAATATGATTTTTTCCTCCCAGTTTCTGCCCTTTTTCTCCAAAAAATAAATGGAGTAATAATTGCCTGGTTAATTACTCACTGCAGATGTAAAATATTTTATTTCCTGAAATTTTATTTCTCCAGATTTCAGTCCAGATCTGACAAGTGACAGATATTCCATGCCTTATTTGTACATTGTGATCTTGTTTTCTAAGCATGAGATTGCCTTAAAATACAAATATGTAAATCAATATACAGATGCTTTTAACAAAGAGAGCACTGTAAAGTATCTGCTGAATTAGCTTCCGTGGAATCATCTGTCACGTTGCTGACAGCCCAGCTTTTAACCATGATGGTATAATCTAAAGTGTTCGCTCTAAAGTTGAGTTAGATTTATAATGTTTTACTTGTGATCTACTTTATTATATTTTGAGTGAGTCAGACCAGATGGTATGAGGAATATATTAATTAAATTAGGGGTCTATTAGAAAGGTAAATGAGCTCTTTCCATCTTCAGAAAGGCTGAGCAGTCCTTTCTCTTCTTGCATTTATGTTTAATCTTTCCAAATGTCATGAATAATTGTATTTTATTAACAACAGTAAAGAAAAACACCGCAATCTTTTGAGCTGAAGTGTACATGGGGAGATTTTTTTTTAATTATTACTGCTAATTTTGATTCAGATAGTTTTCACTTGCTTTGGTTAATGAAGATATTTGCAAAAGAAACTCCAAATGCCCCATTAAGTTATTCTGAACAGACCTATGAAATGCTAACAATGGATTCCTTGTCAAATAATTAAAAATTGGTGAATATTTTGGTAGTGGGAGTTTTCTGTTTAAAAATTAATATGAGATGGAGGCTCATTATAACAAACTCTTGCCTCTGTGACTGTAAAATCATCACAGCTGCTGGTATTAATTAGCACTTTCTGTCTGTCCTTTGCACTGAGCAGAGACTGTAGCACAGACACTTTCCACGGAATTGCAACACTAAATTTTGGCATGGTTGGCATTAAAATCCTAGTTGGAGCTCAGTCTCTGTGTGTGTATGAACAATAAGCTTAACTTGATGCATAGCAATAGTCACACCAGAGTCACCTGGATGGTTTGCATCCATGAAATACTCAAGCTTTGCTATTTTTAGCTCCTTCTGGAAGAACAGATCTCTGTGAACCCTTGCTTCTGTGGGCTCTGTCTCCATGATGATTCCTGCCTCTCCAGGACTGCCATCCCAGCACATTTTGCAGCTGCTTCTTTCCCAACTGTATTGTTACAGTGAGACTTTGTACTGCTGCTTTAGCCAGTAGCAGAAAGCAAGGAGATAAGCAAGAGGATAAGGGGAAAAAGTTCCATAGTGAGCATGGCAGAGAAGTTTAGCGTAGATATTTTCCCTCTTTCTGACAGTAACTTCTCTGCTTCATTGTTACGGGCAAGTGATTTTTTTCTGTGCCCTTTCTGCATTGTTAGCAGGGACATCTCTGGGTCTGTGTTGCTGCTGGTATACACTGGCATAAAAATGTGTTTACAAATTGCATAATTCTAAACCAAGGAACAAACTGGAGGGTCAAGCAGATAGAAATTAAATTGAGGAAGAAGGAATGGAGATTTTAGTGTGGACTTTGCATAGGTCTTGTGTTTATTGGACTAACAAAATTAGCCTGTCTTTGGAGTATACACACACAATTTATTTTTTTTCCAAGGGACTTATAGCTATTTTGTGACTGGTAACCCCTACTATAGCATTATGCCAACATTTCTGTGCCTAATGACTGAAAACTAATCCTCTGGATTTGACACTTGTCCATGTTAAATACCCACCCCCACCCACATGCTATATTTTTATACTTGTACCATGGAATATGCATTTATTGCTTTACCTAATCGAAAGTCACACATGTATACAATCCAGAATAATACATTTCTGAGATGATAAATATTAAATGGACAACATAAATCTGCCCTCTTAAAAAAATAAGGAAAGAGACTAGAAAATGGCACAGAAGATACCCGTTTTCATTACAGCTTTTAGGCTATAATAGTTTCAGCCTGTTCTAAAGCCAGAGTATGAATGATGAGCAGTTGAAATCCAATTTGAATTCATAATACCACATTTCGTTTACACTACCACCTGTCAGTAGGAAATAGACTGAGACGTATCTCCTGAGATATCCATAGGGAATGCTCGTTTATAATTAAGCTTTAAAAAAAAAGCTAAATATTTTTCATTGCAATGGATTGTTTGTGCTGTTTTCCATTTTAGTAATAGTCCATCACTAGAAAGCAGTTGAATTTTCACTAATATCCTCTATGAAATAGAACAGAAAATGCTTCCCATTATGTTTTCTTTAGTTTTCTGTCCATCCCTTTCTCCCTTTTGTCTGTGCCCACATTAACACCTAACCCACAATACAAGTGGAATGGCCTCCCCAAATTCTTGAAGGGTCCGAGTAATATCATGCAGGTTTAGGTCAGAATATCTAGCATAAAATATAACTAGTGTAGGTCTGCTTTTTGAAAGAGGATGTCAAAAACAGATGAAATTATTATGAAAGTGGGCATTGGCACAGATTTAACCTAGTCATTGTTCTCATTAGACTGTAATTTTGGGTTCCTCTTTAGATGACTGCACATGATGAGAGCTGACATCTACTTTGAATTCATATTATCGTGCTTAACGTGTTCAGCTAATATTTTCCAACAGCTGAAAGTGCAAATGCATGTCTTCTAAGATGTTCATATAAACACTGTTCATATCTATCTATCCACAAACACTGTGGGTAATACAGATGGCTGGTACTTAAAATTTGAGAGATAAAATAAGAGTTCTTCTGAACATAAACATTTGAGATTGATGGGAAAAAGAACACACAAAATCAAGCCATTTAATGATTTTTCCCCCCATTCAATTTTATACCTTTTAATTCCAGAAGCAATAAAATTTATTTCAGTGTTGGCACATCTAAGAGGATTATACTAGTTTGACAAAGCTCCTGAGTCTTTCAAAATCTTTCTTGAAAAGACATATTCAACTGATGTTTTGTCACTTAGTAACATATGGTGAGGAAATAATGCAGCTTCATCAATAATTTCTTATGGCTTCTGTGATGTTTTGCTCTTAACATGAGACTCAAAAAATAATGCTAAATAAAAAAATCCCTCTAGAGAAAATTACTTCCCTTTTTCCCTATAAAGCTTGGAAAAGAAATCAAGCCCAAACGATATGCAAAGTACCTTGGCAGTGGTCTCAGCTTGCAGACTCCCTCTCAGCCCATACTCTGAAGCAAACTGCATTTTGCTCCTTTGTGTGTTTGCATTTGAAATGCAATGTGACTCTGCATTGAAAAGAAACGATTTCTATACTCCAGCTTCTTTTTTTTCTTCTTTTTTTTTTTTCTTCCCCAATCCATAAATCCTTCCAGTTAAGACTCACTGTTAAGCTAACTGCTGTCCCAGCTCACTAGATATTCTTGGCCTGAGTTTCAGTATTTCAGCAAAAGCTGCATGAAGTCTTTCTGATCTTGGTGGTGGTTTGACTATGACTACTGAACATGGATTTTGGTTTTGTTTGTTTTGTTTAACACTGTTTTGTTTGGGTTTTTTGTCTGTGAATTGTGATTAGTGTCTAACAAAGTGGGTTTGCTGGAGTCTTGCGATCTTGAGTTTTCTCATTATATTTCAATCAACCTCGATGTGTTAAATGGTGGCAATATTTACCCTAATGTTATATAGTTTTGAGAGCAAAGGGGAATGTGTTTGTGTGGGGCATAATTTATTGCATGTGTATTTAGGATGATCTGATGTACATAGAATTTCAGAAATTCAGAATGAAAGCATACATACTTCAGAACAATGTCCATCTCAGAATACTGCTGGTTACCAAAGCACTAGAGGAACTGGTTTCTTTCCTCTGTTCTCACACATCTGTTTTACACTCAGCAAAGCAGAGGGACATGCAATTGTACTAGAACAGCACAGAAATGAAGCCAAAATCAAATTGTTCTCCCTTTCCTGCTTCATCCTAAACTCTGGAGATTTTGGCATGTGTGTTATTTAAAAGGGCCTTGAAAGCAGCAACACAGTTAGCACTGCAGTCTATGGAATACAAAGCATTTAGTCAAATGTAGCACATCCTTTCATTTTCCAATGGGGGAAATTATCTTCACAGAAGGAAAGTAAAATCAAGTCATCTTTTAGGACTTAAAACCTACAGATTTGAAAATTATACATTTCCTTTCTATATCGTATATCATCTGCTCACATAGTTGATCTTCTTACATTGAACCATGGTCTGTTATCAGATACTTGTCCAAATTCAACTACTCTTAATTTTAAAACTCTCTTTCACTCAAGTCTTCTTCTTCCTGCTTCCTGGTACTGACAGTGCTTTGTGAAGAACTGTCCCACACTGACTTTGGTACCTATTCTATCATGTGGCTTTCATCTTTGGAATTGATGAATTAAGCCATTATCCTCAGATAAATCCTGATTCATCTGTGGGAGTAGCTGAACATTTGTTCTGTGTCCTACTGTTCTGCCTTTCCAAAGTTCAAAAAATCCTTGTAACACTTATCGTGAAACAAGCCACCAAAGTTAACAGGAAAGATACTTATTGGATGTGTTTGATTTAAATCACTGTAGCCTGAAGGAGTGCTTGGGGTGTTAAACTTTCCCAGAAAAAGCAGGAAAATGGAAATTCAGGGAAAGTAAATGATATTTTGTGTCAAATTTTGTTTGTTTTCAACTCCTTTGCCAAAAATGTAACTTAAACTTCTCTGCCTTGTTAGAAATGGTTAGGCATGGGATTGCCATGTTATACCAGCAACAATTAGAATTTTCCTATAAATCTGAGTAGTTATGTACACAGATGCATAGTTACATTCCCACGGCATTGTGTCTTGGTAATCTGAGAAGGCTGAAACACAGCAAACTGCAGCTCATTTTCAGTCCAGGGTGGGTTTAGGTACTACACCTCTTAAAGCAGAACTTCTCCCTTGGCTTGTTATCACATGCACCTTTCATGACTAATGTTTGTGTATGATTTTCTGCTGGCTGAAGAAAGCCCAAACAACTTTACCAGATGATCAGTGTCTTTTCCTCTTGATGTTCCTTATTACACAAGAGAGAAAAGATGCCCATCCTGTGTAGGCTGAGATCAGCAAATCTACTGTGACCAAGAAGTTGATTTTTGTCAGGACCTGCTTTTACCCTGAAATATCGCATTTATTATGATTACATAAGAGGGGAATTTCTCTCCTTGATATCAGCACTATCAAGGATATAGCTTACAGTAGTGAGGACTGAGATCTCTGGGAGTATGTAATGGACCTAATGCATCAAATGTAATGGTGTGAGTGATCTCATACAATTATTTCCAAGGGGTGTTGAGTCCACATGCTATCAGCATTAGTGTGCAGATGCCACAAGAAACCTGAGACTATAATTTCCACATCCAATTCACATAATGGATATGGAAATAGACGTAATTTCAGATAGTAGATAGATAGCCAAGCCAATAAAAAACATATATAGCTCAATTTCCTCTTCAGCACTGTAACAGAAGGTAAACAGCCATTCAGCTACTGTGCCATGTTCACATTGCTCTGGACACGTGCAGTGTTATACCTTTGAAAGAATTAGGAATTATGCAATGTGAAAGGGATCCTTTTAAACTCAAAAAAAGCCTCCAAAAATAAAACAAAAAAGCCTGGCTTTTTATGCCTATTGTGATCTTAAAGTTCATGTTTTACCCTGAGAGGGGGGCACTTTGACAAAATATTTCATTTTGGGCTTGCAAACTCAGTGAGAGCTGAACACCGTTTTCAACAGAAGCAGAACAGAAGCGATGGGAAGAAATCTTCTGACCTGTACAAGCAAAAAATATCTTGTTTATTGAAGCAAACAAGTTTCCATTTATATTTTTACTTGACCAAAGATTGTAAAGTCTTATTTCATAAGGATAAAAAATGTCTCTGCTTCACTTTTTCCTGTTGAGTGCAGCTCCGTATCTCTTTAGCAGAAGGATTGGGACTTCGTGTGTGTGTATGTTAAGGAATATTAACAGCTGGGTGTTTTCTTTATATTGAAAATTTGGAATAATGATGAAATTCTACACCTATGGATGGATTTTTAATGAGTTAGTAAAATGTGCAAGAGAAATTTCGCTTCCACATACTCTGTAAACGTAAAAGGGTTGAAATTTTCTGCCTACATTTATCTTTTTGCTGCTGTTTGTCTCTCTTGGCTAAACATTATGGATTGCAAATTGCTCAGGGCAGGTACAGTGCAGGGAGGCACAAGTTTTGGGCTGTCAGTATGTCCACAATAAATATAGCTCATGAGAGCAGCACAAATGTTCGAAGACTTCAATATTTGTTTCAAATTAGTGAATATAGGTCATGTTTTTAGAAAAGCTCTATTTTTAAGTATTAAATAAGTGTTTACAAAACCAAGTATTATTTTGAACCAGTTAGCGAGTTCTTAGTGAGATTTGAATAGTAACTGAACATGTAAGGACAGTTTCCTTTGGAAAATATAATAATTTTCAATTGTAATGATAGTGTTTCTTTTAGAATATAGATTATAATAATGTATATTGCATTTGTAAAATCATAATAATTTCAACTGTGCAGTTCTTCTGTATTCACGTGAATCTGTTATACTACTAGTTACTGGTTTATGCTACTGCTAACTTGAACATACATTTTACACAAAAACCCTTTAATTAGAAAACTGAAATTCTCATATGTTTATGAGAAAATCATGATATTTGAGTTTGGCCACTCATCTTCCAACTTTGTGTATACATGCAGAGTAGGTAGTGTGTGATACAACTATAAGTGATTAAAAACCACAGAGTGAAGTTTGCAGCTCACTCTGAAATTATGCAATTTGTTCCTTTCTTATTGACTGGCAGTTGGATTTTCATGAAGATGAGGAGAGGACTTTTTTATTAATGTTTGTTTCTTTGAAAAACAGTGATCACAAGTGAAACTTGTAATACAAATCTGTTATTTTTGATAAAAATTTTAATTCTGGGATGTGAAGTTTATTTAAAATACAAAGATCAAAAGAGTAGATCCAAGATGCAGGAGGAGCTATATCAATGACCATCCTCTTCCTCTGTAGCCATTAGCTTTTAAGTCTCTTTCTTGATCAGAAGTATTTAATAACTTCCTTAAATTTGAATTCATTCTAAAAAAGCAAAATTCCCACTCTCCTACTGTTAAATTTTCTAAAGTCCATACCATATATATTCTCATCCTCTTCTGGATTTGATTTTCATTGGTGGTGCTTGTTTTGGGTATTTTGATTCTTTTCTTGCTAATGTAGTGCAGGGCTAGAAAGCCCTCCTTAACACTTAAGAATTTGGTTTAGAGAAAGCAGAAGTTTCTCACTTTTTAACACAGGAGAAATTTCAGATCAGTTTATTAACATATTCTTCTTTCAGATAGTCTATGTAAAAAATATTCTGATGATATTTCAGAAATTTGATTTCTGGAAATGATTAAGCCTTAAAGTCTTGAAGTTCTGATTAGGTGGGATGAAAGTTTCCCATGTTCCTTGAGAGCTTATGGACTAGAATCAAAGTTCTGTGGTTCTGTATGTTTACAGTTTGCACTGGGAATAAACAAGTTAAAAAGATCTGTTTTATCAACTTGTTCTGATGCTGTAAAATTTTGTTCTACTTTCTGTAATTTGCACAGTTTTGAAGACTTATTGAACATCAATCCTCTAACGTTTTAAAATATAGTTTGTAAATTCACACATACAGATTTATTTCTGTCAAGTCTTTGAAATTTAGAACCTTGCTTAAAATATTAAGTCAAGAAACAAACCAGCTTTTCCCTCATCCATCTCTGTGGATCAATGCAATAGGGAATTATGCATTTCCATCTGATTTTCATAGTTGTATATTTTGGATCAAGGAAAAGCATACACTGTATGGCAGCTTCATTATAAGCAGTGTGAACAAATAATAAGACTGTTCTGTGTCATGCAAAGCTAAACTCTACTTGATCATGCTAATATAAATCACTTGTTAAAGCAACTGTATTCCAGTTCAAAACAGGTGCAACTGATTGAACACTGGTTTAGGTCCACTGACTGCATAAAGCTTTGCAAAAATACTTTCATCCAGTTCATGCAGAGTAATGTTCATGTCATCCTTTTTGTGTGCAGTATATGACGTGTACTGTTAACACTGTACCGGAGATTTTCCTGAAGGGAACTTGCCATTGCTTGAGAAGCAGCTATGCTGAAGAAAGGAGCCACAATTCTTTCCTTCTGCTATCCTTAGCTTACTGCTGAGAGGCTGAGCATAAAGCATTTTTGCCACTGGGAAATAAAGACTTCCTCATTGCAGAAGTGCACTACTTGGTCTTACAGGCGTTTAGTATTTTATGACTTCATCTCAGCTTCTTCATTACTTATAAATCACTGACACTTCATACTTAAGCAATTAAAACAAGTAACAATTAGCTTATTACCCCCATGATCCACTGCAAAATAATTGCACTAGAGAATTCATTTAACATCATAAAATGAAGAACATTAGAAATCATTTTGTGCAGAGCCAGCACTAGTTTGACAATAAGCTTTATGGTGGTTGAGTACCTTATGCTCTACTAAAAAGCAAATAGATTTTCCATTACTGCAAGCCACTCACATAAAGCCAGTAGGGCAAATTGTGATTCTAAGTAAAGAGTAAATAATCACACTGACAGAATGTCTCCCTTCAAGTTAAAAAAAGTACAACTAGTTGTTTTTATCTTTCTTTATTTTACATCTTTGAAGGCACAGAATTATTAGGTGCACTAGAAGTACATTTAGGGATACTAAGAGGATGTACTTACTCTAAATAAGTAAAAAAGTTTTAAAAGTAGATCAGCAGTGCCAACTCTCTTAAAATTCATTATGGGTCAGTCACGTGCACAATAATAAACTGACGTCCTGAGAATGAGAAGCTGGCATTTATGAATATCTGATTTCACAAAGCCTTTTCTTAGGTACTGCAAAATCATGTGGATGAAATCTTGCCATATTTCACCCAAGTTAAGACCTGAATCAAATCCTAGCGAAGTGGTCAGTATCTTTCTCAGTGGCTTTGGTGGGTAATATCTTTTCTCTTCTTGAATGCAATGCTGGCTCAGTATTGTGTCATAGGAAACCATTAGCCAAGTGTCTTAGGAGACAGTGTAAACAGCCTGTAGTGGCTGTTTATTCTACTGACCTCTACATTCCCCTAAGTGCATTTTACCCTGTCAGATTTAATACCTCTTATTTCTTCAAATATTACTGCATTTTCTATGTCTTTTCAGATACTTCACTGAAATAAGTTTATAATTTCCATTTTTTTCCCTATTATTTTATTTACCATTTTTCCATACCATTGACAGATCTGACACTTGCGAATTCCTTCTTAGAGATGGTTTTTTCAGAGACCTTGGGAACTGGCCATTTTGAAATCTACCATTTTACTTATTCACTTCCATGGGAAGTGAATACATTTGGAAGCAGAATTCTACTCAGTAGAACTCCTTGCTGTTCCTTCTCAAAAATGTGTGCATCTTGGAATTGATTGCCTTGTTAAATGATTTATCTAACATTAGGTCTGCTTGCTATGGAATTTATGTTCTTATTACAAGGCATATGGGAAATGTTTCTGCCAATTTCTTCAGGGAATTAAGACATCAGATGCCCTTTGCTTCTATTCTCATGCACTGACTTGTTTGGGACAGAGCCTGCTGCTATTTTACTTCCAATAAAAGTGCACAAAATGATGCCGTGAGACAAGGCAAGCGTGCAGTCGAGCTAATAGGAGATGAAAATGAACTGCTCCAAAAAGAATGCTGGTAGAGTTCACTGCTTTCTCTGGTGACTCGCGAGGAGTTAGAGGCTGAATTGTGATTTTGTTTCAGAAATAGTGCAGTAGCAGTTTAGGAGAAGGGAGAGACTTCCATGTGGCATGGCATCAGGTCTGGCTAGAATTGTATCCAATGTATCCCTTCCTTCCTAAACACACAGTTCCCAACATGTTTGAGTGTTAGTTGTCTGAAAATGTTGTTCCAAATCTCTTAATTTCTTTCAGTTTATGTTGTTTTATTTCCCTCACCAGACAACTAAAATTAGTTTGAGACGAAATTTAAATCAGTGCTCTACCCAACACTGTCCTACTAGATGAAGTAACAGTACCAGTGCAGAAGTAATGATAAAAAAGAATTTTAAAAGCATGATTGGAATTAGTTGAGAGTTTATTGTAAATCCTGAATTAAAGCATGTTGTGTGAAGTGTGTTTTGAAAGGTTACATTCTGAATGTTTATATCTTGAAGAAAAACACACCAAACAATTATTCAATAAGCAAGACACTTAATTTAATAATTATTACTGACATGAAGACAAAAGAATATAAATGCAGAAGTTGAATATGTTATTTCTGTTGGGATCATTTGTTCAGCTTTTTAGAATACATAAGGTAAGTTACTCAACAATACTAGGGAGTCAAAACCATATTAAAAAGAAATAATACCCTTTCCACTGCCTTGGAAGATAGAATATTTAACCTCTGTGTTAGCAGTGGCGATAATGGTAGGTAGTACAGCATAATCTTTCAGAGGAAGCCTACAAAAAGCCATTTAAAAATACGACAAGTAAATAATACATAATTAGTCAAGTTTTCAGCATTTAGTGATGTAAAAAAAAGTAATGAACATTTCAATTTGAAGAAAGCATTGAGCAATTATTCTAGTTCTTTCTACAACGTATTAGCTTTAGAATACCTTTTGTAATTACTTGTGTTGGTTTTCGCAAGGCCTGGTTTTTGGTAGTGGGGAGGCCACAGAGGTGGCTTCTGTGAGAAGCTGCTGGAAGCTTCCACCATGTCCAGCAGAGCCAATGGCTCTGAAGATGGACATGCTGCTGGCCAAAACTGGGCCAGTGAGAGAGCTTGGTAATGCCTCTGTGATGACATATTTAAGAAGACAATCAAAACAAAGTGAGGGCAGTCTTAATTGCAGCCAGAGAAGAGGAGGAGGTGAGAACATGTGAGGGAAACAACATGGAGACACCAAGGTCAGTGAAGAAGGAGGGGCAGGAGGTGCTCCAGGCACTGGAGCTGAGTTTCCTCTGCAGGCCGTGGTGATGACCGTGGTGAAGCAGCTGTGCCCCTGCAGCCCATGGGGATCCACGGGGGATGCAGAGATCCACCCGCAGCTCATGGGGATCCACGGGGGACGCAGAGATCCACCCACAGCCCGTGGGGATCCACGGGGGATGCAGAGATCCACCCACAGCTCATGGGGATCCACGGGGGACGCAGAGATCCACCCACAGCCCGTGGGGATCCACGGGGGATGCAGAGATCCACCCACAGCCCATGGGGATCAACGGGGGATGCAGAGATCCACCCACAGCCCGTGGGGGAGGTGCCCACGCCAGAGTGGGTGGATGCCTGGAGGAGGCTGTGATCCATTGGGAGACCCAGTGGGGAGAGGAGGCCCTGCTTCCAGGCTGGAGCAGCCTGTCCTTGGAGGACTGCACCCCATGGAAAGAGTGACCCGCACTGCAGCAGTTTTGGGAGGACTGTGTGCCGGTGGGAGGGACTCACGTTGCAGAAGTTTTAGCAGGGCTGCTGCTCGTGAGATTGGAACCACGCTGGAGAAGTTCAAGGAGAACTGTCTCCTGTGGGAGGGACCCCACGGTCTCACAGGGGAAGGACTCCTCTCCCTGAGCAGCGGAAGAAAACCTCAGGTGACGAACTGACCAAAACCCCCATGTGCTGTCTCCCTGCGCTGTCGGTGGGAAGGA
Source organism: Eulacestoma nigropectus (assembly GCA_013397775.1). NCBI lineage: Eukaryota > Metazoa > Chordata > Aves > Passeriformes > Eulacestoma > Eulacestoma nigropectus. The sequence goes on from VZTE01003729.1 coordinate 286,648, forward strand.
GGGAGGGGTTGGGGGAAGAAAAGGTGTTTAAGGGCTTATTTTCCTTCTCATTGTCCTCCTCTGATTTTGTTAGTAATAAATTCACTTTGTCCCTCTAAGCCGAACCTGTTTTACCCTTGGAGTTATTTCTCCTGGTCCTTAACTCATGAACTCTTTGTTACATTTTCCTCTCTTCTGCCCAGCTGTGGCAGGGGAGGGTGAGTGAGTGACTTTTGTGGGTGCCTGGAATTTGGCCAGTGTCAAGCCACAACAGTACTATACAGGAAAGTTGCATATTTATTCCTTTTCAGACTGCCTTTATTTCTGGTATTCTTCAAAGAAATTCTTTGTGAGGATAAATTACAATACATTATTGAAATACTTCCTGTTTTATGAAGGTGGCAGTAAGTTTGTCTCCTTACTGACAGAGCTCCCATTAGGGTGAGCCTGATCTAATTTTCTCACCTCCTGAGCTGCTATTTGCACATTTGCAGTGCAGGTGGTTTCCCTTGCCCATTAATCAATTGTGTCTCAGAGCACTATTCATCAACAGAGTCTCAGTGGAGGTGTATCCTTGGGTAATCCCTGGATTATCTAATATATTTTAATTTTAGATGAAATACTGATGTTCTTTTCCCTCTGAGTGATGACAGTAATGGCAATTGGTTACCAAACAGTCTTTTTGAAACAGTAGTGTTTGGATTTTTGTTGATTTGTTTCTGTTCTGTTTTTGTTTTGTTGTTTGGGTTCTGTTAATGAAAAACATTACAGAAACCAGGAGAATAAAATTCCTAGATTTCATCTAAAACTTATCTATCCCTGTCAATGGGAAGACTCAATTCTGAAGAATCGCAACCAGACCATCTTTCCTCATGAGAATGTCTCCCTGCACAATTTCAGAAAAATAACTCCATTTTGGGTCTAGTAAAAAACAACTCTGGCTGCTTCATTTTCCCCTGATCTGTCCTTCTCCCACAGATTCATGGACCTGCAAAAGTCAAATATCTCCCCCAAAGAATTAAGTAGTAGTTATCTGAGTTACAGAAAATATCTGAAATTGTTTCAGAAAATATCTGAAATTGTTTCTTTAGATTGCATTATACTTTGACTTGTCATATTTCTGCCTTCAATCACATATCAAGCGTTAATGAACAATTATACCTTTCCTCTGAAATATTTTGGGTTTGAAGTTAATATGTGTTTACCACTGTCAGTGTATGAGTTCTAGAGGCAACATTTTTACCAAGCAACCTGGAAATGTTCTTGATTCTTCATTGATTTAGAGTATCTTGCAGGTGTTATCCTCATTGGCTCTTTACAGCAATAGAGATTCCAGGAACATATTTATTATTGATTTGTTTTACAGTTTTCTGAACAATGTGAATGAGTGAGCAGCATATATCAGATGCTTGAATTAGGCATTTATTCTGAATATATATATAACTGCATTAATCAAACCCACAATTCTGCACTGAACCTTCTCATTTTCCTAGTATACCATAAATGTTGGTAAAAAAAATTATTCTATTTTTGCATTTGTCTTGCAAAAGTGATGATGGAAGGTACTCTGACAAAAAACAGTTCTAAATACCAGCCTGTCTTCCTGTAGTAACCGATAATACTTGAATAAAGCCACTGATTTCTAAGTACAAGGTGCTCATTATAAACATTTTAAATAAACATAAGAATGTATTATTTGACAGTGACATGTATAAGTGGTCATATTTGATACAGACGGTATAATCAGTTAGTTATTCTACAAAGTGTATATATAGAGAAGCAGGCCAATCATCTCATTTCTTCTTTTATGTGTTTTTAATAATAAGAATTTCTCAATCAATTCTAAAAAAAGCTCGTAAGCCAGCTGGAAAGTGTAATTGCCAAGGAATGTTCTTCATCCCATTGTCCAGGTTGTAAATAGGGACATTAAACAGTATTGGCATGAGTGTCTGAGTGACAGCAGTCACCAATTGCCTTTTCTACCACTGGCAAAGCTGACCCTTCCAGCCCGAGACCCTAGCCAGTTTTCCATCCACTGTGTCATCCCTTTATCCTGTCCATGTCTCACCAGGGGGGCTGCAGGGAGTCTCTGGGGCACTTTGATTTCAGCAGGGCTCTTGAAACTTCACAGCAGCCACTGGACCACAGCATCTGTCAGGCTGGAGGAGTCTGGTTCCTCTCCCCTCCCTGTCACCTTCAGTCCTATCCCTGCTTCCCGCGGCGATAGTTTGGTGGCAGCTTTTTGTTCTAATTGCCTATCTAAACAGAAGAGCACTAGGGAGGTTTGGGATGTTTTGAGGCTTCCTCAAGGAATTGTGCTCAGATCTGCAGAGGCAGAAGGATCAGACAAGATCATTCTGAGTGAAGATTTGCATCTCTGGGTGAAGTCTGAATACCATCCCCTTAGGCCACTGTGTGGTATAGGCATAAGAAACCCTAAGAATAAACATGAAGAATTTAATAAAACTGTTCAAACAGACATGCTGCAATTAACAGTGCAGGGATTTTCCCCCTACATTTTTCAATTTCCTAAGTAATCTCCTATTTTATTCTGAAGCATCAAATTTGCCTAGAAATGTTATCTTTTCCAAAGAGACTACAAGGATATCTTAAATTATACCAGCATAAATTACCACTGTTCCAATTCAAACTAGTTACAGAAGAATTTGCATGCATTTCCAAAGTTAGAATAGTTTTTCTGTTCTTTTTACAAGATCTCCTACTGCACTGATGTTCCTTCAACCCTGCATTCTCTTTTTCCCAAGGTAGTTGGTTACGAATATTTAAAATATAAGTACAATACTCTAAAGTTTTCAGACCATGCAGTACTGTAAACTCCAGGGTGGGTTTTAGTCTGAGCTCTCTACTTCATGCTCCAGCAGTGTGTAGTTTAGCAAGAATCTAATAATGCATAACAATGTTATACAAAATTAATGTAATAAAACCTTGGAGCAAATTGTCCTGCCTAGGTACAATTAAGAAGCAGAAGCCTTCAGAATTTTAATGCTGTTGGAAATGAGGGATTTGTAAATGGATTGTTAGCTTTACCTAAAGTCCCCTATGAGCCTCCTGATTTGTAATATGTATGTTTTAAAAAAACCCAAACCCACCAGCAACTATGCATCTAACCAAACTATAACAGGAATAACTAATTTAATAAAGGATGATAAAGGCAGTTATTGAACCTGTCATAATTTCTTTCTTAGATGATTGGTTTGTTTGTTTTTTTGTTTTTTTTTTTTTTTTTTTTTTTAACTTATTTATTGGTTGAGGTTACTGAAGTGTGGTCTGTGTAGATCTTTTGGTAAAGAAATTCAGTGTTTAGATATTTATCATGGAGAGGCACACACTCAGTTGAGGGGTATTAATATTATTTTGAAACAAATTACAAATACTGTCATGGAAAGAGGTATACGTGCTATTATATTTGCTTTATCAATGATGCCTTCATATGTGTTCTGAATCAATAGTTATGCAGCAATTCAAGCACATCCAGTGCATTTATTTGTCACATGATCATATGAAACAAAATTGAGAGAATCCTGAAAAAACTCCAACCCTATAACTGTACGTGTATAATAATTAATATATTTGAAATAGTGAGTGAGGATACACTTTAAATAGCACATTTTCTTCTGAGGATTTTATTTCCTAATAATATTTGTAAAAAAAGGTGAGAATTGGCAAAAAGTATAGGTCTGTTTAATTAATTGTCCTGTGCATCTACTGAGGTTTGTATCCTGTTTCTCAAAGAAAAGGATGTGTAAGATCCTTTTAAAATCGTCTTCTTTTAAGGGTTCAGAGAGAGCAGAACCAACCCCTTTGCCCCACTATGTATTCACTTACCTGCACGACTTTTGGACATACTAACTTTTGAAATTGGCAATTACCACCTATCCTGCCACCTTTGAACAACCTTGACCTTTGCAATTCATATTAGGAAGCATCTTGACTACAGCTGACTGGTATTAATTTTCCTGAGAAATATTTTGCAGAAGAAAAAATGTTAGAAAAAATCCTGAGTGGGATGGGATGGGATGGGATGGGATGGGATGGGATGGGATGGCCACTTCAGGAAACAGAATGAGAAAATGTAATCACAGTTTATGTGTCTACCACAATAACTCTGGCAGGTTCTCGTGTGAAAACCTGATCGTATTGTTCATACTGGGAATACTGGTGAATATCAGTGTCAGATATTCTGTGATTGTAAATAATGAGTCTCTAAGCAACTAATAAAGCATTTAGCAGCTTCTTGTATGGGAGTAAAGGATTGCCACTGTCAAAGCCTGCCACGAAATCTCCACAGCAGAACTTCTTGCAGGAGAAGAGGTCAACAGTGAGCAACTGTGGCAAATGTTAGCATGTAATTTTTTCCGATAAGAAATCTTTTTCCTCTTGTATTTTTTTTCTTCTTAGGGTGATACATAAGGAAAAGTATGCTAGTAAAAGTTATATTAATTAATCTACATGAATGCAATTCAGCTAGAAATAGCAAACAGTAAGCTGCCTTAGCACCTTCCTCTCAATTTTAAAATGCCGTGTTCATTGTGGAATATGAGAAATTAATAAAAAATGTTACAAGTGGTACTTTATACTCTTAACTGGTATTACCATTTAGAATGATTTTTGCTTGTCCAAAAAACAACCCCAAACAAGCCACCCCTCCCCCAAAAGAAAACCCAAACAAAAATCAAAAAACTCCCAGTACATTACTCCCTCATGGACAAAGAACAGTTGTGCTTCCTTCCTTTTAATGAGGTTTAGATGACAGGCCTCAAGAAACCCTTGCTCTTCTGTTCAGTACAATGCTGAACTGCACTTTGAGCTTTGCCGTGCACAGCAGCTTCACTTGACCAGTGTGGAGTTTGTGTTACTTGACTTGGGACAGACGAAAAGGGATGTGAAAGGACAGAATTTATTTTGGTCTGATTCTCCTCCTCCTCTCCACCATGTGAATGCTGTGGGATGAGGAGATTATTTTGTTCGAGACTCAAGTAGAGGTTATTGTCATGACTGCATAGCATGAAAAGTAGTTCCAGCACCACGGACTTCAATATTGACAGTGTTAAGGCACTGGGTACTGGCTGTATCCAGGCCTATACCAAGGATATAGCCAGAGTAAAGCCAAAGGCGTGGATACAGCAACAACAAAGGACTATTATAAGTTCAGCTTACTAAAATCTAACTCCTGTTGGAAATCCTGTTGTAGGTGATTTGATGGAAAGCTATGGTGCACTTTTTAAATATTGTAATTCCTTATGAAACTATGTGTTAAACCATGAGGCATGGAATGCAGCCAGGAAACTGGGATGGAAAAAAGTCTGAGGCTACCAAGATCATGATTTTCATAATTTCATTGTATATTGATCAAGTAATTGGAGTTTTAAAAGCTTCTTTTTAAATCTGCAACGTTTTGGGCATAAAAATGTGAATGAGAGATTTTTATGAACTCTTAAGTGCAACAACTCTGTGAAGCAACAAGATATTGCAGAATTATGTTATAAAAATTTTAGTCATGTGAAAAAGCACATTACCACAGTTTAATTTGATAATGTGTATGTGGGCTTGCTCTCGCTTTTATAAATACCATACTGTTTTGATAATTTCCCAGACACAACTGTGTAATAATTGCATGTCTGGAATGGTTGAAAGCATGAGGCAAATATAATCTAAGCAAGTTTTCCTAGAATAATTGTATACTGTCATGTGTGATTGGCTACGTGTTACACAAAGTATACAAAACATAAGCAAGCAGGAATCTTTAATTAAATAAAAACACTGCTGTGCCGGTATTTCTCTTTTTCTGTGAACTTCAGGAGTGCATTTTTATGATTAGATCCATTGTGAATGTTTTTTTCCTCTCAAGGATAGCCTTAGAACTTGAAGTTGCAACTGTCGTGCTATGCCCGACTCCAGATGTACAGTCATCTCCAACACGCTGTGCCTATGCTTTATGTGACTCTAAATGTGCTGTTCCTTGACCAGAGCCACTACATCCTGTAGTGGTGCCCTGTGCATCCAAGTTCCCCATCTTCTTGTAGAACACTCTACTGACATACATGAGGGTGTGCAAAGGTTCAGTTCCCAGCTGGCACATGAACACTTCAGAATAAATTTGCTTCTTTATTTCTTCCTCAGTGAAGTGAGAATTGGGCTATTTACCTTCTAAGAGAATTGTGAAGACAAATTCACTGAAGGTTTTAGGTGCTCAGAAAATGTAATGGAGGAGGTTGTGTAAATAGCCAGGAAAAAAAAAAAAAAATAAAATCAGTGAAACCAATCTATTAGGACATACTTAACAGTAGCTTACAATGGATAATTATTCATTGCTTCACTGCTACTGGGCAATTACATTGCCAGTAAAGTAAATTAGTCCACCTGTGGGTTATGTGTCTCTAGGATAATCAGTTAATTACATTATGGTATATTTTTACTCATGTGAAGCAGAAATACCTAGTGGTTAAAAGACTGAATAATGAATTTGGAGGTGTGGTATAGGTGCAGCTCGTGGCACAACATCCTCATCCATCACACTGTCTTGTCTCCCTCAGCTGAGGCTCGTAAGGAGTTAAGCACCATTCTGTGAACTTCATTACACACTTTGTGTTTATCAGAAAGAGAGTTGGCATTGGCTCCCTGTAGATGAATGCTTCGGATTATTTTATGTGTGTCTGCAAGCTAGTGCAGTGATCAGCATGTGATAGCTTTCTGTATCAGGAAGATGTGGGTTTTATATCAGCATTCTGTGGCAGAAAACCTGAAATCCTTTTAATTTGTTTTAAAATTTTCAGAAGTGGGTACTTAACAACATAGTTGCGTAACCCAAAGCTGAGATTTCTAAAAATGTTTATTGTGGCTTAAATGTGCATCAATGTAGAGGTAATTAAAACAGTCAGAAGAAAATTTCTGACAAACTGACATTTTCAAAACAAATAAAGATTCTCCAGATATTTATAACTTTGTGTCAAGGACAATTTATACTCCATGTCATATTACAATATTTAATTTGTTTTTGTTGTCATACTGTATTAACTCTAAAAGACTTTTAATATTTCAGCAGCTGCTGCATTGCCCTAATCAGTACTGAAGAAACATTCACTAGTGAGTATAAATAATATGCCCAACATGTTCTTTGGATCACTCCCTGCTCACCTCTAGGTGAGTGTCCTGTGCACCATGTTAGCTTCTGGAAGCAGCAGAATCCACATGAATGAAACTTGGAGGAACAGAGCAGGAAGCAGCAGCTTTGGTTGGGGTTTCTAATCATATCCCATCAGTCATTCCCATGGCCCTACTGACCTGCTCTGTGGGATGTGGAGTTAGATGTACCATGCTGTTCTGAATGAGTAAAGGGGCACAACTTGCCCTCTCAGAAAAAAGCAAATTGTTCCCTAAATCACCATGAATCAGGCCTGAATCATGGGCTTGGAAGCAGATCAGAGCAATCATTTTCATTTTTATCTACTAAAATTCTGTATGCTCATTCCAAGAATGGCACACGGTGTATTTAACTTGAAATTCTTACTAGTATCAGGAATTTGAAGAAAATATTATTTCTATCTCTACCTTGCTTCTCATATATATTGACATGAGAGTTACTCATTAATACAGATGCCTCAGGGTCAGATTTTGTTTAATTATATCAGTCCTGGTCATTACAGATTTCTTAATTATTTAGACAGTGCCATTTAAATATCTGATTTCTGTTCTAAATTAGATTTCCTTCTGATGGCTATGAAATACTGTACTTTATTGAGCAATAGAAGTGTATAGCAATCCAGGATAAGAATAGGATGGTAAATATTATAGAGAAGTTCTGATTTTTATGATTTTGCTAAGCCTTTGTTTGTTTGTTTGTTTTTTTGTTTCCCCTGCTAAGGGCTTTTTCAGCCCTCTAATTATCAAAATTCTGCAGTAGTACTGAAAATATGACACCGCCACTTGGATTGATAAATCGGAAATGACACACTTCAGGACATTGCTTTGAACTGCTACCAGAGGTTAAAACTATTAATAACGAAGTACCTTACTGAAATTGGATGCTACTTGAAGCAAATTGATGTCATTGATTTGTATGACAGGCTGTAGTGCTCAGCCTTTAGTGAATGTGAATGTATCTGTGTTAAGAGGGTACTGTCACCTTCATATTTTTAAAGACCAACCCAGATCATTCCCACTGTTAAATTTCAATTAAACGAATTTGGTTGGAAAAAAATGTTCTATATGTCTTTTATCTACCCTGAGCTGCTGGCAAAACAAACTGGCTGTTCCATATTTGGCATTTATTAATAATATTTTGAATACCACTGCGCTTTTTAAGCTGAGTGTGGTGGAATTCTCATGTGGGATTATTAAATGAGTCGATTTGCATTCTAATGAGAACAAATGTTTGGGATTGCATTGTTAAAATGCTAAAACGGTGTGTGTATAATTATTTTGCAGCTTAGATTTGCAGAACTCATTTCCCCAAACTCTTTTTTTAACTAACTAAAGAGACAGAGCATACTGACGGCTGGAGGGGAGGTGATTAGGGTAATTTAAACTGTTCACAAATGACTTTGCTACTGAATGAAAGCATTTCTTTGGCTTTGCTGTGCTCCTTTCATTATCTTTAAGCGGCTGCAGTGTTGAGTCCCATAAGAAGCCTCACCAAGCTCTCTTTCCTTGTACACTTTCTCATTTGTATTGATTAATCATTTTGTAATTCCATTCTAGGTTGCCTTGCTCATCTTTAAGGCGTGTACTGCTTTTTCTTTGCTTGTCTATCCTGTAACGGTTATGTTGTCTCTTTTAATACCTTAGCTTTATCACTGCAAGTCAAGCTTTAAAACATTAATCCCTTCATGCTTTAATTTCATATTCTATTACCAGAATGAATGCAAATACTGTTTCCTTTTTGCTCCTTTTTAATCATCTTCACTACAGCTTTTGCAAATGGTCCAAGAGAAAAGTAAGCTTTTTATTACAGTCAAAGATTTCTTTGGTCACTCTTTTCATATATTCTTCCACAAGTATTGCCAAACAAGAAATGTTTACTGCAGGCTTCTGAGATGTTCTGCTGCTTTTCTATTCAGCATCTCGTGCACTGCAAGGCAGTATTGTTTAAAATACTGCTTTCCTAAGAAAAAGCTCTGTGCTTCTCAGAGTAAATTACCATGAGATACTACAGGGAGGTTTTAATAAAGACTTGTCTTCCCCTCCTGCCCCCTCCAAGCTGTCTTGTCATAAGCAAGTGTGGTTGCGAGGTGTGGGCAGGGACTGCTCTTTAACTTACTGTGTGAACCACCAGGCAACACTCTGGCATTGTAAACTTATGTAAAATTTATAGAGAGAGACCTCAGCAACTCCACAGTTAAGCTCAAGTTACACTCTTCACGTAGGTCTTAAATCCTTGAGATTGACACAAACTTTTTCAAAGATCTCATCGGAAAACTTCTACCATTTTCAGTAGGAAGAATATGTGTAGAAGTTTCTAGCTACAAAAACCCATATATTCTGGCTACAGTTTGGAATTTTAAGTAATTTGCAAGCCTCTGTACATTTTTTCTGTTTGTTTGGGGTTTTTTCCCAGGTCCATACCCTTTTTAATTGCAAAAATTGCAGGATGCCAGTTTCTTTTAGAGCATAATCCTAGAGTAATCCAAATGAATATTCCTGTTTTGCTTCAGCAGTAGCAATTTTTGCCAAAAAAGCCCAAAAGTCTTATTCTTTCCAGTTTTCCTAGGGAAGAAGGAAGATACTGCATCATGGGAGACAATTCTAAGTGTTACATCAATCGCGTACTAACGGTGGGGAAGGACAGAAACATTCCTTTTCCTTCTCACTGACTATTCTCTTGTTTCTTGTGTAAAAAGCAGTCCTTTGAGATAGAATAATTATGTTGTATCAGACATTTCTCTTGCAAAACTTAGTTGTTTCTAATTCTCTCTCCAACAAGCTTGCAATCAGTAATTGTGTGCAGGCTGAATAAAAGATTTGTTGGAACTGCAGAACCTTTGCTTTTATTGACTTATCTCTGTAAAAGCAGAAGTTTCCACTGCTTCGTGAGTTGGAGACTCGAGAATATCCCCCACATACTGTCTCCTGTGGTGCATGATCTGTTTTTCTATGCAAGTGAAAACAGACACAAGATTTAGGTGTGCTAGTTCACCTTTCTGACGACATCTTCACCAAAGCAGAGCTTCTGTTGCTGCAGAAGGCTGGTTTCTTTCAGCACCAATAATAAATTTCTGAAGAAAATTAAAAGCAAGTAACAAACATGCCATCTCATGCAACTTCATGGACACTGCAGTCCTCAGAAATACTTTGTTTTTCCCCTCCTCATCTTGCTCTCTATATCTCACTGTACATGATTCATGCCAAACCTTCATGTTGAAGTTCACAGCCTTTATGTTTACAGAAAGAGACTCTCTGTTTCTATGAAATCAGTGAGAAAAATTATAAATGTGTCTGCTAAATTATGGATGAACTAAATCTATTTTGTATGTTCCTATGATAACAGGATAAAGCCATTAATCATTATTAAATCACGATGCTCATCAACACGTATTTACAGTTTAATTAAGAACTGTGCTCTCTAAACCTGCCAATTAATTATCAGAAGCACAAAAACCTCTCCACCCACAATCTGTTAAATCATTGGTTATCATGACCTTTTAGTCTTTCCATATCTTCACAGCACCTTTTAAAATATCATTTGCTGCAGCTTTCCTTAGAAGCTTTATGTTTAGGTATGCAGAGAAAGAGTTACTAAACTTCAGAAGCTGGTTTGTGCTATTTTTTAGAAGTTAGGTTGGTTTTAGATCCCTGGAGTTTTGGGCTGGGCCTAAAGGAGCATAAAACTCAGCACTTCAAGCACAATGTTGCACCCTATTTATTCCAGGACTTTCTGCTTTAATTAGGGCTATTCAGAGATGAGTGTTTTTTATATATTCTTCCATTTTGTACTCAGCAAAGCAGGAACTGACTGTCCATATGCTAAATTTTACCATTTTTTTACCACAGTGAAATTTAGAAAATGTCTGGTGTGGCCATGATCCAGGTCAGTGAGTGGCTGCAGTGAGTCAGGAAGGGCCAACGTGCAGGCCTACTTGAGGCAGCACATGGCTCCGGAGTGATGTGTGAGCTGGGCGAGAGGCAGAAAAAAAGCATTTATATTGAAATTTTTGCAAATGTTATGCCTGGCACTAAGTTGGCATTTATGGAACATTTCAGAGTTTAACACGTTCAACAGCAGCTGTTGGACGTCTCCTTCTAGAAGGTTCCTCCTGGAACTGTGGCAGCTTAGATCGCACCTGCTGCCTGAGGGAGCTCACAGAACTGCAGTTAACCAGGTCAGAAAAGACCTTTGGGATCATTGCTTTCCATTTACTGCTTACATTGCTAGCATTTAATGTCCTATTTAATCAGTATTAAACAGTAATTATTAATGTTGTGCCACTGAATGCTGCTCCAGCCCTGGGAAATGTGTGTGGTAGAGCCGAGTGCGGGATGGGGCAGCAGAGCTGAGGGGTGGCTGCCGTTGCAGGAGGGCTGCTGAGGGCACCACGGGGACACAGAGGCCAAAGAGAGCGGGCAGGAGAGCGGCTGTGTCCCTGAGGAGGGTGGCTGTGTCCCTGAGGAGAGTAGCTGTGTCCCTGAGGAGGGTGGCTGTGTCCCTGAGGAGGGTGGCTGTGTCCCTGAGGAGAGTAGCTGTGTCCCTGAGGAGAGTGGCTGTGTCCCTGAGGAGGGTGGCTGTGTCCCTGAGGAGAGTGGCTGTGTCCCTGAGGAGGGTGGCTGTGTCCCGGAGGAGGGTGCCCATGGCGGGCTCTGCTGGACAGTGGCCGTGAGGGCCGAAGCCTTGCAGGGCTGGCACGGGGCTGAGCTCGGTGCTGGCACTCACCGGGAACCCTGATGCCAACAGAGCAGCCACTGGAAGCACTGTGCAGGCAGAGCTTCTAGAAAGATGCCGTGCTGCAGTCTAAGAAGGAGCATTTTAAAAAGCTGTTCTCAGTGATGTGCTTAGTGACCCTGCTGAGGGACTGCTGGGTACAGAACTGGCAAAGCTGGAAACCACCACTAGGAAATGCAGACTGAGTTTTGCAGAGTGCTGCTGCCAGGTCTGTGTTTTCTGTGTGTTTGTGTGCATCGGTGCTCTTGGGCTGCGGCTGGACAATTCTGCATGTTCCAGCTGGTAGTCACGTGAAGCGATATTGGTGAAGGAGGAAGCTGTCCCACTGCTACTTCTGTGTTGGAAGGGATTTCAGGGAGTTGTCTTGCTCTGTGTGGGTCTTTTATATGTGTGTTTTATTTCTCTGAGTAGCCCTCAGTGCTGGCAATAACAGGAATATCACTTCTCCTTTAAAGTCAGCCATGCAGAAACGCTTTGGGATATGACCCATATATAGGCTAATGCCTCTGGTGACGGTTGTGCCTGTGGTGTTGTTTCATGATCTCATGTTGTAAGTTTTGGCAGTATTATCAATACTTGTATGAATAAGGAAAAAATGCTTTTTTCCTTGGATTTTCATTTGTCATGAAATCACAGGTATGCTTAAAAAGGAATGAAAAAATCCCACCAAAACTCACCTTGAAAACCAAACATTTACTTTGCTGTAGGGTACTGTTTGTGCTATTCATAAATAGTACATTCAAAGGGAGTCGTTTCCTGTCCTGATTTTTCAGAACTATCAAGTTTCTAGGAAACATTTATTTTGTTTATAGTACAATTTACAGAATGGTGTTTCCTTTTTATTTCCCAGTCTTTCAATGATGGACTTCTAACTTCTGCAAGAACAATAACTGATTGAAGAATGAATGAAATGTGTATTTTTGCTTATTTGTATTTGTTTTCTAATAACATAACAATGACTTATCCACCTCAGTCTTGATGTCCCTAAGGTAAGGTTTCCAGAATTGTGAGCTTGTCAAGGAATACTGAACTACAGAAAGATGTGCATGTGATTCCTTCATTTTTAAATAGAGGCTAGAGAGAGTGATACAGAGCTGTAAATTTGACAACAGGCTGAAAATAAGTAATGCTGGTATCTAGATTGTGTATAACCTTAAGAGGTTAATAACACTGATGATTTTGCCACTAGATGCAAGGACAGAGGGATGTATGGCTGGTTTTAATTTTAGTCTTACTAACATGCTGGAAAAACATTGTAGGAACCTGCTCCGCATGTTAACCACTTGCAATTACATCTATTTGCATGTTTCCATGTAGATGCATTTTAATTTCTGAGTGTGTACACCAGGACACACACATCCTATTTTCCTTTACTCAAGAATATGAAGCCTGTTAGAAACTTCAGAAGGATCATATCCTGTCTATATAAAACCAACCAAATAGCTCACTAGATGTTGGATTTGACATTATTCACTGAAAAAGCCCCTAGTTTCTCTGTATCTTTACACCTGTTATGTTCTCCCATCCTTTGTGTCTCCTATACTTGGCTGCCTGTAATTTCCTCTCTTGCTCTATATTGCTGTTACCCTAAGAATTGGGAATGGAAGGAGGAAAAAAAATAAAATAAAAGGTTCTAAGGAGAAAGATCGTATGGTAATAGCCTGAAAAAGAAAGACGAAATTTCCATATCTTGCATTTGAAAATTACAAATAAAACCATAAAGAGTAGAGATGCCAAGCAAAATGCTAGAAAGAATTTTTGAGCTGGGAACTGAACATACTTAATGGTCCTCAGTTATCTGCAACTTCAGGGCCTTTGCACACTTTTAGTCATGCCATGTTCCAGGACAAAAGCTGGAATTTGAATTGTACTGCACTTGTGTGGTATTGGATCTGATTTAGGATACCCCCGAATGTGAAGGGCAGTTGGCAGCTCATCTGCCTCGTGTTTCGGCATATTAGAACTTTTGTGTGTAGTTGACTTGTTCCCCTTCTGGAGGGTTATACTTTAGCAGTAAAAATAAAGGAGATGATGTGTTAGCATGCACAGCAAATACTAATGATATTAATAGCTTTAAAAGTGCTCTCGATCTTCCTGAAGAACAGTTCGAGATTATCTTCTCCACTGTCATTAAATTGGAGATTACGTGAGCTGAATATTGAATTTAAATTAGAAAATATGCTCTGATAGTATCCAGATCCCTAGAATTATGATATTTCATGGCCAATGTAAAGTGATACAAGGCTTACTTCTTAAAAAATATTAAGTATTGCTCCAGCATCCTAGATGGAAGCACGTTTTTCCAGTTTCAAGTAATAATTTAAGCACAAGAGTAAGTAACTCATATTCAGGTTTTGTTGGTGTTTTGGGTTGGTTTTTTTTTCACAAGTGATGTGACTGAAGTGAATGGAAGGAAGCAAACCAAATTTTGGGGGTTTTGAGCAGTAGTGCTAAGACTACCCCAAGAACTGCTTTCCTAGCAGGGAGACTGCTGGGAACTCAAGTCATGTTTGAAGACCAGACTGTGCTTCTGCAACTGGAACTCTGGCAGCATATAAAAATAATGCTTATCTTTAAACCAACATTAAACCTTTCTTTTTGGTGCTTTAAAAAAAATGACAAACCAATCTTTATAGGCCATGACAATACTCAGTGACGAAGTCCACATTAGGAGGCAGTGCAGGCTAAAGAATGAATGTGCAAAATGAAAGAGATGGTGTCTTGGGCTTGGCATTTACACTAACCCTTTTTTTTTCAGAGACTATATTCTGTGCTAATTCTAGGCTGATTTTCCAAATGGAACACTCATTTTGGATGGGAAGGTTTTATGTATAATTCTGGCACACCTTCTAGCGTCCTTTCAGGTGAAAGGCATCTTGTTTCTGCACTCTGTCTCCTTATTGTACTTTGGTTCATATGATGCACCAGATTCAGTTGTAAAATTAGCATTAAAAACAAACCAGACAACACTCCTGATCCAAAATAGAGTCCTAATGTAGGCACACCCAGAGCTGATTAACCAACACCAGTATGGAAAATCTGAGTGTGTTGCCCAGTCCAAGTGCCTTTCATTGTGAGGGACAGGGCTCATTACATTTGTACCCAAAAAAGTATGAACAGGTTTGTTTGGGGTGGGAAGGGCTTATTTTTGTCATTAACAATTAATTTGAGTATTCATATGCAATCAAAACACTAAGGTTATAGAGAAAGTGCCCTGCATTACATTAAAGGGAAATAAATGCCATAAATCCCAGTATTGTTTTCCAGCCACCTGCAGCGAGTGTGTGCCCCAAATCTGAACACTGGCAGGTTCAGAGGGATATTGCTCAGCAGAAGCTAAACCTGTCAGAGTAGACAGAATGCCCCAGATCTACCACAGATGTAATGAGACAAGCTGATCTAAAATTCAGATCTGTCAGTAAGTATAAGGTGGTACTTTTTTATTCACCACCTGTAAAATGTGTACGTATCACTATTAATTTAAGCTTAGAATAGAAGATAAGCACAAACTCTATTAAACAAAATATTAGTGATATTTGTTATCCTGATAAACTGACACAAGAAGCAAAGAGAAATATTGAAGAACAAAATTTCAATGCATGTGTTGTTAAGAGAAAGTGAGAAAAAATATTTTAAAAATCTATAGTAACTTTGACATTGTTTTTCAAACTATAGCTGGTATAACTATCTCGGCATCTTTGGGGATGTGTAAGTATGCTGAAGGTCTCATGAGCACCCATCAAAACTAGAATCATTGCTGTCATTTTAACTCCCCAATCCTAGCTGCAAAAATGTGGAGGTATCTTTTGGGTCATGATGATTCTTTCTTTCCTTCCACTTCTTTGAAGGAAAAGTGACATTTTCTCAGTTCAGCATGCCCCAATTGCTGGCATGAAATGTCTGCATCTCTGAATGACAGAACTTTCCATATCCAGTTCCTAACTCTTGATTTTCATGTTACTCTTAAAGTTACCATGAATCACAGTCTCTTGCAAAAAACACCCAGGCTCTTAAATTAAAAAATATGTCTTATGCTAGTGTATCGAATTTTACAGTGTGAAACATTACTTTATATACTTTATATTAAGATAGTGTGTTACAGGGGACTGCAGAAGTAAGCCTTGGTTTAAAGTTATAAATAAAGGGAGTACCACACCATAAGTTATAAATTGTTCTCTGATAAATAGCATAGAGCAGTAGGAGTGTTTGTGGCAGGTTATGCCTTTTAAGGTCTCTGAAGCTGTAGGGTGATATTAATATGTACCCTTTCTTCACTCTTGTGTGCTCTCCTGAAAGTATCATAAGCTTGATAATTGTGACCTTTTTTGTTAATACAGTATATGAAATGAAATCCTCGCCTTTCTTTGGCCTTAAGGAATTTCTACCTGAGCTCAGGATATACAAACAACTTAGTAGCTGAGTTAGACAGCGGATAGCACAGCATGATGTCATACATCTTTGTAAAAGGGAAGACATACCTAATGTGAAAAGATGAGTATATTGCTATTATATTCAAAGCCTAACAGGCAAATTGCAGGATTATTATTACTGATGTAGATTTAGTTGTTACAGAAAATAGAAAAGATAAGTGCTACCACACAGAAGAACTCTCCATACTGTAGCTAAAATTGTTCTGTACCACACATGTCCTGTTTTGGATCCTTTACCTGCTGACGTGCTCACCCTTTCCTTCCTCATCTGGGTCCTTAGGCTATTGGCTTCAGTATGGAGTGCTTGTGGCAGGGAATGGCTTGACAAGTTTCAGCATTTTGGGTCTTTTACTGGGAGGAAAATTATCATACTTTTGCATTTCTCAATTTATAATTTACATCCTTCTAATCTTAACTGCCACTTAAATAGAAAGGGACAGTTATCAGAACTTCCATTAAATTAAAAATTACCAAGCTAGTAAAATATTAGCCTTTAATTTCTCTTCCCTTGCTCATAGGAAGAAATAAATGGGGGAAAGAATGAAACAAATTACAGAGTTTGTTGTGGGTTTTTTTTCCTAAGGCCTAAATTTCATTATCGTTAGTTCTGAACACCATATTTTTCTGAATATGCATCACGTTCATTTTGGATTATTTAATTTAACTTCTTTCCAGATGAACTAGCTTTATTAAATGCTTGCCATGGATGAGCAAACAAAGTTTGTGCACACTATAAATATCTACGATTAGTCTCATACAGTGTTTTGTAATCTAAGGTTTAACAGGTATGTATAATGTTTTTATCCGAGCTGGGGAAGACACTATGATGAGGGGAGTCAGCTGGGGTGGGAGAAGGGAATGGCTTAAAATCCATTAGTGAAACATAACCACAATTCCAACTACTCCAAATAAAAAAAAATTACCATCATCCCCTGGTGTAGGCCACACCTGAGGACGAACTTCCAAGGATCTCTAGGAAATGTGCTGTACTGTCGATTGTGAGAAATTGAATTCTTCCTTTCTTCTCAAGTGCTAGGTTTTTAAGGTGATTTCCAGACTTTTACAGATTATATTTCAAGAGTTTTAAATTCATTGAATACTGCTTTATTAATACATTGAAATAACAAATTACTAAGTTAAACACCAACAAACAGGTTGGGGTTTGTTTCCGCAATTAAATGTGTGCCTGAAGTTCCCACTTAATCAATTGTAGTCATGAGTCTCAAACAGTCTGAAAGCTTTTCAATTTGATTGAAAAGATTGATGTTGATTATTTCATTTTGAGATGTTTTTATCTGGGATTTTTATCTAGATATTGGAATGAATGCCACAAATATTACAGCAGCTGTATTGGTTGCTTTGTTTTGATTTATGTATCGGTGATTTTTTTATCTGAGATTCAAACATGCATTTTGAAGCTCTAATTAACCTTTGTGTTCTGACAAAGTGGAAGTGGCTTTTCTATTAAGCGGATGGAATCTCAACTGTGTAATGAGAAGACTTGCAAGCTGAGTATGATGCAAGGCTTAGGCTTCTTAAAATTTGTTTAAGATTTAATTACAATGTTCCCTGAGGAAAACCTAAGGTTGTTTGACTGCATACGTAACACCTCTGTTTTTGTAATGTACTTCAAGGGCATAACTAAAAGATAAGTCACTTTTGGTTTTAAATGGATAAATTAGAAACTGTCTAAAAATATAGTATTAAATGAACTCTACGCCTTCAACCCAACATTAGATGAAGTCATTGTCACTTAATACTCAGCACTGACTGGTGCTAAACAAAGACATCCTTTCTTTAAAAAACAATCCCCCAAGAACAGCAGTACCATCCTTTTTGGGGATAGTAGAGGAGCAGGAAAATGGCATCTATATCTTTGTCTGAGACAAAGTTATCCATTACCAGGCATCATCTGGAATTTTGGATCAGATTAAAAACCGTGTAGTCCCATTTAGCAGTGAAGTGCTAGGAGTACAGCATTGTTGTCAGGAACAATGAAATGCAAGTGAGTGTCAAACTTTTAGTTTGGTTTGGGTTTTTTTTTTTAAATATTCATTAGGAAAATGTGGTGGAAAACAAAACCATGACCTGGCTCAAGGTAATTCTTTGGATTCCCCACCCCGAGACAGGTGAGTAGATCGAGGGCAGTGCCACCACTGTGCTGCATTTTGAATGCTACTAAGTAAGTTTTACTGTGTCGCTGAAAATGTTCCTTGTGGTTTTTTGTAGTTGAGCAAAAGGGAATACAAAAAGCCTCTGCTAAATCTGAGAGGACTGTTTCAGTCAATGAAAATGCTCTTAAAGAAATGTAATATCCTTGTTATAGTGGAAACTGTGAGGCAGGATAGAAATGTAAAATATATATTCATAAGGGAACTGAGACATCCACATTCTGAATTATGATAGGAAAGTTAGTAGCCAAGCTCCTGTTTGGCACAGTGCAGTGTCCAAGCATGTAAATTAAAGCAGCACCTTTTGGCCTATTGGACCATTTTATATTCGGAAAACAGCACCTCATGTCGAGAGGGTGATGTGGATAAACAAGAATGAGGCAGTGCTAGAAAGTTACTTCTGCCATGATTGTAAAGGCAGATGGAGAATACATGGCATTTAACTCAGAATAGTATATAATTGGACCAGATCACTATCCATCAGCAAGTTTTGATAGTTTTGCCAGGTACCAAAACCTAGGATATCCTTATACTTGAGACTAGAAGCTGTTTTTTCACCCCTTCATAAATATAACCCTCATTTGCATTATCATCTAGTTCCCTAAATGTCATTTTTTAAATATGAATTTATTAAATGTCAGTTGAGCAGAGTAATTTGAATAGTTATTTTCCCTACTATTATTCTGTTGCTGCTATCCTATTATTAAGGACATTTTAACTGCTGATTGCTTATATTACTGATTGGAACCTTTGTTTGTTGTTAAAAACAAGCTGGGTTGTTGGGTTTTTTATGTGACCTGATTTTACTTTTTCTCCATTAGAAGCCAGTGCAGACAATGGAATATAATTGCAAAATCATAGTGCAAATTCCACTTTGTTGAGAGGCATTTTTGTCTTATGCTGAAGATAATTCCTGCCTTCTTTCTGCCTCAAGCTGGATCTTGGTGTTCTTTTCATTTCTCTTCACTTTGTGTCATCAGGAGATTTCCAGAAATGATTCAGTTAATTGCAGCTACACTTGTCACTATAAAATTATCAATCTTCTGCAAAATCTTATTCTCTAATTAATGTTGTAGCATATGCACATTAGTCGGTGTGCTACTTCTACTCTCTAATGAGACAGAGACTTGTAATGCTTTTAAAGAAGTAATAATAAACTGACTGCTGTGCAGGATGTTCTCAGGTTGTAAGTAAGGTACTGGTGGCTTTTGTAATCATCCCCATCCTTCAACTCTTACATTGTCAATGTTTTTACTCATCATACCTTTAGATTCAAATACTGGGGATTCAATATGTATTTTAAATTTGGCAGCTACTCACCTTCAACTAAATGAGAAAGTAAATATGACTATAAAATAACTTATTTCTAACTTTTGTTTTTTTAAAAAATACAGCAATAAAGCAGGAGACTGTAAATTCCATGTGAGTGTGCAATTCTAATGTTCTGCTTGCAGTGACATCTAGTGGTGTAGGTTCTCTGGACTAAGTGGGAGAACCCAGTACGCACATAAGAAAACGTGATAAGACAGAAATAGCACACGAAAATTAAATAATTAACTCTCTGATTATAGGAAATAGTACTGACCTTAGAGCCATGCATTAATTTCCAACAGACGTGTCTTGAAAGTCCTTTGTAAAAGAGCACTTGTATGATGTGTGTTTCATGAAAGCCATGCTCTTATTTTTACCCATCATCTTTCTCATCACTAAACATATCATAAGACAGCAGAAGTACTGCCTGTGAATTGAGGAAGAAGCCATGCTATTTTTGAAAAGTAACAGTGCCAGACAAGTAGGTATAAGTACCTCTCATATGGGCAAATGGAATTAAACTGGGAAAAAAAAAAAAAAAAAAAATTACTTTTGTGTCCCTTCCCACAGTCACCAAGATGCTCTGATGCTGCATTCAAGCCTGATTTTTAAATGCTTTGCTTTGAAACAGGAAAAGTACTTACGAAGGGATTAGCTGATTGCAGTAGCTTAGTCCCATTCAACTAAAGGCCACAGGTCATACCCATGATAGGGTGGCTGGTATTTTTAGAAATTATGTTATGTGATGGTCAGGTTTAGGGAATCAGGATGATTTCTAGTTCATCTGCCTTGAGTTTTGGCTGGTGGAGATCTGATCAGAAGTGGAGAGTCAAGAAAGTGCCACACATTGATGAGTTTTCCCCAGAATTAGCCAGGCAAACAGCTTATGTTAAATGAAGCAGCCAACTTTCTAGATGGATTTTATTTATTCCTTTGAAAGACCATTTTATTCCTTCCCCCTCTTCTCCACCACATTTTTTTTTATTATGCTGAAACCTGATACAGATTTCTCTACAGTGTTTAGAGAAGTAGGAACCCACATTCCAAATAACATTTTCTTTTCAGTTGCATCAAAAAACCTACAATGACTTTCCAGAAAATTAAGTGTATGCTTAGATTCTTTTCCCAATGTTAATCAGTACTGAATGGGTTTGCTTCTCTCAAACCTTGCTTTTTCTAAATAAAAACAGTGTGGATGAAGAGGCAATATTCCTTCTAAAAAGCTTTATTGATTATCCAAGGGAATTCTTTCAACCACCCAAAGTGCCTGGAATAATCTAGGATTTGTTTAACCAGTCACTGCTTGTTATAATTGTGTCTGTGTATCCATCTACTGATATATCCTTAATGTTTGGTGGAACAGTATTAGTGAAAGACAGGACATTGAACTCCACATTTGACAGAAGCATTACTGGGAATTATGAAATAAAATTTAATTTTAAAAAGCCTAAACCAAATATATGTTACCTCTTAAGCCTGCAGAAAGATATAGGCAATTTGGAAGTCGATCTGTAGGTAAAAAAGAGAAATTTCACTAAAAGTCTTTCATTTTGGTGCACAACTACATTTTCAGTTTCTGGGATCTAAGATTTTCCCCTCACTTTTGTTCTATGTTCTCAATGTTGTCTTCCTTCTGACACAGCTTTGACAGTTTTGAAGGATTTGGCTAATCACAGCTACGGTTGGAGACAAACATAAGCGTCACCCTCTGGGTTTGTGGTTTTGCTATGGTGGTGGGAATAGCAAGGAAAGATCTGGAAAATATATGTGAATTTATAGCCTTTTTTCTGGGAGAAACATTGATATCCTTCACCCTGCAATATGAGGTATTTGAAATTGATCTTAGTGAAAACAGAGATTTTATCTTTAGAGGTGCTTAAACATTGCCTATCAAAAAGTAAATATGTATGTGCTTAGGAAAGACTATGAGAGAATTCCTTTTTCCCATTTTCTAAACAGATTTCTCTTTCAGAATTGGCCATTTGCTCCTGCTGTGGATGCCTGAAAGTGATACTCTATTCGAGCTTTGTGCTGGGTGCTGCTGAGCTTCATTAATGATTGAGTTCATGATTGACCTCTCAGTATAACAAGGAAGGGGAAACAGTTTTCTTATAAGCAGTGAAAAGAAGCAGCACTTCTTGTAAACATAAAAGCTATTTATAAATCTCTATGCATTATATGACTAGTTCTTAGAGCTCAAGCAGAGACCTTTCCACACACAGCCAAATGAGAGTTAAGGAGAATGTGTAAACTGTTCCCCAAACTTGCAAAAATTAAGTAGTGGTCAAGACTCATTAACAGGTGTTGCTAAGGTTTGTTTCTCTGGAGCTGTGCACTTATAAACAACCTTGGCTCAGGTTTTCGTGAAAAAAACCCTGTGCATCTTAAAAACTGTTTTCTGTTGGGCTTTGACTTATCCATTCTATCCACATTTACAGCTGGACTCCAGTAGATATCAAGGTCTCCCAGCCGCTCAACAGAGCCACCAAACACCATCTCTTCTTACTGGACTCCTTTGAAAAGCATGGAGGAAGAAAAGGGGGAAAAACCCCCTAAGTTGATGTGCCAGAAAAATAAAGTAAAAGGTGGAGAAGAAGCAATGCAGTTCTGGTAACTGAAATCTATGGGAATTGCATGTTTGATTCCAGGAGCACAGCTGTGCCTTAGGAGTCTGGGTTACTAGGAACTCATTAAAGTAATATACAAATATTGACTGCTATTGAGGGTAACAGCTGTGAAGTCACACTTGGAAATTCAATAAAAGTAGCTTTGTGCTCTAAGGCTTATGCAGTAAGTATCATGGAAAAAGGCATTTTAACCAAAGTACCGTTTTTGATGCTTTTGACATTTAAACAACTCTGTATATGTTTTATCAGTTGCATTGATAATTAGAAGAAATAGTGCTCACAACTGTGCTTTTGGAAAGCATCAAGGTACACCAAAGGAAATTGTCAGTTCTAAGTTCACTCATGTTTCTGTTAATAATTGCAATGAGTTATAATTAACAGTAGAACTAGGAGTGGTAGGAGAGAATCTGTGGATAGAAATTGCATTTGGTCATTTTTCAAACTGGATGAAATTCACTTCAATAGTGCAAAGTCCCTAATGCTACTTGATACTGGATCACATCGGTACCTACATCCCACATGGCTGTTCAAATTTCAATTAAATACTTTCTCAGGCAGACAGTGTTAAGGCTACTGATTTACTTTGTTCTGTGTTCTTCAGCTACTTTACCTCCAAGGTCTCATTCTGTGTTTCAGTGTCAAAATGTTTACTTCCTTTAGAAAACTGTAAAGTACTTGCATATCTTTCAATTGTACCTTCAACAGAACAGCAGCAGGAAAATCAATAGGGAGTCATTCTGTCCAACACTTCAAGAACCAATACTGAACAATTTATCTTCTTCCTTTGTTCAGTGATATAGAAATAAGTGGTATCAAAAATAAAAGGTAATATATTTGCACATTCAGGAATTTGCAGAATTTCTTTTCATTGTAATTTTGTAGTGTATTTGGATCAAACTCTGCTTTGGTAACACTTGTGCAAATCTACCAAAATTAACTAAGTGCATTATGTTGTTTGCTTTCACATGTTTTACATCTTGTTGTAAAAAGTGTAAGGTTCACCTTTGAACTGTGAAGTGATTAGTGCAGTGAATTTGGGTGTTTCTTGCTCCATCATTTGCTAAATGCAAAATCATTAAAATGGCTGGGTTGAAGTTAACAGTTAACAGTAAGCAGATTTGGAAATAATTTTCTGGATAAACAGCTATAAGAAGACAGACTGAGTTTTGAAAGACAATGAGGCTTGATTCTTTTTTCAAAAAACCAATAAAATACTCCAAAACCCCAAGACATTCCATTCCTGATCGTAAGTTAACCCATACTACATTTTGTCAGTATTATAAACTTATGTAAATTAGAATATATTTTAATATAGATGATTGAGCATGAAATTAAAATACTTTAAAATATAAGTTCTCAGGGAAGGTCTCATGATTAACCAAGCTTAAATAGACAAGTGCAAATCAAGGTTGGAATGAAAGATTTTGGTGTTTCTAGTGTGTAGCTGCATATCATTTTTTTATTTGCAATGCTGTCGGAGTGTTTTCCTTTGGCTTCTGAAATCAGCTGGCAATGCAAACTGCCCTAACTATCCTACATGAGCACTCATGGCTCTGCCTCTCATGGTGCCTCTCCTGATCAAAAGAGAGTGTGAAGCTACATATGCTCAACTTGTATAAAGAGTTCTGATCTATTCACAAATCACAATAAATGTGCATCTAAAGAGAAGTAGAGAATTTCATTGGTATGCCCACCTGCCTTGATGTGCTGATTTCAGTTGTTACATTTTTCTCACTCTTTTTTCCTTTGTTTTTTTGGGTTTTTTTTTATAACAAAGTACAAGTTTTCTCTTAAAGAAAAGGAAAAAGCATTAAGAAAACAGATGCTAGCTGCTTCCAAGGCACTTTGAAAACCTGATTATTAATCTATAAGGGGTCTTTGAGCTAGATTGTGATCTATTTCCTGAAGTGTTTAAAGTTTTTCTTTTACTTTATCTGACCTGTCTGTAGTCCTAATGATCCAAGAAGGTACCATATAATAATGAAACATGAGGGTCAAGAATGAAGAATATTACAAAAATATCATCGTCTGTTCAGAATAGCCAAAAGCAATAGATTTTTTATTTTCATAACTAGACAAAAGTGATTAATATTTAAAATAAGTTAAAGAATACACAGGAGCTTAACTGCATATTTTCCTGGACAACTTGCCAAAGCAAACAGTTTGCAATATTTTCTGAAATAATTTATCTTATTACAGATAGTCCCTGGTGCTGGGTCCATGGTTTTGCAGTTGATGGGAGGTACTGTGATATTCATAAAAATAAATCCTCCTCAAGTATATAGTGATACAAAAAAGGCAGCCTTTTACTTGGCAAATCCCCTGTGCTTAGTTAGAAGCTCAAATATTTTCTGAGGCACTCCAGTAAGAATTAGACTGTCTCCAGATGTTTTGGTACAGTGAATGCTGAGGCTCAAATTCACTTTTAATGAACCATATTTTAATGTCAGTCTCTCCAGTCTACTTAAATGACAAAGAGCTCGTCTGACTTTTTAATGAATTGCACAACTGTATAATTTTTTGAGCCTCTGTCTCAGTGTTGTGTTGGTCCATGATGACATAGGTTGGCAGTCTAGGTAAACTGCATTGAAGGTTTATTACCAAAGCTCCAGAACTGGAAGAAATTACATCCGACACAGCAGGAGCTGAAACTTCTACTGAGGACAAGTGTATAGGTGTAGGTGGGAGATGAGTTGAAAAGGCTAAAAAGTTATAAAGTTGGGCATGGCAATACATGAGGAAATATCCAGCTCAAAAACTAATTATAAACAAACCACACAATATTTGATTCAGACAACAATCAAGTCTGATTAGACTATATGTGTGCTTGTTGGGAGTGTGTAAAAGTGTAGGTCATCAAGCAGGTGTCTAAATCAATTGGCTTTTTAATAAAGGCATATGAAAATTAGAGAAAGATGGTACTTGTAGTTTTGGTACATACGAAGTCTAAGTTTTTATATATATGTATGTATAAGGAAAAAAGAAGTAGCACTAAAGAACACAAGATGTACTGAGATGCACAGAAATAATTAAATGCTGTCAGTACATTGTCTACATAGCAATATTTGCTATGTAAGAGAAAGAGAGAGCTTGCAAGGCAGTCATAAAAAGATGGATGTATAGAGTTAGGACTGACAAATTATAAAATGAGGCAGAATCTACTTTGTACTTTCAAAGGAAGTGCCAAACTAGAAATCAATACCATTGTATATTTTGGAAGTAAGGAGGCATTGGAGCAGGCTAATCAATGGTCAATGTTTGTGAAAGACTCAAAGGAAGAAAAATAAAGTTTTGCCTCTAGGCTCATGCTCAGGAGTGAAACAGATACTGGAAGAAATTGCTAATTGAGGAACCTCTCTGAGATGAACAACTAGTGAGATGTACTTTTTCATCTGGCTCTGTTATTATAAAGGATGTAAAACCAAACCTTTCTACTTTGTTCTAGTGACATTTCTAGTGATCTCTGGCTCACCTGTTTCAGATATTATAAGGAGTCATGGTCCCAGCTGTGAAAGAGTCCCTTCTTACAGATTTAGACATTTACTTTCTGTGTTTGCTTCTGTTTCTTGTAGGTGAAGTGTTGTTCCTCCTCTATCTGGACACAGGGCTCTGATTTCTCACTGTAGTACTCTCTATTATGCAAAATG
This sequence comes from Eulacestoma nigropectus, assembly GCA_013397775.1. NCBI lineage: Eukaryota > Metazoa > Chordata > Aves > Passeriformes > Eulacestoma > Eulacestoma nigropectus. The sequence goes on from VZTE01003729.1 coordinate 312,706, forward strand.
AATTAAATTTTTCTTGAAGATTTAATATTTTGGGGTCTGTGCACTGACAGACATTTACAGTAATGTAAGAAACTTATCAAAAGGAGTTTCATTTTATTCATCAAGTAGAATATGAAACAGTGGCAATCATGAAAGGAGATGAAGTGTTTGTCCCATTTGGCATTTCTCTTGAAAGATGCATTGATTGATTGAAGTGTTTTGAGTGAGCATTTGGACCAACATTTCCAATTATAAGTATCACCAGACATTTCAAAATCATATTTTCTCTCTTCAGTCCCACAAGACCTGACTAATACCAGATTTACCTTTATTTTCTCCACGTGTACACTGTGTTATACAGGCAGTGGGAGCTCTGCTGGCAGTGGATGTTTAAAGGCCTGTTTGAATCTCTTTGGAATTACAGAGAAAAAATCCAAAGTGCAGTGGAAGTTTTAGGTAAACATTTAATAAAACTGTCATGCTTCTACTGCTTAGTAGATCTCAGGCAACATCGGAAAGGAAAATCTTTGTGGCTTTTAGACATATAAAAGTGTCTGAGGATATAAACCAACTTGAATTTCGGAGTATTACAGATTAAAAAAAAATCTATTCAGGGCATTTTCTGTGCAATTTAAGACAAACTTCCAAAAAGATGAACCTCTCTTTGAGTGTCCTGTCTGACACCTTGTTACAAGGAATGCCAAATTAGAATGAATTGTCTACACAGAGTACTGGATAATCTGTGACCCTAAAGTGGGCACTGGGACTAGGTTGGAACTTCCAGATGATTGGTTTTAGGCTTATTCTTCCTGTAAACAATCCTTGAGACTCTGCACGGATTCCAAAGGAGTCTTCAGCTGCCAGCCAACTGACTTGTGGGGCCTGTAAGTAGGCCTGGGCTTTGAGGGCTGGAAGCTGCTGTACTCAGGAATTCAGAGCTGTGAGCAGAGGCAATGGGATCATATTCTGCACCATTTCAGAGGGGTTGGATGTTGTGATGCCTGTCATGTGGCTGTGATCCATGCAAGACTTGGATGCTGTACAGAGGACGTTTTCATGTGTCTTCTTGGGGAGAGGTGACATGTCCTAAAATATTCTTTTAATTTCCTCAGTGACAAGGGTCTGTTCCATCAGATTGGCAAGTACTTTGGACTGACTAAGTACACATGCCAACAACTCTCTAGAGTACAGCAGGAAGCATGGTTACTCAGGAGCATCTTTCAAGGATATTCTAGTGTGGAGGGAGTGGCTCTTTGACTTAGAATTGAGAGCCTATTCACTGCTCAGTCAAAGAACCTTAAGCATTTTCTGGCATCAGTAGTTTGCTGCAATCTCCCAGTTAAGTAAAACTTTGGGTTGTTAGTTTTGAGTTGGTTTTGGTTGGTTTAGGTTTAGCGACTTTTTCTTCTGAACCTTTCAAGACAATCCAGCTTATTGTGATCCTCTGTCCATTCTCCCCTCTCAAGAGATAATAATGGGCTCACTACAATGGCTTCAGAGAGACTGTTACATAAAGTATGAGTGGCTTTATGTAATGGCTAAGGATTTTATATTTTTAGCTGCAAAATAGAACATTGAATTGAAGAACAGCAGAAATATCATTGCACAGAACTTTGGTGTTTACTGGGGGGAGTCAGGGAGCAGGGAGAAAGTTGTGCCAGGTGAAGGATGTGTACAACAGTGGCATTTTGGGAAACTTAAATGATAGTGTGATAGCATGCAAAAATGTTTGCTGGCTGTAGCTTTGATTGACTGAATATACATCCACTGAGGTTGACTTTCCCATTCTTACTATGGCATGGTCATCTTTAAATACGATGGACTTGAACAACATGAATGACAAAAACTGCAGGATGTTGAGACCATTTAATCAGAGTAGTGAATCCAGATCTCCAAACCCTGCATGTCTTTGCATAGTAGCTTCTGGTTTTTTATGTAAGTAATTTTCTAGTGAGTTCTATCTGCATTTATTTGCCTTATACTTGTAAATGTTCTGAGGGGAAAAACAATAAATGGTGATTAAGTTTTGAACAGTTACATCTCAGAGAACACATAACATCAACAACCACTTAGAAATCTATCTCTCAGTTGCAGAAGCCTAAAGGAAATAGAAATAGCTTTTGTTTTCCCTGTGTTTATTTCCTGTCTTGTATTACTTTTATTAAATTTCTATCTAAAATTCAGTTGTCTATTCAGTAAATGCTAGTATTAGTCAGGTCTTAGTATAAATATTGATTTACTCTGAGGAGAAGAGAATCAGTTTCTCCAACGTATGTGAAAATACTCAGTAGAAGATTTTATTCTGTAAGCTTGTGCACTGTGTGCCTTTGAAATGTGTTATACATGGTCAGTGAACAAGGGACACTTAAGCAGTGAAAGCAGTTGCTTTATTTCAACACTTAATATCTTCCAGAGTATCCTGTTACCAGCACCAGTAAATATGTCATGCTGAATGCGAACTCCCCAGCTATATTCAATTGAATAAACAAAAGCTGAGTAAATAAGGCTATGAAAAAAATAGTCTGCTCCATTCTGTGAGTGTCCTGGTATATTCACTAGATGCAAAAAGAAGCTAAAAATGCTGTATCTATTACTGTAGGGGAAAAGTAGAACTGCAAAAGGATATTGTATCTGCTCTGTATTGTATTATTCACATTCCAATTAACCTTGGAGATTGTTTTTGTGAGCTGTGCTCTTTATCTTATATAGCCACCTAAGTTAAAGGAAGTGAGTAAGGGTTGCTATGTAGCTGGGCTGTTTCTTCTGTCGTGACGTAGTTTTACTTTCACAAGATTTAATGTAAGGTCTTCTTCAGTGGAGGACTATATTTGCTGCAGCAGCGAGGCAAGTTTTGTTCTTATCCAGGCAGGATACCATATGGGGAGTGTCTATTTTTAGTGGGCTCTGAGCCTTTTCCAAACTTGTGGAAATCAGATGTGGAGGGAGTGGCTCTTTGACTTAGAATTGAGAGCCTATTCACTGCTCAGTCAAAGAACCTTAAGCATTTTCTGGCATCAGTAGTTTGCTGCAATCTCCCAGTTAAGTAAAACTTTGGGTTGTTAGTTTTGAGTTGGTTTTGGTTGGTTTAGGTTTAGCAACATTTTCTTCTGAATCTTTTACAACAATCTGGCTTATTGTGATCCTCTGTCCATTCTCCCCTCTCAAGAGATAATAATGGGCTCACAATGGCCTCAGAGAGACTGTTACATAAAGTATGAGTGGCTTTATGTAATGGCTTCCCATTCTGGTCTGTAACGTCATCCCTCAAGGTCATTGCAAACAGGTGTGTTGGGGAGAGGCTCTCATGTGCTTCAGTTTCTAATTTTTTCTTCTTCTCTTATTCATTCTTTGTCCTTTGCCCAATTATCCATGTTACGTGTCACAGGCTTTATTTGTGTTTTTGTACACTCAATCAAATGTCCTGTCCTTTATGTCTGATACTTTATATTTCTCAGTGTCACTTTACCTGTGGGGGGTTTTGTACGCTGTTTAACACTTTGGATCCACGTTTGGCATTACTTTTACGTTCTGTTTAATCTCAGTTTTCCTATTTGCTTTGCTAGCAAACACAGCATAGTTTGTCAGGTCTGGTTTTCCTCTCTTGTTCTTGTTTTCTATATTGACTTTGACCTATGAGTGCAGAGATGATCTTGACTCCAGCTCAGCCTCTACTCCAAAGTAAGCATTGCTGGATTCGTAACTTGGTTTTGTTCCTGTTGCTGGTAGCTCTCTTCCCATTAGTTTTGTTACATTCCTGTGGATTTGAATCAAACCTACATATTTTAAAACCTGTAACATTCTAAATAGACTTTATTTTAAACATCCAAAGAGCTTAGTTTTCCCAGTGCTTCTCTAATTTTCCATGTATAGCTGTTGGACTAATTAAAGATACTATTTCTAAGTGGAAGTGTGATCTGCCTACTTACAGAACACCATGGCAAAGCACACTGTGGTATAAATGTACTGCGCTAGATGCAATTTTGGTAGCATGAATAAATATATTTAGGGGATGTAAGAGTCCTTATTTTAAACATTTCTTACACCTAATTTCTAAAATTATTGCACTTATATCTACAATATTGCACTTTCAGTTCAGTGAAAAAAGGAATATGTGACAACGTATTTTACATACATTTAACGGGAGAAGCTAAAGTGTGAATCAGTTTATTTGCTGCAACTTATGAAAGCAGAATTGTATAGCAGAAAAAAAGGAAAACGCCTAACTTAGCAAGATAATTCTTTGAAGGGATTACATTTCTGAGAGGAGAATATGTAACATAATACAGAAGGATTAAAAAATGCTAGATGAAAGGTAGCTTTGCGTTCCTAGTTCCACATATATGCCTGGACAAAGTGAATGAATTTAAAGGTAACCTTGTGCTAAAAAGCAGTTAATTTCTGAATAAATGGGGAAGTATTAAGTATATTTAAATTTATAGATTGATATGTGGGTTTTGAAGGTTACAGTTTCCAAAAGGGAAGTAATTTTGGAAACAGTCTTATGTAAAGTGGATATTACAGACCTTACGTAGATGTCTGTACAGCATGTGTGTGCACACTGTAGTGTGTGGGTCATCTGTGTTTGCTGAAGCTTCAGAAAGAATTGACTGAGTGTACTGGTTTGAGGGCAAACCAGAGGGAGGAATTAATTCCACACAAATATCTTGCGAGAGATTCCAAGTCAGAACTAAAATGTAATAGGAGAATTAAAATAAAGGCAAGAGTACAGAACCACTGGTTTAAACTGACAAAAGTCAGAATACAGCCTGACACCCTTTTGGTTTGGGTGATGGTAGCAGTCTGATTAAATGGTGGCTGCAGTCCTGTTGGAATGATGGATGTGGTTTTGTTGAAGTGGTGATCCTGTAGAAAGATCTGGTCCTTCTCTGGAGGTTCAGTGGTGGTTATCGAGCTCTTGTCCTTTGGGAATCCAGTGGTAGTGCTCTTGTGGTGTTGCAAGCCTCAGATTATACACAGGTAGGAATGCTTGATTCCTCCCCCTGGGTGGGGCATCTCACAAAGTGTTGATGTAATTCTGTGAGTCATTCTGTGAGACCCTGAAGGCCCACTAGTGGAGAGGGCCCCCTCAGGGTGGCTGCTGCTTCCCCGGAGGTAGTTACCAGGGCTGAGTCATGGAGAAGATAAGGAATGCTGCCTCAACCATTTTAACAGCATATGTAGATGGTAGTAGAATACATACTTCTGGTTACACCTTACATTGTAACCCAAAACACTGAGTACATGCGCTTCAATGCAGTTGTATCAACTTATCCATAGAAAAATAACTTAGTCTATATAAAATAATAAAATTATTTAACTATGAAAAGGATACAAAATTGTTGCTGTTAAACCTGAAGTAACTTCTATATATGTGGTTTTATTTGTCTGTGCTTGTTTCTTGTTTTGCTGCTTTGTTTCAGGAAAAAGAATTCTAAAGTGCCATTGATATCTAATTGTATTTAATCAGAGATAATCAGCAATCTTGACTTCATGATCTTGACTTCTGATGGAAAATTTTATTTTTAGGTTTTATATACAAGTTTAGACATCACTAAGAAAACTGCATTCAGTGGAGCTTTAAGATAACTTGTTCAAGTGCTTGTTTACGAGCTATTGCTTACCAGGTAGCTTTTCCTGCCATTAACACCTTCACGATTTTTTGTTTGTTGCTTTTCTTTGCATCATTTCTCTATTTAACCAAAAAAAAAAAAAAAACACAACCAACCAACCAACCAAACAAACAAAATAATGTATGGCAGAAGGCCACCTGTAAAAATTTAAATTAAAACATTAGGACGATGTGATAGGGACCTCACTCCTGAAATTTTAGGTAACAGGTGCAATGGTAACTGGTTTCATACATAATTTTGACTATTGTCCCTCTCCTTTCTTTTGTCCCTCTTATTTCTTTTCTCAGGGAAACATAGTTTTCTGTAAGTGCTTGTGTGTCAGAGAAACTGTAATGTCTGGTAGGAATAGTCATTTTGTTGGTACAAGAATAGAATAGCCAGGAATAAACTCCTAGCTTAAAGTAAGACTTGTTACAGGGCCCAGAAAAGGCACCGTGTACCAAGGTATGGAGAAAACAACAAACATTAGGAAAAAGAAGGTAATTTCTGTTTGTCATTTTGTGATGGGAAAGATTATATTCTGAAGGCTTTGTGTAATGGAATAAGATGCTTTTATTGTTTATTTGTCATGTTTGGTGCTGCTGGAGACTGCACACTCCTATAATTTGGGATCCTTTTATAATTTGAGACTGTGTTTCTCATGGATAATTGTTCTTTGTAGGGAGTCTTGTTCTTTGAATGTTATGTACAGCTTCACAATCTTCCTTTCAGCACCTGCTGTTTGGGTTTTTTTTTTTTAACTACATGCCCCCTTCCACTCAAATCACTGTGGAATGCAGAATATTCTAAGGTTTCTTTGGAATAAATTTCCAAATTATATCTAATGATATTGTGGACTTGTTTTATTTTATTTTGTAGCTATAAAATAATCTTATTATTTTGGTTTATAACCTCATATGATTTCTTGTTGCTGTTATCTATAAATGCCTCTCAAAAGTTTAAGGATCACAAGTCTTATTTAATAAACATGCACAGAATCTATTTTATTTAATTGGCAAGCTGTCTAGGTGACTTAAAACTGTAGAAGCTGTGTTTCTTAATATGTCTATAACTACAATGAGATAAAAAATGAAACTCCACAGTATTTATTTTATCTATTTGTTATATGGGCTCTGCCTGCAATTGTAAGAAAAGCTTCATCTTGGGGGTAAAACATATCTAAGGAAATATTGGCTCTGTAGATCATTCTTTAAAGAATTTAAAATACCACTGAGAAATATGAAAATTAATTCCAAACATTACATTATCTATGGTTTAACATGGAAACTTTGTGATGGGAATTTCCCTTTAGCAGGATAATTTAAGTTTTTTCAAATAAATGAATCCTGTGGGAATTTCTGTTAATTACAACTATATTTTTGTATCATTACGTTAGTTGCTGGATCAAATGGCAGTATTTAGAATAATGTTAGTCTTAATATTGTTTTAGTTTTCTTAAAATTGTGTCGTTTTTTTATTATTATTTTCATGTGTACAGTATTATGAATATTCTGAAAGCTTGATGTTCATGCACACTTACTTAGCAAAGATTTTGTGTGCTGAAAAGGTAGTCTAGGTCAAAGTAACGTGGAGGGCTTACTCATTTAAAGCTGTTCTGTATCTGAATTACTTCATGGGCTGATACAGAGCTTGTTTTAGAGCTTCTTTGAATACTGCTGTATTTGTGGTGAAATAAAAAGTCATGAGTTTTGGCTTTTATTTAAATTTTTGCTGAATAAATCCAAAGAAATTGTGTGATGTTTCCTCTGTATGTTGGGGATGCAGAAGTGGAAGGCAAACTAAAAAGGACTTTTAAGGAGCCAGTCAAATCTGCAGCAGCCGGGCTGTCCATCCTTTCACTTGTGCCGGTAGCATAGACAGCACCGAGACTTGAAACTGAGGAAGAACTACAGGATTGTTCAGCTCAATTGTTGATGCAATTGTAAACCCAGTACAGGAAAAATTAAAATGCAAATTAGTATCTTTTAACTTGAAAAGAGGGGCATATTGTGCTCTTGCTTTAGTTTATTTTATTTTGGGGGTTTGTGCACTGGATTTTTGTTTGTACATATATGTACATGTACCTGTATACATGGGGGTTTTTTAAGCAACAACTAAATAACTTTTGAATTTCTGTAAATTTGGGAAATTTGGAACTTAGACTTTTGCATTTCAAAATATGGAAAGTCCTACATGTCTGTCTTAACAGTGAAGTTATTGCAAATTATTAACGCTCTTCATAAAGACTTTTTCCACTTTTACAGTGTTGGTGGAATTTTGAAGGGGGGTTAGCACAGCTGATTTAAGTAATTCCTGCAACACTTGCTGCTTATGTAGTTATTTACTGGACAATCTTTTTAACAGGAGACGCATATAATGGTTGATAAAAACCCTAAACATAAGCAGATAGAAATAGACATTTTCTAGAATAAAAATATTATATAAATTTTAGAAAATTATATGAGAAAATACAGAAAAATACAAATAGAGGTGCCTTGCTTTGTTCTTGTCAGTACTTTCTTACTTTTTCTGGGTTTTGTTTGCTTGCAGTGTTTAACTAATTTATTGATCACTTTTACAGCATGGTCTTACAAAAATTTGAACAAACCGGGCAGTGAGCCATAGTCTGGAGCAGCAACATTTCTAAGGCAGTTTGGTCTAATTAGAAACATACTATCTATTTATTTTACTTCTTTGATATCTATTGTAACCGAAGGTGTAGAGTTGTGGTGTCTGCTCCTGGTTTCCTACGCTCCGAGCTGGATTTGACCCATCTGCAGGTGCTGCTGTGGTTTTGCTTCCTCAGGGTGCTGTCAGTGCACCAGGTTACATTGTTCCTCTTCCCAGCAAGTAACAGACCCAAGTGACCCTTGTAATCCTCAGTTTAGGATGAGATAAATCAGTCTTTGGTGGTTTTCTAATTGCTCCACTGGTGACCAGTGTTAACCACCCAACCTGTTCACTGCTTATGAGCTCTCCTGTGGCTGATGGAACCTTCCCCGCCTAGTTCAGCATTCAGAATTGCTTCTCTCTCTGTGTAAGTCCAGATTTGGCTCAAACTTTGTGAGATGCATAACTGTACTTTGTTAAAATCTTTCTTTCTGTCTTCTGTGTCTCAAGAGCTTCACCTTCCACAGAGTTTAAACTGTAGTACACTTTCATGCAGATATTTTAGAAGAAAAAAATCTGTGTCTCTGTAGGAGCTGTGAGCAGCTCATTTAGGTGGCCTCTGTCAAGGGCACACACATCTCATTGTCTGGTTGGACAATGAGAGCTTTGCAGAGCAATCTCCTTGGGTTCTATCTATCTCTGCAATATCTTTTCCTTTTCTGTGATAAATGAACGAATTTACCTGATGATATGAAGCAAAGACAAAAAACCCCCCAAACAACAGCCCCCACACTTCATTTGAGAGAGGTGGGTGGGACTAGTGAAGTTGTGACCTCATATGATATTAGTTTGTAAGGTCAGTTCTTATCACCAAAACCAGATTTGTTCCACATTTGGCAGCTGCGCTAGATAAAAGACTCATAGTTTTATTACTTCATAATTGGCAACTTCTCCATCTCCTTCCTACTGAGGGTTAATGGTCATCTGATGTGTCCAAGGTCACAGAAGCTTCAATTGCACATATTCAGGGACTGGTGTATATATATATATGTACATATATCTATATCTATATCTATATCTATATATACACATAAACACATATATATAGATATATTTCTGGATGATTCTTTCTCATAAATTTGGAATAGATGGCAATCACTGATCTGTGAAATTCTATATGCATCTGTGACTATAGTTTTAGAAATAAAAATTCCTCACCAGGGGAGTTTCTTTATAGTAAAGTGGTGACTTCTACCATGTGCCAAGAAATAGCTTGGTGTATGCAAAATAATTCTCCCTGAAAATATTAATTTTCAACTCCTTTGACATTTTTCATGTTCTCTCACAGACAACACTTTAGAATCTGAGCTGATATTTTTTCCTTGAACATATAGCTGAAGGGTTAATAATTTAAGATAAATATAATTTTTTCTTGGAGTGGACAGAATGCAACTCAGCTGTTAATAAGCACATCTTTTATATTTAAAAAAAAAAAAAAGTTTTAAAAAATCCAAAGGAAAAGGAATATTAATGTAAAAATTTGAGGACCAAGAAAGGAATTAGAGAAAAGTGACTTTATAGAATGTGAACATGATTTAAAAAGAAGGGTTTCAGGAGCAAAAGAAAAATTCTTTTTATATCATGTGGCCTGATGTGCAGTGAAAGGGATTAAATTGAATATTGATTTTTGGAAAGGTATGACTACGCTGTTAAAATTATAAAGAAAAAGCCCCAAAACACTATACAAGAAAACAATGAGAGAATTGATTAAGGAAATCAAGGAATGCAAGGAAAGTTGCAGCTGAGGGCGACATTCCAGTTGCCATGTCCTCAAGGGAGAGTCATGGATTCTGTAAGTGGCAGAAATGCTTTGAGCTGATGACGGCAATCAAATAAAAAGTATCCAAGTAATAGATAATGAGGGTGAGAATGTGAAGCTAATGATGAAGAATTCCCACCTAAAAAACTCTCAGCAGTAATAACTGATGTCCAGTGGGGTGAAGGATGAAATGCAAGGTAGTAAAGAGTGTTGATAGATTAGGTCATTTTTTCAAGTTGGCCAAAAATAAGATAGATGAAAGAATTAATCCCTCATAATTAAAGGTGTGCAAATTACTTGACTAGGATGATGCTTAAGCAATTGAAGTGATTCTTTTCAAAAACATAATTTAGCTTTCAAGGGGCTATAGAGAATTAACTGGCTAATGAGATTTGTAGTGGCCATGTCATAGAGTCTTAAAAATGCTCCAAATTAGGAGATCTGCTTTCTTCAGATATAGAGAGATAGTTTAACTTCTTCATTCCAAGTGGGAGGTTTGGTCTAGATATGCATTAGTCAAGGTTTATGTAATAGAGTCTTTTCACTTCTAGGAGTAAGAAATCCACTTTATAAGGCTAAGAAGGGGAGATGGGATTTGAGTGCTAGAAGGTAGAACAGTGATGAAATAAAATGTGGCCCAATATGCAGTCCTAAAATGTCTCCTCTACATCTCTGTGATCAGAATTCATAGGTATGTGATGAGGAATTAAAAAGAAAAATAAAAGGATTTTTTGCCAATTTATATTGCTTTCCAAAAGCTTTTTCTTGACCAAACAGCTTGGATCTTTCCTGTGTCACAGAAAGTACAGGTCATCAGCTATTGTTTTCCTTTCTTAGCACAAGAAATTCTTGTGTTCTCCTGCTATACCATGGTTGAAGCACAGCTTTTGTTTCAGTGCCTTCTCCCTTTCAAGATATTTATATCCACATCAGCTGTATTTTCAGCCAGCTGTAGGTTAAGAAAAGGAGTTTGCAACACTTAACTTTTCTTTTTATAGCGTGTTATGAGGCAGAAGTTGCTTTTGGTTCAGTAGACCAGAAGAGAGTCAGTGTATTAGGGAGCATGGTTTTACCATTGAGACTAGATCTATATACTGTTCTTCCCAGTGGGAATACTTCATGGAAGAACAGAGAGACAGTTTTTCAGACCTTGTTCAAAGACCTGTTAAAAAACCCCACCCAAAGCAACTCTGAAATTGCCCCAGATTCCAAGTCAGAACATCGACTCTACCAGATAAGACTCTAATCAGTGTTCATGTATTTATTCATACAGTAATGCTTTCTCTGGGTGCTTTGTTACCGTCTAACCCTGTCATGCAGAGTATCAGGGAACATGAGAAATCCTTGGTGGCATAAGGAGGGAAGGAGGAAGATGCTGATATGTCTCAATGCAGGTGCTCATACATTATTGGACCTCACCCCAACTTGTCAGTTCTGTGCACAAATGAACGTGTTCTTGTTTTGGGGACACATTTTAGTAGTGTGAAAGACAGATAACAGCGTGTAGCTGCAAGTGGAGAAACCAGGAGATGCGGCCATGGCTATGAAATGTTGCAAAGCCTAGAAATAGACCGTACTGTTGTGCTTAGGGGTTTCCCTTCACAAACCTAGAGAATAGAAAGTACTATTACCTCGCTCATCAGCTGCTGGCAAGCAAGTGTTCAGTGGCAGATATCCTGGAAATTCAATTGAATAGATTTAGGAGTGGGATTTGGAAACCACTATGGACAATACAAATAATTTCATATCTTGGTAGTTGTGACTAGTGGAAAAAATATTTTGTGGCATAAATCAAGAGACAATAATGTGTTTTGTCTCTTTGCTATCCATCCAAGTTTTGTTTGACAAATAATGCTGCTTGTTTCTCTGTGTTGCTTTTGGCATTCTACATTTTGCCTGTTTGGTGGCTATACTGCACACATACTGGTTCTGCTTCTAAAGCTTATTGCTATCTGCACTATTTGAATACTTCAGTGTTTTCCTCACGGGCTCCAGATAGTTTGTTTTACTTTGTTGTTAAATAAATGATGTCAGCTCTGCCAGTGCAAAATCTTAAATAGAAGAAGGGTTCTTTGATTCCTCTGAGGTTGCTATAAAGAGCAGCAAGATAAACTGCATTCCTCTGTATATGTTCATATCATGTTGCTTAGCTTACCTTGTATAAAGTGCTTTGACTCCACTGTTGTTGTGCATGGGCAAGTTTTTAGGTATTAGTTATCCCATGATGAAAACAAGTTTTCCTTTGACAGCAAAAGTAGTCTTAGACCTGGTCATCCATCTCAACACTTGCTCCATGGAGTGCCATCATATAATATGAGGCTGTCCTTTGTTTCTTAGAGGGAACAGAAAGAAACCATTTTACTATATTGAATTCTTGAGTTATGAATAATTCTGCTTTCCCTAATGGAAAAGATAAGTGAATTAGTTGGTTTGCAATTTTAACTATGTAGCTATAATAATATTAAAGATTAAAATGCCTTAAAAGTAGAAATAACCTAGTGATGATACCTTGATGCTTCTTAATACAGATTGTCTTCCTTATCTGGGGAGTGTTTGCATCCTTCATCCTGCTATTCTTGGCCGCTCCTGTGGTGCTCCCAGCATCCATCAGATCTGAACATGGGCTGGGCCAACCAAAATCTGAACAGGATAGGCCTTTTTTATTGTCTTTGTGGAATTTCAGACTAGAGAGCATGTAGAGCATAGTTCCATGTTCAGAGCAGAGCTCAGTTCAGAACCAGTGGGATTTGTTTTTCAAGCAAAAAGAAGCACAGCATCTTCTACCCTGTTCCTTGTTGTCTTTCCTTTTCCAGTATGTTCAGGGTTTGCATCAGGTCAGTAAATCATGTGCCTTTATACATGCTAAGGAACATCTTTGAAGATTACAGGTAATCCTGTGGGTTCTTTACTGTCTTCTAACACACCCTGTATGCAGGCAAAAAGTGCAGAGATGCAGGGGGAAAAAAAGCACCAAATACTGCTTTTTTTGCAGTTGTTGTTTCTATTACATCAACACTAAGGCTAAGGTTTAAAAAAAATATAAGTGGAACATGAGATCTGTCATGTGAAGCAGTAACTGCAAAGAAAGACGCCTCTGTCTAGATCATAATGTGGCAAACTTATAGCGATTTAAATATTTATAGTAGTTTAAAGAATGACAGCTAATGCTTAAGTCTTGCTACAACTGTCACAAATTGTATTCCCTGGGTGTTTGTTGTTCTTGGGGTTTCTTTTGTTTGCTTGTTCTTAAATGATGTTTTTCGAGTCTCACATTCTGGAAGAGAATTCAGTCAAATTAGATAACATAAATTTAAATATAGAATAACTCTCTATTTTCTGATAGTATTACAAAATTATATTCTAACTGTCCTGTGAAGCCTTTGCTTTAGAAACTCAGCCTTTCTGAGTTTCTAAAGTTTCTCCAGAATTTCTCTGAGGAAATGTATCCCTTCCCCCTCTCTGTTCTGTTAATGGTATTTGAGCAATCCTGCCTACTGACTGGAAAAGCAAATTTGCTTTGTCCTTTATGAGCTGTATTTATCCTTCATGAATATCCACAAAATTCAGCAGGGATTTGGCCAAGAAAGTTGAATCATTCCTCCCAGAGAAGAAATTTGTAAATCTGGGAGGGTGGTGCTGTTTGTACAAGATCTAAAAGCAGCTTTCAGAATTTGCTAGAGAGGCTTGTGTAGCTTTAAGTAAGGAGATTATGTAAAATGCTGACTAAAGCTGAGAGCTTGCAAAGGCTCTGCCTAGCAGAAAATTGCAGAAAATTAATAAATAGCTTTTGAGTTCTCCCAGGGCAAGGACTTCTCACTATGACATATTTTGGTTTCCTTGTTTGGCCATTAGTCAACCCAACTTTCCTTGTTTCATCTGTGTCAATCCTGTGTTCATCTTTCACTAATACGTTAATGATGGGCTTTCTTTTGGCTTGAATAACTTTTTCTGGGTATTAGTTTTATTGTCAAAGCACTAGAGCAGAGCATCCTTACCCTTATATCAATCCCACTTTATCAAAAATAAAAGTATTTGAATTTGTATTTAGATGTTCATTTGAAAATTCATGTGAAAGCAACCACTAGTGATTGGTTGGGTTTGCTTTGGGTTTTTTCTTGGGATGCTTTTGCTGTTTAAGAAACTGATTTTTTTTTTTTTTTTTAATCTCAAAACAAGGAGATAATAAAAATGAAATCAACTTGAACTGAAGTAAAAAAGTTGGAGGATAAACTGAAGGATTCTTCCAAAGGGACATAAATAGCAGGGATCCCATTCTATTTCTTTCCTTTAAAAGATTATTTTGGAGTTCAAGAACTGTGATTTGAATAAACAACTGCATGCTACCTTTGAGGATTTTTGTCCCATGACTTCACTGATATGTTTGAGTAGGATCAGTGAACAGGTGATGACCTGGGATATCTCAGTTTATACCCACCTTGCACTGTGAGGATTAGATTCCCACATTTCATTACTATATTTTAGATATCTTGTTAATAAGGTACTGTACAAACTTCCGTTTTGTTGAATGCATTGGCTTGAAAAACATACTGACTACAAAAATCAAATTGGGCCCAATTCTGTCTTCAAGAAAGCTTAAAAAAAAGAGAAGTTGTCTCGAAGTAAATGGATATCATAAGCATTCTCGATTCATTATTGAATGCAGTATGTTAGAGAAGCATAGATATAAGAACTACCTTTTGATCATACTTCCTGAATAGCAGCTTAGTTTGAGTGTACAATCCCTTTTTTATTAGCTTTCCTGACAAACATCAAAGAAATAAATGTTTCTATAAACTTCTATTTGTACAAAGTGTATAGAAAGTATCCCTTATTAATTCAGAGCCACCGAATCAGTTGTCAAAGAAAGCAGCTGTGAATTCTGATAATTGCCTAATTAATCAAATGATACATTTTTCTTATCCTGATCCATCTAATACATTTCTGCATGGATTTAAATCCTGCAGCTGAGTTGTTTTGATGCTGGTTTTGGATAGTGACTTTTAAAATTGAAATATGCCCAAGTGCATTAATAAAGCTGAGGAGGTAAAAGTCATTTTCCAATAACTCAATTATTCTCGGTAAATGTATGGTAATAAATGGCCTCAAAGATGTGGGGGGTTTATTATTCAACTGGTAGATTTCTACTTAACTGCCAGAACTTGGTTAACTGGTATTTCTCCTCTCCATCATTTTCCTACCTGGGTAGAGAATATACTGGAGTATTGAAATTGGAGGTGGCAATCTGGGGAAATTAAGTATTCTTCCAGCTCCAAGGGTGGCCAAACTACATCCTGCTGGTTTGAGATAATTAGCCTACTTTGTATAGTTATTCTGAGATATTTTTCCTAAGCTTTGATTCCAGGCGGTTCTGTAGTCACGCAAATCACAAAACAGAGCCTCCAATGTATCTCCCCAAAAGAGCTCAGAACAAATTAGTCTGCCAAGCATACATGTGTGGATAATCAATTAAACTAATATAGTCTTGATTTAAGACAAAACAAATAATTAAACACATACAGCATGTTATTGCTGAAATACAGGCTAAAGGAAAACAGTGCAGTTAAAATACACCACTAATAGCTACTGTAATTTTGTAGAGTTCATTTGATATCAATTTCAATGTTATTATTGGGTCTGTGAGTAGTAGAAAATTTCACAGACTAAAAGGGAATTGGGAAACAAATAGCTGGCAGCAATTTGGAATTTCCTTTTTTTTTGCAAAATTCCTTTTTTTCCTGTACTGTCTGTACACCTTTGAGCAGGACCAAATATTATACAGTAGATCCCCTTGTCTGAGGGGAAAAAAAAATACTAGTCATCTTTTCGTTCCTTCTCTATCCAGAGAATTGACAAATAAGAATGCTTTTACACATTGAGCAGACTCTGTCACTTGAAAAGGTTTTCAATTCTCCATAGCACCAATCTTACAAAATTTGTTTCATTTCAATCTAAGCAGTGTCTTTTTGAGAAGAGACATAGCTTTGGAATCTGTAATCTCATTTGCCATTTGAGTCTTTTCACCTTGTCCACTGTTAATCAATCTCTGCAGACAGATTTTGTGACTTATGCCATATATTAATTTGGAAAATATCTTACTACAGCAGAGGTAAGAATGATAGAGAGATTAACATGAGAAAAGGCATGGTTGGGGACAGGGAATCTGAGATTCCAGTTTTGGATTGTTCTCTTTCAATTAACCCCTTGTGCTTCAGGTGTTTGGAATTTAAGCAAATGTGATGGATATTGAATAACAATTTCAACTAGTACTACAATTTAATTATTTTTAGCTTGCATTAAATGCAGATGAAATGTAAGTTAAAGTAATCTTAGCCTGTACAATTATGCTGGAAAAGTTGAAAGTGGTATCTTTCAATACAATGATTAAAGAACAGGGAACATGGCTAATACTTCAGTGATACTGAATTGTAAAAAGATTGACTCATCTTAGGCTAGAGGCAATGAAAAAAATCCATATGCAACTCCCTCCTACCGTTTCTGTGGAAATGGATGGAGTTGTTTATATGACAAGAGCAAATGCTGAAAAAAAATTTCTTTTTCAAAGAAGAATAAGTCATTTGTTTTATGAAGGATTTTCCATGCTAATTTGCTGTTCATGCCATGTAGTACTCTACTTGATAGCTAAGATACAAATATGCTAAAATTATTTTGTGTTTTTAAATGGATGGAAGCTGTTAAGCCATAATGATGAGATTGGTTTAAGCAACTGGTACTTCAGTGAAATGAGACTATTTTGGAGTAGAGTAGTCTGCAGTCGAGATTAGATCATAGTATTTCCTTCTTTGTCACCAAAGAGCTGATAAATGTGTTAGGTTTGAATGATTTCAATGAAGCAATGACACTTCTATTTAATTTCTATAATTATAACCAGCAATAGTGGCTCAGTCTTGCAGGTTTTCTGAAGGGAAGCAGAATATACTTATAACCTAAATGCAACTACAAAGCTGCACTTCACTGCCACAGTTTTCTTCCCCTTAAAAATATTTTGTAAAATATGTTGAAGGCTGTGGTGCATTTTGGCCTCTCCTAACATTTTTTTATGTGAACTTTCCAACAATTTTCTACCAACTTAGGTTTCAAAACACAAAGCTGATTTTTCTGTACTTTTAACTTCTTGACTTGTTTATTCAGAGTATATGCTTACAGGAGAATGGTTTTGTTTGGGTTTTTTTTTGTTTGTTTGTTTTTTTACTTTATCTTCCTAAAGGGTGTAGTTGAGCGATGCACTGAACTTGGTATAACTGTAAAATATTTCTGTTGTTGTAATGCTTAAGATTTGAAAAAGATCAAAATTATATCTATAGTGAGGTTGCTGACTTTTTGAGCACTTTGGGAATCTTTCCTCCTCTTTTAAGGAAGAGGAAAATAAAATGCTTTTTTTAGTCATAAGTCATCTTTTTTATACATCTTGCATGGTAGATGAGTAGATCTTTGGGCTTTTTAAAACTTTTTTTGCTGTATTTGGTAACATGCTCAGTTAGCATTGTCCTCTTTGTGCTTCTTGATGCATCTGGGTTAAGGTTGCTTGGTTTATTTTAGCTACATAATCTTAAAAAGAGCAGCAAAAGGAACCCTCTAGGGCTTTTTCACACAATCTAAAAACTCGTACTCATACAGCTCCTGAAATCCCATTCCTAATTTGACCATGGGTCAGAAAACTCTCAGCCTTGAAAACTTGAGTGGCTTCTGTAATTGAAGTCAGTGCAGTCTGGAATGTTACTAATCCCTTAATTCAGGTATTAAAATAACACTTTATTGTTTACATTAATAATAGAATACTGGATTTCATATATTTATTCTCTGATTTCTGAACTTCAGAAAGTAATTTCAGTCAGTTTTTCAGGATTACTCTTTGTTCAGAGCTGCATTGCTAGGAATGTTAATTGAATCTATTTCTTACATGGAAATGAAAAACTGTATTTCCTTAGTTGTTTTCAGATGCTGGTATTTTAATGAGAAGGCTGCCTACCATGCCAGCTAAACTAAATTTGACACCAGAAAACTCTTTTTCCTTCTTTGTCAGGCAAAAGATGGCATTGGAGAAAATTTAAAGCTTATCATGAATGTGATTGAAGAATTAGGTATTAGCTATATTTTGGAACTCTGAGCAAAAGCATACAGAGAGCAATATAAATGGAGCTGTTCAGAGAATAATCTGTTCTCTGCAGGAACAAAGACATGCAGGGAATTGTCCAAGAAGAAACTGCTGATTGAAGTGTTGGCTGATAATCACTTTTGTGTATGCTTAAATTATGCCACTAAAACCCCTTTCTGTTCAAAACCATCTGCAGGGAATGTATATTTGTAAACAAATACAGATTAAGATAATTTATTAATTCTTTGTCTGCCATCCACTCATTATTTCTACTAGAAGTATCCACTTCTAAGCTCCCAACCATGTTAACCTCTGAGCACTGAGACAACATTTTAATTGAGTTACAAGTATGTTTTGGCTTTTATCCTTATATAAAACACGAATGTTTTGAAATCTAATTTGTGCTAGGAAGTATAGTACTCACATGTTTTCAGGATTAAATACGATGTGTTAACTTCACTGAGTGCAGATGTGCAGGGAGTCCTGCAAATTAGGCACACTCCTTGTTCCAGCCAGCATGGACAAAAACGTACACAGGGAGAGGACAAGAAGCTGGTGTGAAAAGCTATTCAGGTTATCTGTGCCATCTCTTTGCAGCAGTGAACATGCTTAATGCTTCCAAGTGAACGGCCAGGCTTTAGAATTGCAGAGGCAGTAAGTACTCTGGGCTTAGCAATTAGCACAGGAAAGTAAAGCTATATTTTATGTGAAAAGACAGATGAAAGGTTGGTTAATTGAACTTCTCCTAAGTGCCAAACATAGACCAGCACAGAGAGGCATCCTGTCAATACGTTTAACACTATCAGAGAAAGAAAGTAGAGAACATCCTTGCTACCAATTACCTGTTAAGCTGGACCACTGCATCTACCAAATCTGTCTAGGTCTCTATGAATTAGAGCATCACAGCTGAATGGTTTTATTAGACCTATGTCTAGAGTTGAAAAGATTAGGTGCCTTACATAAGAACTAGAAAAAATGGTTGTAGAAAAAAAAAATCTTAGTAAGGTTTTTGTCTGTTTCCTTTGCTTTCTTAAATGGAATTAGTTTTCTATACTTTCTTTTCCTTTCAGTCTGGGCTCATTATATAGCTTTTATTTCCTAATCCTCAATGTTATCAGAAACTTTTTTGGTATATCTATTTAAATATACTTTTATATCTAACAGATTTTTGTAATAAAGCCTGACCTAATCTAAAGCCATAAATATCCCACTACTCTTTTTAATTTGCAAAAAAAAAAAAAAAAATTCTTTCAGTGTATCATGATGTATATATAGTGTGTGTGTAAATAATCTGGATAATGTTGATAGTCAGGAGGTGTATATATATCATAAAAAAGGTCTATACTGCTGCATGAACCCTGACCACACAGGCTCCGTATTCCATGTAAGCTCACACCCATTCCTCACCTCAGAGCATGAGACTCTGCATTTGAGAGGTAAAGACAGTTCCTGAAAACGACCCCCTGGAGGTGGGGAAGCCCCTCCAAGAGCTTCCAGTTCAAGAGCTTTGTTGTTCCAGTTCACAGAGCCTGAACAGAAAATTATAAAATTGGCAGAAATGGCATCTCCCAAGGTCTGTTGGGATGAAAAGTGCTGAGATGAGACAGGGTTGGATGGGAAAGCTCTGACTTTCCTGGTGTATCCCCAGAACTGCGTAATGAAGGGCCTGTGGCTTATTGAACTGTGAATCCATCTGTAGTAAAGTGACACAGGAGAGTTGATGTCACTTGCCTGCAAGCTTTGAGCAGCAGGAATTCTGTTTCTTCCCTTCCCGGGATCTCTGAAAAATGAAAATTCAATTCATTACAAGCTGCTGGTTCCAATACATGTAGGAGATTCAGAGCAACTTGCAGTAATAACTCTAGAAAAATAATCAGAACCTTGTGATTAGATGCACATGAAATTAAGTCTTTTTTTGTTACTCTTTTGCTACAAATCAAAAGACTGCTCTGAAAAATACTTTGTTTTGCATTAAGATTACATTGTAATTTTATGTTCTCATTTTGACATTTAATTTCATGCTTCCTATTTTTTTCATATTTGAAAGTCTTTGTGATTTCTTGCCCATACTTTCCTCAGTATGTATTATAGTCCACAAATTCATACAACCAATTGAAAACTCTCTATATGACTGAGGATATATTTACTTGAAGTTGTAATGCTAATGTATCTAAAGCAAGAAAAAGCACAACAGTCATACCCTTCAGATTCCTAGCTTTGTACTTGATTACTTAGGTTGTTAGTGGTACTTCGAAAAAAAAAAATTCAATGGCATTAAAAAAGTTTGCTCAGGATACAAGCAAACATTTGCAGCAAGTTCTATGAAGTAGATTTTGGTGCTGCCAACATTTTTTTCAGTTTTTCATCTATTAAATCCTATTGTGTATTGTTAAAATAAAAGTAGGTTGGGGTTTTTTTCCCCCATGAAGCACGTATGACTGCTGGCATTCTGCAGCAGTGACACAGGATGTACTGAGTGTGCAGAGGCTATGGATCCACTTCTTCCATGTGGGGAATCAATCAGGTGTTAGATGCTCTGTGACATCTTGTGTGTCATTTATATTTTGCCTGGAGAGCACTATGACACGTACATAATCTCAATAAAATATCATCTCTGGAACTTGACTCGTGCACTGCACCACCTATCTTGGTGCCAATGGGCAAACAGCAAACTGCTGAATCTATCAGCAATTTCTACATTACAGGGGCTGCTTTCACAGGTAATGTGTGTGCTTTGCATGTAGGAATAGCAAATCAGTTACACCTGCAATGACTAGTGATGTCTTCATGCCTCTTTCTGGGGTTTTTACCAGAGGATTTGCAATCTCTTTTAGTTGCAATGCATCTGAAAATTAAATAAACTCTGCATTTTGTCATCCATCTTGTTTGGGAGCCATAAACATCATATTCTTCTTCTCTGATAGATAAATACTCTTTGATTTTCAGGGCTTGCATTCATTTTTCAGTATGCACATATCTTTCACAACAGTATCCTCACCAGACATACGTGCTGAAACTCGTACGCTAAACTTTTCTGACAAAGCAACATCTCCAGAAATGAGTTTAATAAAAAGTTCTTTTCCCAAATTAACCACTATATTTTGAAGGTGCAGGTGGTTCAAGGGGATTACTTAGAAAACATAGTGTTCATGCTCTCTCCTGTCTGTATTATCACTGTGGGAATACTGTTTCTATCCTCTCCTGCTTGCCTTCAAGTGTATTTCTCAAGACCTCTTTTACTACAGCAGATACTCTGTGAAATACCTTCTGAAAGCTAATGGAAAGATCACCAATGGAATGAGTAGATGTTAGCTTTATCAGACAACCACTCGACTTTCAAGAGAAAATAGCAGTGGTGTGGTTGGTGGCTGTGAAACTGCTGCCAGACCAATTTGTTTTGGTTTGAGACAGTGTTTTACTCTATGGGCTGGATGAGTAAGAAGGCAAGTGGGCAGTGCTGTCATCAAACACCTTTTCCCTTTGCATTGCAACTCATCCCATAAAGTACAACAGGTACTGCATAACAAATGCGGTTATTTAATGTTCTGTAATAGTGGTGTTGAGTGCTGTGAAAGGTACCTTCAGATCAGCTCAGCTGGTTAGAGCACCATGCTAACAATGCCACAGTTGTGGTGTAGATCCCTGTATGGGCCATTCACTTAAAGGTTGGATTTAATGATCCTTATGGGTCCTTTCCAACTCAGAGTATTCTGTGATCTCTCCATTTTTTCTTCGTGCAAGCTCAATTTCTCCCAGTCATGTACAAGGACTGGGTAGCAACTGCACATACCTTACAACATCTCATATAATTAGGACTTCTACTTATCAGTGTGAAGATCCCCAGTCAGAGGATGACTTTAGCACTGTGCTTTAGTTGATTGGGGTGAAGAGAAGTGAGAGAGACTTGTGTGAAGAAACATACTCCCATTCCAGTTTAACTTTAATTACAGATAATGTCGAACAGCCAGTGGTTTTGTATTAAGCTTGATTTACTTGGTTTGTTCATTATCAACAAAGTATTACTCTCTGTTCTGGGACTGGGAGAAGATGCAAAGGGGATTGAAGTAATTTCCTGCATGCAAACTTTTTCTTTATCTACTTATTTTTTTTTCCATTATGTGTAGCAGGCACTGGTTTGACATCAGATATATTCAGCTCACTACAATGTATGGTTTCAATATATAGACTACTCCAGTGGGCCCTATTTGTACATAATGTCATCACAAATTATTTCAACTGAGTGTGGCTCCAGTCTCAGTCTGTGCTAAAGGAGTAGGTAGATAAATTTCTAAAGACCATATTGGATAGATTTTATATCAGCCATGATTTTATGTCAGTGTTAGCCACTGAAATCTGTGTTAAAGTGAATGATAAGTTTCAGCATTTATTTTGGAAAAGGGTTACCTAAATAAAATGTATCCTGAAATTACAGACAGATTTCTCTGCTGTCTGACTGCTATGGACTGGTTGTGTTACCTTTTTAAGAAACTGTTCTGTGTTCTTGCCTGTGGAGCTTTGGCTGAGGGTGTGTTCTTATGGAGAAGGCTGGGTTGACTTCTTTATTGGTTTATTTTTTTCTCATAGTAATGCTTATAGAATTTTATTTTTTATTATCAATCATTGTGGATTTAAATATTAAATTATAGGGATTTTGCTGAGACTTGAGAGGCTGGTAAATACCTGAGGTAGTAATAGGATGTGCACTATTGTCAAGACAGGCAGCGAATGCTAGATAGACTCTTAGAAAACAAGTAACTGATTGTGTTGTGGTTTGCTATTTTTTTTTTTTCCTAAGAGAGAAAACACTTCTTAAGTGGATGCTTTCCTTCAAAATGAAGCTGTTAGATTAATATGCAGACATTGTTTCATAAATACTGAAAACTGGGAAAGGTGCCCTCTATGACTAGCTAATGGAAAAGACTGAAAACAGCAGATATCTCTTCCTCCCCTGATTATTCTTCTGTACTGAAGCTGGCCCCTGAGCTTCTAAAATAAAGCAGCCCATGTACTCAGAAAAATAAAGTGCTATTGCTGTGCCTCATCTCTGTAAGGTTAAAGTGGAAATGAGGCTTTTTTGTAGGTTGGGTTTTTTTAATTACTTCATTGTGTTGATTATAGGGACTGACCAATATTTGCTTCAAAGGATATATATCAAGCTAAGAAATGTCTTTATTCTGTGATCATACTGTTGTTTGTATACACTGTATAATAATAAAATCAAAAGTTTTTACTGTGGGAGACCACAGTCTATTGGGCAGTTTTGAAATGGTAGCTCACTGAAAAAAAATAAAACTTAAGACTTGGTGATATAATGCAAAAAATACTGTTGGCCTGATTGACAGGGAGGTGAACGATTAGAGAGCTGGAATGAGACAAAACTCTTCCTATGTATTCTGAATGAAACCTAAGGCAGAGAGGTCCAGCACAAAACTTTGACACCTCATATGGGTTTCCATCACGGGAACTTGCCTGGAAATGTTCTTCCCGTTTGAACATGCACAAGTACCACTCTCCCCTTCCTCACGAATGAAGGCAAATTCAACCTAAAGTAAGAGTCCTGCATGCTGACAGATGATGTTAGAAGGCAGGTTGATTGTGTATAACAGAAGAATGTGAAGATGCCATTTGTTAACAATGAGTTTCTCTTTATTTCTCCTTTTTATGTTTGGAACCATTTGCAAGTAATAAAAGCATGTTAACATGATAAACACTTGTTTTGGCCTATCTGTGATACTCCAAGTGTCCCCTTAGTGCCATTCTGTGTGCTTCCTACATGGAATCACCCTGGTCAGCTCTCACTGTCTGCAGATGTGTTTGTCCTCCTCTGTGAGGACTGGAAATAGTCCATGGGTCTATCACTGTGTTTCTGGCCTCACTGACCATGATGATTGTAAATGCAATTCAGGAGGTTGCACAACTATAAAAAACTCTGTTGACTCAATCTGTGTCTCTAGGAAAAGCTATCACTCTCTGTAGGTTTATTATCAGTCAATACATGCTGCTAGCAGAAAAAAAAGATGATATTTCTAGTAGCTAAAAAGAAGGTTTATTCCTTTAAAGACTAACTTGTCATTAAATTTAAAATACCCCTAACTAATCATAAGTGTGTATTTTGTGGCAACTGCTTCTGTCTTTCTACTGAGAGCAGTGGGAATCTGGCATAGGATGCTCCCAGGTCACTGTTCAAGGACCTGTCTTAGTAGCTAACATAGGTGCACAACACAGTTCTCACAAATGATAAAGCTCCAGCTTCCCTGAGAGCTGTTCTTCCCTATAGCAATTGCCATGGATATCAAGTAGTTGGTCTGCAATAAACTCTGCTTCTGAATGTCAAGCTGTTTAAATGCTATATAACCATCATTTGGGAGATAACAAACTTTCTTTCATAAGTGCCGATTGTGACATGTTACTTTTTAAAGTAATAATAACCACAGGTTGAGTGTGTAAATTATCACTTTGCAGACACAGTTTTTGCATTAAGACAATTGTTCAAAGCCAAAATAGCAGATGAATTAGCAGATATTTAAGCCCTCAGTTAAATGCTGCATGGTTCTATTTTTTGTTTAAGGAAATATGCTTTTAGTGTTTGTAGCTCCAGAGAATATTCAGCTTTATATTGTTTGGGGTTTTTTGTAAATCTTACTAATAAAGGAGTTTGGGTTGTTTAACATATTCTCAGGAGTTTGTGCTGCAAACTTTGCCCTCCAGTTGGGATTACAGTATCAGTAATTGCTGCCTCATGTTAACATTTATTTAAAGCTGCTGATTTAACATTTAAAAATTCTGAGGTTAATGGATCTGTATTCACAGATCCATTAACCTCAATAAAAACAAATGGGACCTTTAGTGAACTAAAATAAGTGCAGATCAGGGATACACTTTCACTAATACTTACTGATAGCATTTAGATTGTACTGTTAAAATGTCAGGTCACAAAAAGGGCTAGTAATGTACTAATATTCAAGGTGAATTTCAGTGTTTCAGTCTCTTATGTGACCCAAGATAGGATAGTTTAAGATTAAGCAAGTTCAGTTTTCTAATTGCAGGATATTCTGGGTGGATTGCTCTATAAACGGTATATTATTTGGGCTGAGCTGGGTTTGCATAAGAATTAATTTGGTTTAAATGCATATTCATCTAATGAGCATGTTCGTCTAATTATTATAGTGTAGTTAAATTACAAACATCTATCTTATTATACAGAAAAATTGACTTCTAGCTTGCAGCACAGAAGAAAACTGTAATATTTAAGAAATGAATAAATAAAGAACCCAATGTATTTTCTTAGAGTTTCTTTCATTTAGTCCTCATATTTAATCTAACACTGCCATGAAAAAAAAAAAAAAAAAGGAGATTTAGAAACATGGTTTAGAAAGCAAGGTCTCTTCTACAGTTCATCTCCTGCATCATAATACAGCAAGTTAGCTTTTACAGTAGGTGTATACAGAAACAGGAAGTGTAAATCCTGACTGGAATTCACTGACACAGACATACTTGCTTTTGTGGGAATGAGTTGATTCTGCAATAAACATGTGATTATATCTCTGTTCATCTTTAGATCTTGTTTATCAAAATTATGTTTTCTGTCAAGGTGTTAAATATGTATTAGATACACTAGTACACCGTTCAGGAAGTTGTAAATTGCTCAGTGCTAACTCCACACTTGTACTTGGAGAGCGAGATCATAAAATACAGACAAATGTGTGTTTGTGCTCTATCCTGTATATAGTGAAAGACTGCTTATACCTGTTAATAAAGTATCTTCTATACTAAAAAGATATTGTTATTTTAATCATGCAGAAGGCACAGATGGGAAATCACCCAACAGAGAACTTTGAAGAGTCTTATGTAGGAAGTTTAGAGCTGTGTTAAACTGAACTCAGAGTAGATGGGTCAATATAAAGGCAATTGAGTTATATGGGCATCAAGAGTTTTAATGGGTGGTTATTAATAATCGTAACATTTTCTACATGGCAAACTCTTAGAGGAAAAATGTGCAAAGGCACTTAAGTCTTTATAAGCCAAAGTGCCATGGAAAATCCACATTACCAGCATTCTTCAAAAGAGTTTTACTGGTTTCATTTGCTGTATCAAATAAAAGTGTGATATATTCTTGCATGGTACACCATAAACAAAAATGGGTTTGAATATTTTCTTCAGAAAATCAACTTTAAAATGGGGAGAACTAAGAGGGCAGTTTGAGTCCAGTTCCAAGAATGTGCTACTTTTACTTCAGGTTTCTGCTAATACTATTAAAGTCTTCACAGTATTACACAGGCAGAATTGTAATTTAAACTGGGATTCTCCTAGAGCTTGTTACAATTCAAAGTAACTCACTATTTATGTTTGTGCTTTCTAATATGAATATTGATTATCCTGTATAAATCACAACAAACAGATATGTATTAAAATCTAGTAAGAAAGAAAACTAAAAAAAAAAAATCTCAGTGACAAGTCCACAGATATCACAGAGTAATAGCTTTCCAAGGTGTAAGTGTAGAACAAACTAGACTATAGTTGTCAAACAAAAGAGCTAAATAGCTTAGATCTACTGCCATAATATGTGTTTAGATAAGTAGAGCCCAACACTATTTAAGAAAAACAGAGAAAAGCCATTTTTAAAGTACTTCTCTATTTAGCAAAATAGACAATGTCAGTTTTCTGCCACTGTGATTTCATTTCAACTCAGCTACGCATCAAGTAGGTTGGATTCTTATGTTGGAAACCAGGATGCATTACTCTGTGAATTGGAATGAATTAGGAACACTCTAATGCCCTGTTGTCCTGTCATATTTCCGCCTTTCTAAGAGTAGTCTTGTGAGAATTTAATATTACATCCAGGACAACACTTTAAAAAAAAATTAGTGGAGTTTTTCATCTATTAAATTTTATTAGTAGTAATATTAAGGGGGTTTTAGCAGAGGAAAGTATTTTTTTTATCTCTGAAAATTGCACTTAAAGAATTCTCCAATTTGGCTGATGTGAATGAACTTTAGAAATGTTTTCATTAATCAATATTAGGTGGCATTAAAATCTTCACTGCACTCTCAAATCTTTTTGAAATGTAGGAATTTTTTCCTATTATTATTACCAGGGCATTCCTGTATTTCTGTTGAGCTGGATATCTAGCTTTCAGGTTCTTTTAAAAATGCCATTCTAAAGTCTTAATTGAGGAGCCATCAGTGGTTACCAAATCTGTTGTCGAGCTATATTATCCGTAAGAATATTTGAGACATCAGCTAAATCTTCTTCACTAGCTTGGAATCAAGCCTTACGAGTATCTGCTTTGCACTTAAAAATCAGTCTTCTTACAGATACCTCCTTAGTTAATGATGTGGTCATGACAAGAACTTTTTGAGAAGATACTTATAGAGTGCCCATGCTGTGGAATTTTAGCCAGAATGGTGAACTGTTTAAAGAGGAGAGATGCTTTCTGGCAGGTAGCCTGCAATGTTTTCTCCTTGGATCTGTGTTTAGGCTGTAGCCAAGTTTTTGCTGTTTCATTTTCCAGGAGTCTTTCCAGTGACCTGAATCTGCTAATGACACACAGCAGCAGGGTAATGTACTTACCCTCCTCCTTCACTACTCTTTTATAAATGGACTGTATTGATGAGAAGATCTGTTACTGATTATTGTATATTGGCCTCAGCTAAGTGCTTCAGCACTTCTCTGACTTTCAGTGGAAAAGTGTATTAAGTACCATTAGAGTATTGACACAGTCAGATTGAGGTACAGTCTGAGAATCATCGTGAACTTTTTTTTTTTAATAAATTTAAGAGTGAAAGAAGACAAACATTAGTCTTTCATCTTACAAAATGTGTGAGTCATTAATCTGGGGATCTCTCTAGATTACCCTGTGTTACATGTATATAATCTATTTTAAGATAGAATGAAGGAATTTACTTCTGGTGCTGCATTTACATTTGGTGTTATGTGTCAATGATTCACAGAATGGTTAAGATTTGAAGGGACCACTGAGGTCATCTAGTCCAACCTCCCTGCTCAAGCTCATTTTCATTTATTTCGTGTTAAAAATAATGATAAAACTGGGAGATATTTTACATTAAAAAGAAAAAAAAAGTCTGAAATCTCTTATTATTCCTATTAGTCTATAGCAAAGCGTAGTACAGAAGGAACAACCACATTTTCTTCCATATGTCTGAATAAGTGAAACTTTAAAGTCTAATTCCACAATATGTAAATAATTATTATTAATATAGGCTGCTAAAGAATTTATCTTTTGTGAAACAAATGGATATTAGAAATAAGTGTATCTGCCCCATGTAATGCTTTAAGATATCTAGTACTTTGTGCTTTTTTTTTCATTCAAACCAAGGGTGTCTTTGCTTGTCTCTGACTGATAATCCACTGAAAGGTGGGAACTCTGAAACGTGAATGTGCAACTTTTCTGAAAATGCCTGTTTCCCTTTTTTAGTTTCATTCAATTCAGACTGTGCATATTCAAATAAATTGAAAGCAATCTTTGCTTTGTGTAGGCAAGTGACCAAAGAGTCCCATTTGTCTGGAGCTGCATCTGACTCCCAAAACAGTCCCATTTGTCCCAGCAGTGCTGGTGCTGTACTGTCTGTGAGGTGTGGCCAAATCTCTGAGGCACAAGCATCACCATGAACTGCTCTCTGTGGCCTTGTGTGTAGAGTTTTTAGATAGATTGAACAACTTCGGAAGCCCAGCAGAAAGCTTTGAATGCTCCTCTGCACACCTGGCAGCGATGTGGGCAGCATGGAAACAGGACTGTGGTGACTGTAGAGACTTTGGAGCCCCTCTAGGAGTGTTCACCGTGGCAGCTGGAGCCTGTCAGGGAATTGCTGCTCTTGGTGTTTGGAGATTTGCTTCTTTTGGCATCGCCTTGTTAGGTTTAGTTCTCTTACTGGGTTTGAAGGGCTTTCTAGTCTGGAAGTCCCATCACCAACCAACCCCTTTCCAGCTATTTCATTGAATGGGAGCTTGGGTTTGAAATCACTGAGGCTTCATTTAGGACTCATGTATTTTATTGTCTTTCTTTACCTGTTGTTTTGGATTGTAATGACTGTAATTGAAGCACCTAATTCCAAAAGAGGTTATTAAGTAAATAAATTAATCAGATTGCATTTCATGGTAATATAATCAAGATGATATTTCCCTAGTAAAGTATTACCA
Organism: Eulacestoma nigropectus; assembly: GCA_013397775.1. Classification (NCBI taxonomy): domain Eukaryota; kingdom Metazoa; phylum Chordata; class Aves; order Passeriformes; genus Eulacestoma; species Eulacestoma nigropectus. The sequence goes on from VZTE01003729.1 coordinate 341,993, forward strand.
TTTTATAAATAGTTCAAGATATCTGACTGTTTACATATATATTCATGAATATATTAACATTCAGGAAAAGTATTGCAACAGAATTCTAAAGTAGTCTATTTTAATTTTTTTTTTTAAAGTTGTGTAGCATAACAATAACACAATGTTTTACATACTTTTATTTTTCTTCCACAACACATGAATGCACTGTAAACAGTTACATAAAAGTGAAAGTATTTTCTTTAAAAAAGCCTCTTTTGATATTATATCTGCTGGGGTTTGTATTTCACAGCTCACTGAACATCCTGGGCTTCACTATCTTATGTAAAGAGAATAGCAGATTATAAGCTTACTTATTACCATTTCAGTTTTTATGAGCTCACAAACAAGCTCAGCAGCCTTCCTTCCTACCCTCCACAAGTTGTGGTATCGAAACAAAATTAGGCTTGCAATTCATCCCCTTGTATTTAAAATACTTCTGAAGAAATAACTGTATTAGCCCCCTCTCTGCCGTACAACGTAAGCAGAACAGAAGGTTGGGTAGTACGTAAATGACATCTCAATCATGAAAAAACAAGAAAACCTGGAAGTCACCAGTGGTTCTTCACCCCTATAATAAGAGCAATTCATTGCCAAATAAAATTGAATGCTGACATGTTTAGAACAATTAAGCAATAAAAGCAGTTGGTTATGGCAGACATTATATGAGGACCCTTTTCAGACACGACTGGATAAGTGTACTGGCATAGAGGAGCAGTGCTGTCCCTGATCTGTCTTGGTTAAAATGCATAATTGTCCTCATTTTAATCTGACAAGAGGATATGGCTCTTCAACTTCAGCTGGGAAGAATCGGGATGGCTTCTCCTAAGTCACCAGCTGAATTGACTGTAAACAGAGCAGCTAAGCATGTACACCCACTGACAATTTTCCCCTAGTATCTCTTTTCCATAAACAAGGGGAACACAGCACTGCTGGAGAAATGTAAACCACACCTGGAAACAGGGTGCAATTATTATCTTTTGCTCATTACAGTCTGAGTGAGTGACATCTTATTCTTCCCAGTGTTGGTAAGTAGACACATTGGATAGTTGGTGCTGGTAACATTTGAAAATCTTTCTTTGGTAATTCATCCTCAGATTTGTTATTTGACATAAGCTGAGCATCTTGAGGAACCAGAGACAGATAGGTTTTCATGGGAAACATCTTAGTTCTGGAATTGAAGAACATGGCTGAATATGAGGACCTTTAGGCCAGCAGTTCCTCACATGTTTGTTCAGCTTTTACTGCTAAATTAGCTCAAACACTAATCCAGGCTTTACAAAAACCTGTATTAAAATGTATTCATTGTGGAAGATCTGTATGAAAATGCTGAGCAGAGGCTCTTTCAGTGTTCTCTATGTAGAAGATTCTCAGAAATTTCAAGTGAACTCTACTCAATTTTTATCTCAATGGTAATTATTTGACTCTTTTCCTAAGCAGCAGACAGTAACCTGATTACAAAGGCCCAGCTGTCCTGAAATATGAGTGCTGCTGAAGAGATGATATACAATTAGGGCTCATCTCCTGGATGGAAGAATAAATGAAGAATATTATAGCTAACCTTTGTCTTATTTGAATAACAAATAAAAGGAAAAAAAAAAAAAAAAAGCCAAACTCAAAACCAAACCACCACTGAATTTGTGAATTCACAGTGTTTCGCCATAGATAATGGACAGTGAAGAATTGTGGGTTTTTAAAGATAACTAGATATTAAAAATGATCCCCAAACTCTCTCTATTAAAAAGTATCAATTACCTATCTAGCTGTGCAAGTACATAGATGCCTAAGACCATGGAATTTTGTGGAAATTAATAGCTGGGAATTTTGAAAATTTTACTCATCTGGTAGCTGTTTAATACCTTGAAGGTCTGATTGCATCGTAATATTCAAAGATGAAAAGTATATTAAATAATCACTGATAGACTAAATTTTAAATGAAAGCTAATTGTTTTCAAATTTTTTTTTTTATTTCACTTGCTTTTTTGTTGTATTATGTAGGCTAGTTTTTTTAATAGTAGTCAAATAGTGTAAAAGTTAGAATGCCTGATAGTGTAACACATTTACAGAGAAATTTGGAGTTCAGGATTCTCTCTCTACTTTAAAGGACTTTCAGTCTTCCCAGCAGTAGAAAACTGATTTTAAACTTGACCTAAATCTCAAAATTAAAAAAGCTGAGACAACACCAAGCAATTAACCCTGGGACATTTCCATGCTGATGAGCATTCTACACAGGACAGGTACTTCTCCCCTTCTAATCCACCATCTTGTGTGCTGTACCCTTCACATATTTTCAGTCCTTTCAGAGCAGCTGATGTGGAGTGAACATTCAATCCATTTTGCTATTACCTTTATGAAAGCTACAGTGCGCCTTGAGAAGAGCATGTCTGACCCAATTTGATCTTTCATTTCTAACGCCATTGCTTGCTGACTTTCTAAAAGATACTCAAGAAAGGCTTATTAGCAGATGTTATCACTGGAATCACCTTTTCTGAAATGAGGAATGACAAGACCATCTGTTCATTTGTTGCTTGATAACCTAAGCTTCCGTGTTGTCCTGGAAATCCTGCTGATAGATCTATCTCCATGTGGTCACATAGCATTGATCTGTTTGGAGTGGATTTTTGTGGAGCAGAACAGAAAAAAATGGAAAACAGAAATGCTATTTTAAAGAGCAAATAGCAAAGGCTGCTGTAGGACATGGGTAGAATTTTCAGTGGAACCTAAGTGAAATAATACCACAAATCCCATTGCCCTGAGATGAGGGACAATGAAGCAGTGAACCTTTACTTGATGCTTATGGAAATTATATCTCATATTGGTTTCTGTAGCTGGAGGATGTGTGCACTGCTGATTAGTGAAGAACTTAAGTGCTACTGATAAGTGTAGAGAAAAACAAGCAGTGAGGCTTAGAAATTCTCTGAAAATACAAAACAAATGATGAAATCTCTTTAGGGAAGTAATTGACCTTTTTAAATTATAAGCTCTAGAGCAGAAAGATTTAAGAGCACTAATTTGCAGTGAGCCAGATGTGACAGCTTAAGTGATAACGTTTTAGTGATATGGTGTGTGAAGTCTAAGCAGTCTATAATGTTTAATAATGAATATATGAAAGAGATCTTAATAATCCACAATGTCTAGAAAAAAATAAGTGTTTAAAATTACTGCAATGGCCTTTGTAGTTATCTAAATCTTCAGTGACTCTCATAGTCATTGATTATAGTTGTATACAGTTTTGATCAAAAGTCACTTAAAATAGTTATATGCAGTTTTGATTTTAAAAAAAGTGACAAATTACATCCACTTGATATGATTGACAAGTTTATGTTAATTTTTTCAGCAGAGTACAAAGTGATATAAAAGTAGCTCATGAACGGAAATGCTCTGTTGCATGTTTATTGCTTAGGGAGGATTTATATTGCCAATGAGGGAGTTATGTGGACTTTTCCTTTTTTACTGAGTCAAGGAACTCTGGGTTAATCCGTCAAAGACAACAAATGCTACCCAGTCTTCAGTTCTTTCTTCAAGGAAGTGGAAAGGGAAGTAAGGAAGAACTGAAATTTGGGGATAAACTCCAGATAGAATATGTATTGGAGTTAAGAGCATAGCAGTTCAGTTGGAATTAGAGAAAAAATATCCTGTGGGATATAATATTGATACAAGTAGGTAAATTGCAGGTTTTCTTTCATCTGATCACTTATACATTTTTAAACATGATGTTGGGGAACATATTAATATATGTACAAGCCCTCAACACATTTTCCAAGCTACTCAAAAAGTAGCAAAATTCCATCAAAGTGGAGCTACACAGGCTGAGTTGCTGATGCATGAACCCTTGTGGGAGAGCAGTGCCCCAGGGTTTGCATTTTAAGCAAGAAAACTGTCTGGCAGAGTGGAGAGAGTGTCTGAACCCTAATAGTCCATGCAAGGTATATCACAAAAGCAACTACAAACTACTGCTTTTTGGTCATTACAGCTCATTTTGGATTCCTTTGTTAAATGATGACCTAGTGTAAGAAGGTTGTTCAGAACCCAACCTGTAACAGGGGAAAAAAAGTCTGTCTTAAGGGGGTTTTTTTATTCCATGGTTTGCCCCAGAGAGATACTTTAAATGATTGTGAATGCAAGTAGCTGAAGCTATGTAGACATGGAGGTGTTGGGGATCTGGCCATGTGCACAGTGAAGACATAGAATATATCTAAAAGGTAAGAGACCTGTATTTCAATTAATTATTTTACAGGCTAATTTTTCTAACACTTGACCGAAGGAATGCCTGCTTGGCCTGCTTACGACTAATTAGTAGGATTAACTCTTGTTTAAAAATGTTGCCTGAAAATACACAACAGTATACATAGAGACTTGTAGTGAAATTCCTAGAAGAAAATTAACTCAGTTCTTCATCTAGGATTCCTCGCAATACTCATGGCAGGGCAGAGGGAGAGGAAGAAAATTTCTTTGTCCAGTAGGAGTTTCTTTTCTGCCTGGGCTTTAAAATTGCACTGTAAATCCTGCATTTATTTCTTTGTTTTCTGTAAGCTTTTTAAATTATCAGCCAATAAATATGAATGGCAGTGTTCAAGTTCACTTACTGTAGGATATGCAGAGCTAATGAGTCCCCTCCTTTTACAGGGTCCTGTGGGAAAGCAAAAGAGTCATCATGAAATAAACAATTGTGAATCAGGTTGTGTAAATATGCTACCTGCTCTCTTTCTCCAAACAGTGAATCACTAAAAATAAAGACACTAAATTGTTCTCATTACAGCTATTATTACTGTATAACTATCCAGTTTGGCAGGTTTTATTTGTACATTTTTAGTTAATGCACTTGAGGATGTTCTCTGCCCTCTTTAAAAGTCAAGATTGGCAAAATTAGTCTCTATTTCCAATTCTTCGGAACAGGGTAAACTTTGTAGGATTTTTAGTTTGGTTGGGTTTGGGTTTTTTCCTAACAAAAAAAAATGTTTTTGAAGAAGTCTTTCAAAAAATGGGCAAGACATTTAGTTAGACTAAATGTGTTAGGCATTTAGTTTGTACTTCATGTGTGTCATAACTAGTATTTTATAGCTATAAAGGTGATGAATGCAAGGAAAAACTTCCGTGGAAGTGCTTTATTGTGTATGAACTGTCATAGCTTGTTTTTAATCTTTATACATTTCCAGTTTTCATTTGCTAAAACTGGGGAAATGAGCTTTAAGCGAAGCGCTGCCATTCTGTAAGGAATACTATATCCACTCTGCATTACTCCCAAGAAAACAAGCTTTCTCATTTGTTACACTCTTAGATTGTCATACTTTAGATCTACTTTTCTGAGCGTGTCTTGTGCTCCTACTGCCACGATAAGAGTTGGGGGTGTTGGAGTTTTGTTATTTAGTTCAGTCTGTGCTCATTTGCCTTGCCTGTGTATCCTTGAGCTTAATGTACCTATTTCATCTTAAATTCTTGTGGCAATGTCAGCTAATAGCATTAGCTAAAAACATGAGCAAATGGATTTATTTGACATCCTCCTGTAGAATGGCGGAACAATATCTCCAAGAAGCAACTGTTCTCATGTACAACATCTGCTTCTCTGCAAACTTCTGACACTTGACTCATAGTTGGAGCTAGATTTACTGCACTGGAGCAGGTAGGAAATCAAAAGTAGTATTTGGAGGACAGGATAATCTTTCATGGTTTCTATTTCAGAAAAAAAACTTTTGAAATATGTAGAAACATCCCTTTTGAATATTTGTAATTAAAATGCTTCTCCATTCCAGTTGAGGCAACTTTGTATTAAATTAAGATAATCTGAAGTATTACAAATCATGAATTTGGAAACAAAAATCAGATTTTCTGAATCACTCAGATTATTTTAATTTTTATTTTTTAGTTTTCTTATTTCTTCTCTGAATTCAAGATGAAGTGTTTGATATGTCAGAAATGTTCAGAGACAGAAAAACTATTTCTTTTTAACCTTTATTCAGCAACATTATTAATAAACATCATAGTTTCCAATGCTGAACATAGGATATAATGTGGCTGAAAATACTGTGGTGAGCAACATCAAAGAAAGCTTGGTTACACAGCAATTACTTTCAGTTAAAATCATCTCTGCATACCTACTTCTCAGTTAATACGCTGTTATGCAAAGTATCAGCATGTAAATTGTTTCTCTAAACTGACCTGGAATTTCTAGTAAGATGCCAATGGCATCCTGGCCTGTACCAAAAACAGTGTGGCCAGCAGGACCAGGGAAGTCATTCTTCCCCTGTACTCGGCACTGGTGAGGCCGCACCTCGAGTGCTGTGTCCAGTTCTGGGCCCCTCAGTTCAGGAAGGATGTTGAGACCTTGAGCGTGTCCAGAGGAGGGCGATGAGGCTGGTGAGGGGCTTGGAACACAAGCCCTATGAGGAATGACTGAGGGAGCTGGGGTTGTTTAGCCTGGAGAAGAGGAGACTTAGAGGTGACCTTATCACTCTCTACAACTTCCTGAAAGGTGGTTGCAGTCAGGTGGGGGTTGGTCTCTTTTTCCAGGCAACAACTGACAGAACAACAGGACACAGTCTCATGCTGTGCCAAGGAAAATATAGGTTGGATATTAGGAAAAAGTTTTTTACAGAAAGAGTGATAAAGTACTGGAATGGTCTACCCGGGGAGGTGGTGGAGTCACCATCTCTGGATGCATTTAAAAAGAGATTGGATGTGGCACTCAGTGTCATGGTTTAGTTGAGGTGTTAGGGCATGGGTTGGACTAGATGATCTTGAAGGTCTCTTCCAACCTAGTCATTCTGTAATTCTGTGATTCTGTGATGCAAAGAGCATTAGGATAACTCCCTTGATTAATCCTCATGTTAAGGATGAAGGATTCTTACAGTTAGTAGGATAAAACTATATCAGCCGCATATATACAGCCAACCGAGCCTTGCCAAATGCCACCTGGCCTTTAATGCAGAACTGAGAATACAGGGATATGGGCAAAACCTGTTTAGAGGAAGATGTCCAAGTGTCACCAAAACGATAGCTTGGGGTTTGGGTGTACTTACCTGTGCCCTGTCCCTCAGGTGGCTGTAGATGGCAAGCCAGGGTTGGGTCTCTACATAAATTTATTTTTCAAGGTTTATATCAAAATGTTGGAGGTGATAGATTGGAAGGAAGTGTATGACACATTTGTGTTATGCTCTGCTGCTTATTTATCTGCAAATGTCAGAAAAGTGCAGTCTTCTCTATGGAATTACTTTCTTATGTTCTTCTCCCACCAGAGCAATGTCTGTGTGTGTCCATGGGTGCTGAGCATTCCTGCTGGGGCAGGGGGTACAGACAGGCCATGGCAGGCAGTCCCATCCCTATGGCCCCTTAGCCAGGGTAACAGACCGGGGATGTGCTCCTCACCCACTGGAGCTGCAAAGCAGGAATTGTCCATGGACGCTGTCTTAGCATAAATTCAAGCCTTTTGCTTTGGCTGTGAGACATGTGAATGTGGTTTCATGGAGTCCAAGTATACGTCCAAAATATATTGTTCCATCACTTCTGTGAGTGCCCAGAGAGATGTTTGGTTTGTGCCCCTGAGCTTCTCTACTATTGGTTAGATGTCATAAACCTTCCATGGGCAAAAATGAATATAATTCATATCAACAAGAAGGGGATGATGTTTAACAGCAATAAACTCAGCAGAACTATATTCTGTTTGTTCTCTGACAAAGTAACCAGCAATGCTTTATGTTAGAGGACAATGCTTCTCTGTTTTGACAGACTGCTAGGTGAATGCCTTTCATTCAAAACCTGGCATATTTTTCTTCCTGCACATGGACTGTACACATGCTACATGTTTTTTTGCTGTCATTGTTCTGCTCAGCTTTGCTTATTTTTTGTACAGGTTGTTTCCCATGTTGTTGTTTGTCGATCCAATTCTGGGTTTGATTTTCCTGATTTATGTGGTTTCATTTTGTTTCTTTATGTATTTGGAGAAGAATTCTTCTAACAGAATGGGGCACCACGTAGCAGTACTAGAGCTTTTAATTGCCACCTTATTTGTAAAGTAGCTTTCTTGCCTTCAGTTATGTGAGGGCCGATATTGTAAAAATAGTGTATGCTATTGTTGCTGGGAGTATTTTATTTACCAAAGTGTTTTGAGGCAAATCTACTCAGTCATACAGGAATCCTATTAGGTGACTCAGTTGTGTATCCACAACTTTGTCCATCTGAGCTCTTGGATTCCTTAACAGCCTGAAAAATAAGGCAGTGAGCATCTTACTGTATTTAGGAAAAAGAATTTACCTTTGAATAATTTCTGTGGCTCACTGAAACCAGACAAAAATCCTATCTTCTGCAATATCTGTAACCACAGACTAAAACACAGGGCAGCTTTGTCTTTAGGTTTTGTAATTAACAATGTCCTTAATTCATTATCTCATAAGGGAATTTATTCAGTACGAAATCATACTGAACACTTTTGGCTGTTATATGCCCATAGTCTTCAAAAGTGCAAATTAACTCACAAATCTTTTTTAATTCTGTAAATTATGCTGTTTATTGACTGCATATAAAATAAGCAGTTAATGCCATTTTTTAAACAAACTAAATGACTCTATCTACTGTCCCTTCTTTTATTACAAATAGCAGGCACCATAAATTCAGTGTTGGGCTGTGGAACAGCGGCTACCAAGTACCACATTAGAGCACACAGCACAGGTGAAGGAGACTTCGGAATCATGTCCTTGCTTTTCACATTTAATTTTTCACTTGGAGCTACCAGACAATAGGTATTCTCAAGGGCTTGTTGGGTTCCTCTGCTGGTTTAATAGTGATCGTGACTCTTGTAGAAGTGTAGCACTGAGGGAATTAGTGAACTCATCAGAGGGAAGGAAAGAATGATCAATTATTCACCACATGCCACCAACTACAAGAACCATGACTGCCTCCTGTCTCTCTCCTTTTCTTCCTTGTGCACATGCACACACTCAGCTTATGCTATTTGTGCAATTACATTATTTTCATTCAAACAGTCTCTGGAGAAACTTGTTTATTTGAGTGTGCTGGAACATTCATCATTAGGATGTTGCATCAAGTGTTCTTGACATTCACTGCTCTGTGCCTCCTGCATCTTCTTCTTTAATTATTTTAATACTTAGAATAAATAAAACAACAGAAAGATCTGGCTGATTTACCTAGAAAAAACAGAATGCATAGAGATATTTCATAATTAGATCAGTCATGGATTATTTTTGGACTATGTTTATTCCTTTCTTCCTCAACTTTTGTGCTTGAACCTGGTTTTCAAGGGGAGGAGTCTAACAGCCTTCAGGTTTTTCCATGTAAGAAAGACTTTTGTTCTGCATCTCTAAATATTCATAATGCACACAAAAGAAGATTACTGCGTTCTTTATTCACTTTGAAACGTTAGTAAGAATATATTTTCAAAACTCAGAAGTTGTAACAAAAAAACTCATTAATCCTTGATCATGGCTTTATATGCTAGAGGGATATGAGTGTTAAAATAGCACATATGCTCTTTTAAATATTCAAGATCACAGCACCTTTGAAATAATTTTGATTTTTTTAAGTTTGATTATCATAAAATTGCACTAGGATATTTCAAAAGTATGTTAGTCTGAAAAATCAATAAATCGCTGGTTGCTGCAAAGAGGTTGTAGAGTCTGCCAAAGTTTCATGAGAAGCTAGAAAATGAGAGACAAGAACTCTTGCTGGGATTTAGAACTGAGAAAAACCTGAAGGCAGAGACAGAGGATGGAATTTATCCTTCTTGGCCATATATAGGAATGTCAATTTACGTCTTTATCATAGAGTGAGTTCTGTATGAGGCCCTGAGTCAATAGGGTGGAATATTTCAGCTGTTGATGAGAACATCACGGAGGAGAGCCCTGTAGAATGAGCAGTGCAGAACATGCCATCCTGTTGAGCTTAAAAGAAGAGTTTGAAAAGCAAAGCTCCAAAATTTTGGCTGGCTGTGACAATGCATATATATTTAAACCTTTGCTACTAATACTTATTGTGTAACCTTGTTACTACATCTCAGGTAGTTTGCAAGTACTGAACAGGTCCTTTGTTGTGTCAATGTACTTCTCTCTGTGACAGCCTCACATGCAGCTTCAGCCATGCCACCCACTCTGCTCCACGCACAGCCATGTGCTGGACATATTCTCAGCTGTCACTGTGCTCCTCACCTCTTCAAGAAGCATTTAGGATTTTTTATATTTCAGCTTTAAATTCTTGTTATCTGTTTTGCTTTTACACAGTTTTATATTCAGGTGCTAGTAACAAATGTGCAGGAAGTTCAGGCTGGGTGTGGCTGTACCCGGTGCCAGCCCTGCTGTTTGTTGGCCCTTTGGCTGCAGGGAGCAGAGACAAAAGGATCGCTGTGGAATGGTTCCAAGCCCAGCAGCACAAAGCTACTAAATCTGATAAACTTCAGACTCTCTCAATAGCTAAGACAGAAGGTTGAAGTGCAGTGTCTTAGGCAGAGATTGTATTCTGTATTTATGTTCAATGTGGTCATCAGGTATGACATAGGTATGACCTTCTCTGTAAAGAAACATCTAAAGCCCTGTTACATCTAAAGAGCTGATGCACGACAAAGTTCCTAAAAGTGCTGTTTCACAGCCTGGGGTTTGCCCTGCATGAATATTAGGCTAGAAACTCCTGGTCTTTTCTGAAATGGTTGTGAAGTGGACATGCCTGGCTCTCATTTGTGTGATTTTATCACAGGAAGAAAACATGTTTTGTTAGTGGGTTTTTCTGTTTTGTGGAGGTTTTTTGTTTTCTTTCCCTAGCTGTCAACTGCATGGAATATCTTAGTTTTACGTGCTTTTTTTTTTTAAACCAATGTTCTTTTGTAGACAGTTTCTGTATCCTTTTATTGTTTGAATAATGAATCTGAATACCAGAAACCTAATTGGTTTTACATTATCAGGTTATATTAAAGTCTAAAATTGAAAATATTTACTTGCAATAATAAGAGTTGCATGTTGCTTATGCATGTACTTCAGCCTCTTTTCTTTGAGATTCTGTTTATATACGAAGGCTATCACAGTTTCATGTCATCCATAACAGCTGGGCATTACAGCACCAGCCACTTTTTGCCTCTAAGTGTCGAAAAACCTCAAGATTCCAAAATAGAAATAATGAGACTGATCTTAATCCATTAAATATATCCTATCACCTCTTTTGAGGTAATTACTCAGGCTTGTTTGCAAAAACAGAATTAAAACATTAAATTGATATTCTCATCTCAGAAGCCCTGCAACTTCTGTGCGACTGGTAGAGTCAGGTTGTAAGGAAGTTCAAAAGCAGTGGCTTCTGGGAGTACCAAATGTGCTGTGATTAAAAACTGGCAAAAAGCATCATTTATTTCCATTTTACGCAGTAGGTCAGGGAAACATAAATCAAGTGTCTTGACAGGAAATCTGTCTTGAATCTAGAGAATAAAATACCATCCTGCTTACTCTTGGTCCCATGCCTTCAGTTGTAGAGCAGTCTTCTGTTGTTGACGTCAGGGACAGTTCTTGAATTGAGGTAAAAATATGCCACACATTTGCTGTAACATTTGTGTAAAGGCTAGTTGGGAATGAGTAGAGAGGAGTGTTTGTCATCACATCTCTCATCAATGTTTCTGATTCAATGTAAGATTAATTTCTAGTATTTGTTGACAGCTCTGTGGTTTCCACAACAGAGTGAAATGTAGATATTAATATAAAATGTTCATTGTGTGGTAACATTCTTAGGAGCCCTGACAGTTTATTACAGCTTGTGACTATTATTAATAATATTATTCTAAAAGCAGAGATACCAGTGTTTCTATTTTTCAGTCTATGCCATACTAAGTAAGAGATGTCAGGGATAAATTTATTTCTGACCTTGATTTGTCTGGATCGCTAACTGTTGCTTTAAAATGCCCCAGGTAGTATTTACTGTACAGAGAAATAAAGAAAAGTATTGGGATGCTACTGCATAAGAATTGTGGAATTCCCTTGGCAAAGAGCATTTAATAGGCACAACAGTGAGCTCTATGCTGTAAGCTATCATAGACATCAGCAGGTGCTATTTTTGTTCTTTGCTTCTCCTCTGCAGTGGTGAAACAAGAATTACTCATGTGATGCCAATATTGAAGTGTTAAAACTGATCTAATTAGTTTTATTCTGAAAAATATATATGTTTTAGAACCTGTTCTACAGGTTTACACCACCCCTTGGAGAAAAATGAGAAAACACAGTATAGCTTAAAAAAATACCTCCTGAGTTAATTTCCCTCTTAAAAATACACAAGATTTTTTTCTTTTACTCTATCCCTTATGCCTTCTTCAGTGATGTCAGGGGAATTTGAATACTCAGGGATGTTAATTTGTATGGGTATTATTGACTGATTTGGAAATGCTGTAAGATGTGTTTTAAAACTAAAGTGTCAGCCAGGAAAATTTTAACCATTTTAGTAGTTGTAAGAAAAAAAAAAAGGTAGTAAAATGTACATCTGTTATTGAAAGAAAGATGGCAAGACTAGGAAAGAGGTACTAAAGCAACACGTCTTCATGTAGGAGTGGGGCTCAGGACTGCAGCTCTGCAGGACCACCACCATGTGGACTTTGTCAGGCTGGAGATACGGTTTAAAATAATTAGGAATGTTAAAATGGAGATGAAACCTTTGAATGTGAACATTGAAAAGGAAACCATTATGCAATAAATCCTTTTGGTGCTGCAGCAGCAGGTAGGAAACCCGAACTGAAAATATGTTTGGTTTGTTTCCATGTTTAACCCCAATTACCCTTTACAGTGGAATTCTTTTTAACATTCAATTCCTCATGTCACTTTTTACCTTCTGTAGGTCTTATTTTCCCCCACTACGTAAATTGCAGCAGGTGCATAGAATTGAAGACATTACAATTAAATGTAATCAAATATTTTAGGCGCTAATGAACAGCTCCAGGAAAACAAGTCAAAAGGAAAAAAAAGGAAACAAAAAAAAAAGGCTTTAAGTGAGTGAATTTTCAAACACTCAAGGCACCATAGGGCCAATTAAGAGAGTCAGACACCAGGACACATACTGGCATTAATTGTCTTTGAGTTCAGGGAAATAAAAAATAAAAGCAACAATTATCATAATAAATTTCCACACACTGCTTGTAAGTTGTGCTAATCTACAGCACACCTGGGTTTCTGGGATTGAAAGTGAACGCTCAGTCAGTTGGTAAGGACCTCACGGCGAGGCTCGTGGGCTGTGCTGGGGTTTGCCAGAGCCTGGATCCCAGGTCCAGCTCCACGTTGTCCCAGGGAGGTCGGAAATTCAGCACTGCAGACCCTGTGCTGGCTGGAAATGCAGAGTCCATCCTAGTGAGGATGGCATTGCTCTCTCCCTCCTCTCTCTCACTCTCATTTTATTACACATATAATGAAAGTTTTCACAATGGGAGTATCAGTCTCAATCTACTCTAAATACCTGTGGGTCTCTCTGATTCTCCTTCCTCTAAGCTAAGTAGGAGCCAAACTAAAAGAGAAAATGTTGCATGAATGTCATAAATTTCTTGAAACATGCAGTTGCAAGAAAAAGTGGGATACTCACTGAGCTAGAGGAAAAATTTTTGAAACGTATTAAAAAAATTGATCTTACCTTGCAGCTGGTTCAAATATCAGTCAGAGAATTCTCACTGAAAATACAGGAAAATGGGGTAATGTTTTGGGCTGTTGGTTTTATGTCAGCATTAGGTAAAATTAGTGTCTGTAGTGGTTTTCTTTGAATCATTGTCTGCCTGTTTGGTTGCATCTGGAGGGTAAATGTCAATCACTCCAACTTCTACACAACATAAACTAGAAAACAAATCCCTAAATGAACAAGGTTAGGTTTAAATTTGTTAGTCATGTGATTTTTTTTTTAATAGTCTTGATTAATCTAGGTTAAAGGAGGAAAAAAAGTCATTATGCATTATTTCCTTTCCCTTTGTATCTGCTAATTAAATTTTGATGCCTGTAGTGGAAGTCCTTTGTGACATTATTTATGTTTAGAAGGTGTTTTGAACATCATGAACAGGATAGGAGGATGGAGGGGGACCTCAGGGATAACCTGGTTCAACCTTTCTTGGCAAAAACACTGTAAAAACATGGTCTAGATAAGATGGCCCAGCACCCTGCCCAGCTGAATCTTAAATGTGGCCATTATTGGGGAACCTATCGCTTTCCTGGGGTGATTATGCCAATGGCTGATTGTTCTCATTGGGAAAAGTTTCCTTCTTGTGTGTAATCAGAATCTGCCCAGAAGTAACTTGTATCCATTACCCCTCCTCTTTTCCATGTGATGCCTTGTAAAAAAGAGATTCTTTGGGGTTCTTTGATAATTCTGATGTAAAAATTAACTGTGATCTTTTCTCAAAGCACCCATCTGCAGCAAACACATGGGACAGCATTCAAAAAAATGTAATATTTTCATAACTTAATGTCAGCTAAATGATTGTGTTTTCATTTGCTGTCTGGAACTAGTTCTTTCAATTACTTTAATTTATTAAAAAATATATTTAAAAGGTTTCAAATCTTTGCAAAACCTTTTAAAAATTTCAAAGTCAAGCCCCACAGCTTTAAACATAACATACTACTGTGCCTCAGATGTATATTTTAAACTGCATGTATAGGATGTCCTTTTCATAATATAAGAAACATCTGCTGTTTTCTTGTGCATGTATTTTAGAAAATTTAAAAGCTAATCCTTTTTCCACAATGGTTATAGAATCCAATTATTTTGCAAACGGCCACATAACATTTTCTTCCCATAACATTTGCTTCATATCTTAATAATTCTTAATATAAAACTTCCTTAGATTTCTTTTGGAAGCTTCCCAATCTCTTAAAATGGCATTTCAAACAGATTAGCCTAAAGGAGACAACATGTCTCCAAGAGATCAGCATGGAAGTTCCCCCTCCTGTGAATCTCTCCTAAAGAACAGAAAGATGTTGGACAGTTTCTGCAGGCTTCTGAAAGGTTTGGAAGAAAAATTCTGTAGGAAAGAGTGTTTCCTCACAAGCAAAAAGAAATACAACAGGAAGAGATTCAGTCTTGTTTTTTTCTCTAATGCATTGGTGCATTGAATCAAGAATGATTCCCAACATTCCCAATTCCTGTTAGCAAGATTCTTGTTTATGCCCATCCTTTGATTATGCTTCAGCCCTAAGTTCAATAATTTCTTGAGGCTTAAGAAAGATGTGATTATATCTTATAAAATCTCTGTACTACTTTTAAAGAACATAACTCATGTGGATGTTTTAAAATAAAAGCACAAGGGTTAAATCAAAATGTTCAAATTTTGAAAGGATTAGTTTGTTTTCCTCTTCCTTTTCTCAGTCTTAAGAAAATTAAAATGTAGATTTTATGCTGGTACAAGAGTAAGGCCGATCTCTAGTCCTCATCTCCCTGTTATAAGATGCTGACATGGTAAATAATATTGAACTTAGCAAAATATGTTAAAATTAAATGAGCAGTTATTAAAATTCATGTCTTTGATCTTATCCACTTTGTATCAAGACCCAGAATTAATATCTAAGTAGGGTTTGTACTTATATGCGAGGTTTCATTTTCTTTCCTTCCCACACGCACTGATTAAAAAAAAGGTACCACCGTTTCCCCCAGTTACTGTTATAGGTATGTCAATTCTTACCCTGTCTCCTGCACAGACATTTCTTGCAGTTCCACACCACCTCTGCAACTCATTATCAAATAAAAGCCCATAAGCTCTTTATATGCAGGTGCAAGATTATGATCACTGTTTTATTGTTGATAGAATTAGTGTTTGAGTGCTGGTATTGATAGATATGATGTTGTGGAGGATTTTCTGTCAAGAAATCTTTATTAGTAGTGTATCCAAACATAATGAAAAATCATGAACTTAGCTTCCCATACTGTTTGCTTTCTTCTGAATCTCTGTAAAGCTTAAGCAAAATTTTTATGCCTGAGCAAACAGAGTTTTTCAGATCAGGCTGGTTCTAAGAGTGAGGCAGCAGCTCAGGAACAAGAACTTTGCACTTACCGATGGCTCTGTGTCGTGTGTGTGCACTCCCCTGCCCCAGCTCTGTGACACGTGCCAGGTGTCTGTCAAAATGTGGTGCCACCACATCCTGCCTGATGACTTCAGCGCAGATCTTGGGTCCCACAGGGATCTGTTTGAGAATGAAAGTCCTTTTCTTCCCAGGAACACTCACCAGTGTTAGAGGTAGAGGCTGACGTTTAAGGAGTACTCTAATGATGGCCGGAATTAAGGTGCTTTTTCCACAGGATATTTCAGTGCATTAATGTGCAAATCACAGACGTGGGTTTGGTTGGGTTCAAGGTCTGACAAGCTCTCTGTGCTCAGAACCTTCTTAGTAGTTAAGTTTCATGAACTTTAATTTTCTGTTTTCAAACTAGCTGTAGTCTTTCAAAGCAAGGATCTGACCAATTAACACCTGAGGCTGTAATATTTTTGTTACCCCATGATTTCCAAGCTCTTTATATTGGAAAGTTATTGACCTAGTCTGGGAATCAAAACCAGGTGAAGTGGATCCCTGTTGGAAGGCAACCGCAGGCTCACACAGCATAAAAGAAATTAAGGTTGGAGGGCAGGGGGGTGTATCATGCAACACAGTATTGTGTTCTCTCGTAACTGTAAAAATTATCTATTGGGTTAATAACAAAAATAATCTATTAACTAAAAACAAAACAACAAAAAAAGGATGCTTTGTGGATTCTGTACCTCTTACTCCCCTGCTGTGGTTTTTTTTTAGTTAACAATATTGAGAATGCTTTTGATCATTCCTTTAATGTGCACCGCTTAGGGTTTAATGGGAAATCTGAATTAAGGACATTGAAACTTATGCAGGCCTGAACTGTGTATCCATGGAATTGCATACATAACAAATTGTGTGCAAAACTCATTCCTGCACACAGTAGAGCATTCTAACCTTTAGCACCAATGAAATAGATAGGTGGAAATGTCCTTTTCCCTATAAACTTGTCTCTACACTTAAAAGTTTTTCACAATTACTTGCAGGTTGGTCTGTAGCACTCTGACTAGCACTTATCACATATATACGAGTGGATTTAAAATAGAGAGCATAAGGGGAGAATGAGAACTCCTGAAATACAGGGAAAAAAAACCCTTCTAATAAAATGAGAAATCAACTTTTAGAAAAGGGCAGAGGGGAACAGAAAGGTCTGGCAAATAACAGAATAAAAGCAATCTTAAAATTTTTTATATGAAACTGCACCTAATTCATTTCAAGTAAGTGTCTCAAAGTGTCCTTTTAAAATATCACCAACTGCTAAAATAGAATATTGTCATTTTATTGTAGTAACTGTAGGTTTACTTATTTCATAATTGGCTTGGCTAGGGAGCTCACCTGGAGGGATTTTACCAGTAGCCATTCTTATCAATTTTTTAATAAATCCCACAGATTGAGTAAAGTAAATAATGAATGGCACAGTGCTGGGTAAGTCAATATTTAATTTAATATAGATTCTGGGAAGCTCACATTTTACATGCAGATATCACTATGGTTCTTTCTTAAGAAAAAAAATACAGATTTTGTTTACAAAAGGTAAAGGAGTAGAATTTGTAGGGTTATTCTTGTAAAATTTAGTTCATATTAGTGTTTCATACCTTCAGATTATAATAGAGTACATGATGGGGGTGTGCTGACTGCAGAAAACACCAATTATTTTTCTGAATCTCAAGATGTGTTCAATTGGTATCAGTTCCTACAGGCTCATTCAGCAAGTGTGCAAGAATGCATTCAGCCACAGGGCAACTTCAGTAGGATTTAAGCACAGGCTTAAATACCATTCCAGATGGAGAAAAGCTTAAGATAAGTTTTAGTTGAAGTTGTTTTAAAATTAGTAATTTTGCTGAAATTTTTTACGGTTTAATATTCTCAAGTTGTTTGTTTATGGACATTTGAGAATACTACCAAGGGACATAATTTCCCCTTTCACCAGTAGCTTTAAAACATTTCACATTGTCAGAGACTGAAATATTGTAGTTTATGACTTAAAACATTTTCATGAAGGACTTTTAAAACTGTATTACAAAAGCTGCAGCACCCTGAATGGGGCTCTGAGAGGCCCTGGACCGGCTCGCTGATGAAGATAAGATAAAGGGCTGGGGAAATTCACAAAGCATAAGCTTAACACCTCCAGGGTGGGGACCACAGCCCCAGGGCTATCAGGTACCAGGCTCGCACAGACCCTCGCAGCAAAGGGTGGGGGGAGAGAGGCTTTGGGTGTGTGCTGGAAAAGCCTCTGGTGAGAGGTGCAGTGACCGCCCATCCTCCGCTGTGCAGAGGAGCCCAACTGAGGGGCCCTTCACCCGGGGG